>WBMZ01009737.1:0-61241 GCA_013400975.1 Atrichornis clamosus | reverse complement strand
GTGCTGCCGCCGCCGCGCCGCGGATATCGCTGCCTGCCCGCCGCCCCATTGGCTGCCGCCGCTGCCGCCGCGGCGCTGATTGGTTACCGAGCCGATCCCTGATTTGCATAGGGCTCGCAGAGCCCCGGCTCTGCCGCGGGCCGGCGCCCAGGGCGAGCAGCGACGCGGCTCTGCCCGCGCTCCGGCCGGTCCCAGCTCCCGCCGGCGCTCCCCGCACCCCGGTAGCTGCTTTGTGTCTGCGCCGGGGCCGAGGAGGTGTGGAGAGGGTTTCGCCGGAGACCCTGTGGGTGTCCCGGCAGCGCTTCTCCTCACCTGTGCCCTGTTTGCCTTGCCCAAACCCATGGCCCCGTTCTCGGTCAGCGGGATGCCTCTCCCGGGAGGATGCCCAAGTCTGCGGCCGAGGGCGATGCTGCGGAGGAAAGAAACTCCGATAGGGAGGGCAACCCGCAGCGAGCACTACCCTCCCTTGTCTCATGACGTATCAAAGGGGAAAGTTTCTCCCAAATCAGTTTTTGGGGACAGGTCAGGTCAATTGCGGTCATCTCTCCGCCACGTTAGAGCAACTGCCTCAAAAAGCTTTGGGCGAGCAGCCAGGCTCCAGTTTAAAGGTGATTTAGTTCAGCAGTAACACCTCCTCATTAAAAACCCAGCACAGGGTGGGGGTTTCTTGTGATGCTGCTGGTGGTGCTCAGAGTCTGGAGGGAGATATTCTGTACCCTGTGTCTTTGCATCGCCCCTATCTCCCCAAGGGAAGGATTATGTTCCCCAGAACAGGGAAAGTTGAGCATCCCCCCACTCGTGCTCAGCATCTTCACTCCCTCCACAGCAACTGGAGACCTGAAATGAATTTGAGATGAGCTGGTGACCTTTGGAAAAGCCTGATCTGCAGTTAGTACTGACTAGGCTAGGGCAGCTGAGCAGCTCATCCTGGAATTGCCAGGCAGGGAAAAACCTCCCATTGTGGCTCCTGCAAGGACAGGCACCAAGGTGACAGTCCCAGCACCTGAAAATCTGTTTATTCCTGCCAGGAGCTGCTGATACAGTGATTCTCTTGCCTCGAGTCACGGTGGGAGCAATGAGGAAGGAGCCAGCTAGCAACAGGCTTTCTGGATAGACATCCTAATCACACCCCAGCTTCCCATAAACCAAGAAACCTGGGCTCCGCTGCCTCTGTAGCATGCGAGGGATTCTGAAGCGGATTTTGCCCCAAGCGTGCTTGGGTCTCCCCAGGTGTCCATCCTGTGGCTCCTGCCCTGGCTCTGCTGTCCCTCCCCAGGGACAAACCTCAGCTACAGCCACCCCTGCAGCTCTCCAGGGACAGATTCTAGGAGAGCCTCAGAATCAATCCCCAGGGAATATTTTCCACTGGCAATTGGAAATGCTCCAGCCACATGGTCCTGGCTGGTACCCTCAGAGCTCAGCAGTGGGTAGGTGGTGTCCACTTCAGCGGATGGAGAGGAGGTACAAGCTCTGCCTGCAAAACAGGAGCACTGGGGCTGCAGTGGGCAAGGGGGACACAGACATGCACATGGACAAGGGCACAGCGCAGTCAGCCAGTGAAGCCCATTTTATTGTTTCCAATACAAAGGAAGTACTGATTTCCAGCAAGGATTTCACAGTGTAAGGCTTTTGGTCTGTAACATCTGGCTCTGTTTACAAAATCCCTGACCTCAAAAACAACGGCCCTATGCTGCTCTGAAATGGCACTTTGCTTATCTGGGCCTTAATGACTGACCTTTACGAACAAGGCAGAGTGCATCCCTACCCAGATCAAGGAAATCCTCTCTAAGTCTTCAAATCCCATTAACAAAATGATTGTACAAACAACGTGACTGAGACATACTGTCCTGCCCTGCTGCCAGAAGGGAAACCCACAGTCCAGTTGCTCCCAGGCATCACTTAAACATCTCCCTCTCTAGGAGCCATGGATGCATGTAGCAATGCTGGTGCAGAGTGGGATGGATCTGGCAGATCTTCCCAGCCTGGGGTTTCCTCATAATACTTACTGCTTGTTCCTCTGTAGTGCAGCCATCTTTTGAGGGCAAGAGTAATGGAAAGGAATTTGCACAGAATCAGTGTGGAATTAAGTGGAAAAGAGGTATCAGTTTAATACCAAAAAAAGGGAAGGGAAAAACAAACAGAAGGTGACATGAACTATGAACACTGTCAGGAGGCAGAAGCCATTCCTCCCTGGCAGGCTGACATGCTGCTCAGGGCTTTATCTGCACTTGGCATGAGTGACTGGCAGGGAGGGAGGCCAGCAGGTTATATTCACTCCTGTCAGCACAAGACAAAGCCAAAATCTTTACAGACAAACATCAACCTTTAACAAAACATAGAGAACAGAGACAACAATCTAGAGCAGCAGATCAACAACTGAGAAGCTTGGACAATCTTAACAACGGTCTGCAAAGCCTTCCAAAAAACCATTTCTCACTCTGCTTAGGAAAATCAGGAATAAAAAGGATGGCCAGCCATCCCAGCTAGTGCCTAAGCCTTGCGCTTCTTCACAGCTGGCTGTCCCTGCTTCCCCAGCCACTGCTGCAGGACATCTGCGCTGGTTTTCTTGGGTGAAGGGCTGTGGATGAACTGACTTGTCCACTTGGGCAAATCATCTTCTTTCTTCTGGGGAGAGCCCTCCTGGGAGCTTTTTAACCAGCCCAACATCACTTTGTTGCTTGGGGTGGCTTTGACCTCCTGGAGAGACAAAAGAGTGTGAGAAAAGTCAGAAGCATAATGAGAGCAGGGCAGGCAGCTGGCTGGAATGGCTGGTCCAGATCAGGATGTGGAGGCTGGAGCAATGGCCCTGCCTGCAATCAGGCACATCTCTGGGAGGTTCCCCAGGCTGCTGGGAACAGGCTTGTTCCAAGACCCATTTCATATGGAATTTACCTCATTTGGCAGAGAAATCCTGGCATGGGCTGACAGTTTATTTCTGGAAGCAGAGGGAAAGGAATCTGTCCAGGGCTCTGCACTCCAGCATCAAGCATGGGCATGCCCTGCAAACACTGCCTACTGCCATCCCTCCTGCAGCCTGGCAGCTCTGACCCTGCTCAGGGGCATCACCATGGCTGAACTCCCCCCTGCCAAGCCCTCACCAGTACCCACCTTCTTGGCTGCCAGCTCGATGGGTGCAAGACACTCGGGTGTGTTGTTGCGGATGTTGTTGACAAAGGTGGACACTGGATGGAAAACAATGTTCTCTGTGGGCTGGATGAGTTTAATGGCTTCTTGGGTTGGCACTTCAGCAAAGTCCAGCCATTTCCTGATGGCTTCATCCCCATCCAGGATGGCTGGCATCCTAGGGCATAAGACAGTTGGAGCCAAAGCTCAGCACCAATACAGCAGAGTGTAGTGGCAAAAGCCAGACTTCTGTGCTAGCAAGGAGCTGGCAGCTCAGGGAAAACGGGGAAAACTGAAGCAGCAGGATGCTCTTCCACAAGACAGAGTGCCCATTGACTTCACCTAGGTAGTTGATTTGCTGGAAGAGGCAGAGGGGTTGGCTGCCAGGCCCCGGTCAGGCAGAGGGATCAACTCCAGAAAGTGATCTAACTCCACCTGCCACCCGCGGGGCACAAAGATGGTGATTTATGGAAAGGCATGAGCTTGTGACCCGAAATGAGTCAGTAATGTTGTAGCACTTTTCTCTGAGGGCAAGAGGAAGAGGCTGGGCTCTGTGCCTGTGTGCTGCCAGACTGGTGTCTAAAGGTGCAGCTCGCCTCCCTCGTCCCCCTCCACCCTGCAACCCCCTTGCCTGCTCTCACTTGCCTGTGATGGATGAAGCTCACGTCCTTGGAGGCATCCACTGTGATGATGGTGTAAGTGTACAGCATTTCTCCTCCTGCTGGCGGCTCCCAGCAGTCAAAAATCCCAGCCATGGTGAGCAACCTGCATACTTTCCCTTCCTCATCTCCCTCTGTGCCCTTGTCCTGCAGGAGAGAGGCCCCATTGCCCTGGTCACTCCTGGTCCATGGGCAGCCACAGCAGCACAGATTTGCCAGTGCTGTGGCAGATCAGTGACTCAGATCTGAGTCATGAACTGAACTAATCTGAGGGCTTTCCAGGAGCCTTTCTACTGATTTGAGGTAACTTCAGGAGAGGTACTGGGATCCTCATATTCCCAGAGGCCAGCCAGTGCCCTCCCGCCTTTCTGAACATCCCAGACACTGGTTCAGCTGAAGGAAAGAGGTAGTGAAACTCCCAGCTCAGTCCCCTGTGAGCCACACTGCCCACCCATGCAAATATCCGGCACGTGGGGAGCAGTGACCGTGACGGCGGGGACGCTGCGTCACCTTTTACAGTCTGGGGACCACAGCGGCGGGGACCACTGGCCACAGAGGGATGCCAGAGTGCCCAGCCCACCGTGGACCACAGCCCTATTGGGGAACAGCCTCCCAGAGATGGGCACAGCAGGAGGGAAGTGGGCCTTTCCCCAGGCAGCTGGAGAGAGCAGAGGCTCAGAGCTGGGCGCAAGCGTTAAGACACAGCGAGGGGCTCCATACCATGGCGTCCTTGGTCTGGGGGAAGTAAATGAAATATGGCTGCTTCCCCCCACTCTGCTGCTGCCACTCATAGAAGCCATCTGCCAGGACCACGCAGCGCTTGCCCTTGAGGAGAGCACCCTGGGGAGAGACAGCACAAGTGAGCAGTGAACAGCAGCCTCAGGCAGCCTGCAAGGGAGGGCAGGACTCCTGCGATCACCCCACCCTCTCGCTCCCTCTCAGAGCTTCCCTAAATTGCCTCGGGGATGCACAAATGCCACCACTAGTGCTACGATGAGCTTTACCAGCAACCTTTTCAGTTCTTCTATTTTAATGAAATCCACCAGCATTGCTGGTGGCACTGCTGCCACTGCACAGGACTTGATCCCCTGTGCAGTGGCAAGCGGTGACCAGTACTTGCCCGGGAGATGCTTCAGCCCTGTTTTTGCAGACTACACGATCTCTTGAAGCAGGACACAAAGGTGGCAGCAGCTCACCTTGTAGGAGGACTTTTTCAGCATGGTATCACTGCGGCAATTGGAGGTGTTGAACTGCAGTTTGGAGGGGTTGTCCTGTTTGAACCAGGAGGGCACCAGGCCCCAGCGCATGTCCATGAGGACCCTCTCGGAGGAGTCAGCATCCTTTCAAACGAGACAGAGAAACACCTCAGGTCAGAGCCACGTCAGAGGGGCCACAAGCACTCCCAGTTTGAGAGAAGCACTCTGGGAAGTCCTGTGGAAGTGGCTTTGCCCCCTGTGAGGGGGGAACTGGCCAGCATCTTTGCCAAGAGACAAGCTGGGGCTCGCCACGCTTCCAGCACTAACTCTGCCTTTGCTCTCCTGCAGGGACACCCCTCACAGCTGTGCAGAAACAGCCACTAATTATAACCTTTTGGATATTCTTAACAGCCTTCCTGTAAGAATTAATCTTCAACAGAAAGCACAAGAATATTCTGCAGAAATAAAGAACTAAGTGTCTCAGTGAGGCTCACCTGACAACTCTCTGGAAGAATTAACATAGGTGCTTTTCAGTGGAAGTGCCTGGAGACATGAACTCGCCAGCTCTTGAGTAAACAGCTACGTCAGGTTGGTGTCAAAGTCCTCTAAACTTCCTCTGGTGACAGCGAGCATCCCAAAGGGGTAAAAGCCTCACTTTCATTTTAATAATGTGATTTCTGCTGACCTGGTGCACTTTCACTGCTTGCGCTTTGCATATCACCTGCCATCGGACAATGGAAACAGTTTGTGGCTTTCGATTCTCCCCCAGCTCGCTCTCACTTTCTGCCAGCAGCTGCCCGCCCCAGGCAGCACCCGCTGGGCCGTTTGCTCCCAAAGGACTGCTGTGGATAGACATACATACACACCTACTAGAGGCGTGTGTATGCAGAGGTGTGTATGGGCCCAGCTTTGTGAAGTCTTCCTCAGGGTAGGAGTGGCAAAAAGGGACACCCTACACTGCATCAGCATCCCAACAACTTGAATGGTGATGGACAACCACGCAAGGGGCTGCCTGTGACCTGTACAACACTCCCAGCCCCATATTCCTCTGCTCCATCAGCTCCATTGCCTACTCTTGGGGATGTGCGAACCCCAAGGTGGGAAAGAAGGGTATGAGGGATGCCTAATGGCATTGCCCAAGGCACTCCAGAGTGGTCCCACTAAGTGTCCCACCTCATCACCTGTGCCAGAAATGGCTGCAAAGTGCAGCTGCCCCACCAGCTCGGAGGGAGAGTAGAGCAGGTCCAGACTGGTGTGTTCCAATTCAGCACACCCCGATTCACCCCACTGAACGCCAAAGAGCAGCAGTTGGCCGGGCACCCTCCTGTGTGGAACCAAACGAGCAGCACCAACAGCCGTAGGGGCTGCCCAGGTTGCCGGGGGGAGGTCGGGCGAGGCTTAAATTAGCCGGGTAACAGTCACCACAGGTGCACAACTACTGTACCGCCCGAAGCTGAGATTTATTTTTTCTCTACTCTCCCCCACTACCAATGTGACTTGGACACATGCAGCAGCGTTATAAAATTAAAAGAAAAAATCCTCAGGAAAGCCGATTAAAACCAGCAGAACAATTACAAGCATTTGGGAAAAAAACTCTACCAAGATCAAGCACTTATGTACACATTTTTGCAGAAAACATAAACACCGTACTGGAAGCACGGTACCGATTTCCTCCCTCCTTCGGAACACGTAAATACTAACAAGAAGTGACATTTTTGCAGTCAGAAAATTCAATACCTGCCACGTACAGCAAAGCGAAACCAAACAAGCCGCGGCCGTTCCGGCGAGTCCCACACCCCTCGGGAGGCACGGCCTCCTTCCCTCCGCTCCCATTTGACCCGTCGGATGCCCAGCACCCGCCCCCCGCCGCAAACGGCCCCCGCCGGAGCCGGGACGGGGCCCTGCCGCCCGTGTGGCCGGTCCGCGAAGCGAGGGAGGAGGTACCTTGTGAAGGTGGCGGCGGGAGAGCAGCACGGGCCCGCTGGACTGCGGGCCCTTGTTGTAGGAGGGCTGGTACCGCTCCGCCCGCACCCACTCGGGCTGCCGGTACTTGCCCCGCCGGTCGCGGTAGGCGCAGGCCCGGCGGAGATTGTCGGCGGCCAGAGAGCAGGCGGTGCGCCCGCACATCTCGCCGGCTCTGCGGGACACCGAGGGCCGCGCTCCGCTCCCGCCCGCCCGCGGGGAGGGGCTGCGGCCGGGGGTAGGGCCGGCCCGCGCCGCGGAAACGCCGGTCCCGCCCCCGACACAGCCAGGAAGAACCACAAGACGATTTTATTGGAACGACATCGGGAGAAGGAAAGGAGCGGCGGTCACGACGCTCCGGCGCGGGGACAAAGCGCGGCGTAGCCAGAGCTTAAAAACATGGTGATTTTATAGACAGAGCCCCAAGTACAGCTGTACTGCAGAGAACACAAAAGCTGCTCTAGTGACCGTGATTCTTATTCTGCTGCCAGAGAAAGAAGCGTTGCCCGCGGGGGCTCGGAGTCAGGGCAGTCCTGGAAAGGGGGGTTTATCCCACGGAGGCCATGATCACATCCACGGGGAGCTCCTCTGCGCTGCGGGCCGTGACCTGCATCGTCACCGTGTCAGTGAGGACAAGACGAGACCGCACCAGGAGGTCATGGCCACCCCGGAACACACCTGCAAAGGACGGGGGAGGAAAGGGTGAGCACGTTGCAGGCTGCTCTCCCCTGCAAGTCTAAAGATGAACACTACTGCCTGGCACGGGCAGGTTTCCCACAGGTAGTCCGGCAAATCCTAGCACTGGGCCAGGAGAGACCCTAAAGCAGCACAGTTCCCATTGATTGTAACATACTTGGGACTCATGCTACTGTAAAACCCACGAAAGTGAGGTGTAAAATAAACTCCAGGTAAGAAGAGATCCAGACATATCCAAGAGCTCTGGTACTCATCCGTTTTGTTGGACAATGCTGCTGTCTTTCCCACCCTAGACTTGCTTCAAACCAGGATGCCACAGTTTACGACGACAGCAAATTCCACGCAGCTGAGCCTGGGACTGATCCCAACATCCCCCCCACCACAGCACCCTCCCTGATCCCAACACTAGCTACTGTGCACTGCACAGACAGAAACCACGGCAGGAACAAGCCTCCAAATTCAACCCAGAGCACAGTGGGCTCCATCAGAAACTCCTGCTCTGATTTTCAACAAGCAGCTCTGTGTGACCTCCCAGAGCCGCTCCTCAAGCAGAGACCTCACCCCACAGCTCACCTGCCAGGTACAGTGTGTGAGAGTTCTTGTTATCTGGCACTTTATCCGACCGCTCACAGGGCTGCATCCCCAGGAACTTCACAATATTGCTAACTGCCTCTGTTAGAAAAAATAAATAAAATGGGCTCCATGTCACAGATATCTTAACAGGGGCACATAAAGAGCATCTGAAAGTGACTCAAGCCCTCCCTAAATGTTAAGAGTTCATGTTCCTTGTCATGAGGGACACACAGCATCGGTCAGATTTGTGGCTTTGTAGGCCACAAGGCCCGCAAAGACAACACACAAAAAACCCACTACTGTGGGAGAGTTCTGTTACCTGACGCAGTAAATGTGCAACTAAAAGAGTGTGAATGGGTCAGACAAGGGCGGAAGGAGAGTGCAGCTGGCTGCACTTACTGCACAGCCCTGACAGCCTCCTGCTCACTTCTCTGGAGTGACATGCAAAGGAAGGAGATGACTTGCAGGACACACAGGTCTTCAGGAGCAATCTGAAAAGGCCTCAGGGAGAGTATATCAAACCCCTAGATGTTGTGCAAGGGAACACAGATGGCTACAGGACAAGGACACCCTGCTAAGGCATCAAAAGGACTGAGTTTTCACAGGCTTCTGAGTAAAAATAGAAGGACTCTTTAATACATGATGAAAGAGAAGAGAGCTTGCACCACCAGCCTGCCCACCAACCTCATGTCTTCTGCTGTTTTCATTTTTTGTTACTGGTCTCAAGAAGAATGGTTTGAGTTCAGCTATGGTCTGTCTGCTTGGGAGGGTAAAGTGCAAGAGCAAAGCAAGATATTCTCTTGCCTCCCACAATCCAGCCTGGTCTCCACTGATCGCAGAACACTCATTTGTGTTTTTGAAACTTGAAATAACTTGTTGTCACAGTAACTGTAGCCCCCATTTAACAGCTGTAGTGAAAAGCTCATGAAGGGTTTTGCCCCATTAGCTTTTCTGTGACAGATCTAAAGAGAGCCAGACTGGGTCCCCAGATTCTGCCTGCTGGAGGGAGCAGTAAGAGCTCTGCTGTGCTCAGCACCCCCTTCCTTACCTTCAAGGGTTTTAATAGCAGACAAAGTAAAGGTCTCTTCCTTTTCAAACTCATCACCCACTTCATCCCACGCTGCTCCGAAGTTTGGCTTCAGAACTCGCTGGATGTGATCAGCCACTGTTACCTCCAGGTCTTCAAGCTGGTGGTAGAAGAGGTTCAAGTGAAACATGGTTGTTCTTAACCCTGTTCTCTTCAGAATGAACTTTAGACTGGATTCCCTGGGATCAGGTGAACACAGGACACTGCCTCCAGTTCCATTTCTGATTTGCTAGTGAGCAATTGCTAGGCCTGAGAAAGGCATTGTAATGCCACTTCCAGGGCTTACAAACCAGGTTCCTGCTCTGAGCACAGCCCTTGGCATGACAGAGATAAAGCACTAGACAAATGGCCAAGACAGAAGGAAAAACAAAAGCTTTGCTTCCCTGAAATGCATGTAAGCTTGTGTCTTCCCTTTCTGGCTTATCATTTTATAGGCTGGTAGAATACAGTGAGACACTGTCAGACGTGTGCTATCCCATAACACTGGCATCAGGGTAGCTGAGCTGCTGCTGTGACTGCACCTGTGCAAGGCAGAACCAGGCTTGTCTCTCCAGAGCATGTACTGAAGGGCAGGCAGTGCCAGAGCTGGCCAGACACCAGCCTGCATTCGTTTCAGCAATTGCTGCAGGAAAGCATCTCCTCCTGATTCTAACTGAAACACACAGAAGAGTTTGTTTAAGTATCACTCAAATGCCTTGGTGGGAAGCTGAGAGAAGGGTTAACCTTGCACGTTCCATTGAGAAAAACCCTCCCCACTCCTTCTGGGAAGACACTGACTCACTGCACAGCAGTGCCTCTACGCAGATTCACAGCAGTGACAGGCAACGCATAGAAAACAGTCTCTGGAGCTTACAGGCCAAGCTGAGGCTGTGAACAACAGCCCTTCCTCTCCCAGGAAGAGCGGTGCTTCTGCAGCACCGCTGCTTTCAGCAGTGTCAGTGCCGGGGAGGGAAGAGCCGCACCTTCCCCAGAACAAGAACAGCAACTTCCCTGTACCAGGAAAGCCTGTAAGACAATTAACTGTGCCACCACAGGAGCGACTCATGGAGAATGAAAGAGGCCCAACAGCCCTCTGCCTCCACCACTCTGATTGTGCCATTGCTGGAGCCCAAAGGGCACAGTCAGCCGAAACTGGAGGATGCACCATGGCCTCCCAAAACATATGTATCCTGCACAGTCAGGTGTCCATCTGGACAGCAACAGGAAAATACTCCAAATGAGACAAAGCAAGCTCTGCAAACCCCCATCTGCACCCTTGGACAGACACCAGAGACAGCAAGGGCTCCCTCTTCATGTGATGCTGTCCACTTCATTGTCAGTGGACACATCATTGCTTGCAGGTTCAGATCACAAAATGACAGGTACATGCCCAGCTCCTTACCACATACTCATCCTCATAACCCTCGTCGTCTGTCTCGCCCGTGTTGGGATCACAGTCCTTGACAGTGAACTTCATCATGCAGCTGAACGTGCAGGCCACTGGAGACAGGGAGGCAAAGTTCACATTACCACCACATCCACACACCTCTGCATAGAATGGGGCTGGGAGGTTTGGGGCAGCCAGGCTCTCCCCTTGACTGTCAACAGCACAGGCTTACCACTGACCTGGAGAGAGCTCTCCGACAGTTTCTGTCTCTCAAGGAGAAGCTATTTATTTGTAATATTAAGGCTAGCAAACAGTGATAAAGACAGGCTCATGGCTGTACAAGACCATAATCCTCGGATCAAGTGCTATTACTGATGAACCTCACATTGTGTTGGGAATACTAACTAAACATGTCCCACCAGCACCTTGTGAAGAGACAAGATCCCTATCTAGGGACTGGTTCACGCGCCTCTGAAATGAAACCCCCTTGCACTGCTATGCTGCAGCTGATTAATACCACTCAGCTGGGAGAGGAAGCGATGACTCATCCCTAGAAGATGGGTAGTGCTGAGTGAACAGCAGCAACACAGCAGGTGAGCAGTTCCAGAGCACAAACCAGGGACACCAAAGCACAGGTAAGGCCCGGTTCATGTTCTGGATAGTGGCAAACCGAGAGGGGGATGTTCAGTTCAAACAAACATCCCTGAAATTCTAGCGCTTTGTCTGAAATACCCCTTTGCCACTCAGAGCATCTGGGCACTCAAAGCACTTTACAGGTACCAGCCTCCCCTCATCTAACACAAAGAAAGGATGAAGGACATGCCAGGGTGCATGAGAGACAACTCATCTGCCAGCTCTCATAGGCTGACTTGGCAGTGCTACAGCACAAGGGAACCAGCAGAGGAAAAGGGACGCCTGACAGCCCCCAAACAGCAAAGACAACTCATGCTCAGCATCACTCAAGGCTGCACCCACACACAGGCTATAAATATCTGGCTAGGATGCAAGGTATAATGTGTGGCGATAAGCAATACAGGAAAAAAGAGAGTGCCAACTGTTTACCTGCTGTCGGATCCTCTTCAGACAGTGCTACCAGTGTGTAGCAGGTACCCGGCTGGTTGTACACCAGGGTTTTGGCAGGTACATAGCCAATGACCTCATAGCCCTCTGTTGGCTCCATCTGCACCGTGACATTCTCCAGGATCTGATCATTCAGGGTGTTCGTGCAGTCAAACTAAACAGGGAAGGGGAAAGCAGCAACAGCTTGAGGCTACTCACTACTCATGGAAAAGCAGACTTAGCTTAGGCACAGCAGGAGCCTGGTGTCAGCCAGTGAACCCCCAGCTCTCTGTGTTTCCAAGGTACACCTCGTTATCAGCTGGCTAATCACAAAGCAACTTCACTAAAAGCTGCTCATTTAAATGCTTTAGGGGAGAAACTAAAACCCTGCAGGGGAATCCATGCTCCAGCAAACTTTTCTTTTTTTTTTTTTTAAGGAAACACCACTTGAAATGAACCAGCATGCACAAATCCAAGGCCTGCCCTCTGCAATCCAGGCAGGATCACAAATTCGGTGAGGGCAGGGATCTGTTAGCTTCTGCCTGTTTCAGTTCACCAATTAGTATGGAACTTTTTCCTCCAATGTCCTGCACAGTCATCCATGGGTTAACTCTTTGCTCTACAGAAATGCAAGTACTGTGTTGCCTACATCATCCCACTCGATGCTACAGGGACAGAGCACCCCACAGCAGATGAAAAGATGAGCCTTTGCATGGCTCAAACTAGGGACAGCTTGAGGAAGTTTCAGTAAGCTTGATGTTTTCAGCAAGTCTAAACTTGCTGATTAGACTTCGTTCCAGCTGCAGTGCCAAGTCTCTTAACCTCATACAATTGCAGCTGGTGGATGGACAACAGAAACAAAGATCAACCCCTGTGAGGGCTGTGTAAGCAGTTCTGATGTTTTGAGGAAGGAGCTGGCTAAGGACTAAACACTGCTGCTCACAAGCCAGCAAAGGACTCACTGTGCCCCTGACTCCCCAAGGCCCAGGCAAGGGTACTGGCACATCACTCCTAACATCTCACACGTAGCAGCAGGGTGGTACAGCCACGGCCAGGATGTAGAGAAGAAAGCACCTGTGCTATAGGCTAAAACAAAATGTAGGGGATGAAGAGCTCTCCCCCACCTGGTCCCTTTCTTGGGTATCCTTTTCAGCTTCTCAGATGTCGTAAGCTTCACTCTTTCACACCCAAACCATGCGCTTGGGCGCTCTGAGGAAAGAACACAGCTCCCCTTGCCGACTACTCAGTGAGAACAGCCCCATCTAGTGCTTGTTGGATTTGACTGTACCTGTAACCATTGCTCAGACACACAGACCCACCCTTATTAGTTTTCTGGGGCTCTACTGCCATGGATAAGAAACTAAGGACTCCTCACTGCGTGTCCTGCTTTGAACGACACCCAAGATTGCGGATGCCCCATCTCCAGAAGTGTTCAAGGCCAGGTTGGATGGACTTTTGAGAAACGTGGTCTGGTGAAAGGTGTCCCTGTCCATGGCAGGGGGATTGGAATTAGATGATCTTTAAAACCGCTTCCTAGCCAGGCCATCCTATGATTCTATGATATTCCTGAGATTTGTCTTCACAGTGAAGCTTTTAGCCAGTCAGGAGCTTATTTTCCAATTATCTTCAGCACCACATCCCACAGCTACCCACCTGGAACACCATGTGGTTGACAAAGGTATGCTTGGTGCAACGAACCACGTACTCTGTCTCCAGCTCTGTCAGGGCAACAGGCTCTGGGGAAGACTTGAAGAGTGGGCCCAGTCCCCGAAACTCTGGGATGGCCCCCAGTTGCTCTGAAATAGAGGACACAAATAATTGCCTTCCTCAACAGACAGTTTCAAAGCCCTTGTTTCAGCTGCTAGAAGCTCCTACAGCAAGAAACTATCCATCAAATACCCATAAACATTCCCTAGAGACTTTTAAAATTAAAGTCATCCCTTGCCCACATCTACAGCAAGATAGAAAGAAAGAGGACTGCAGGCACCCCACCCTCCAGCAGCAAACAGTTTATCTTAGGTTGGGAGCCCATGTCACTCCCTGCAAAAAGATGAGAAAAAGCCGGAGGGGCTAAGGCAGGCTCAGCAAGAGGTGGCTACAGAGTTCTCACATACGGACATAGGAAAGGCCTTGTATCAGTTTACCTTGGAATATTTCTTGCCTTGTTGCTGCCACCTTCTCTGGCTGTTTCACAACAGCAACAGGGGCATTTTCTGCAAAAGAAAAGAAAGCAATCAAACAAAAACAAATCCAAAAGATTTGAAGGTGAAGGGTAAGAAATAACTAAATCAGAAAACAGATCAATGTCTGTAGACGGATTTGACTAAGGAAAGGAAGGGAGCACATTTCTCATTTGATATAGGCTAGACACCCGTGTTTAGCTTTGTAAGCAGCTTTAGAACTGCAGCAGCTCCAGTGAGGATTGCCAACTATTACTATTATTAGCAGTCAGACTAAACTGAATTAATGTGGGAGCAACCAGATTTGCAGGCCTTAGTCTTTACAGGAGATGCAATCCCACAAAATTCAAATAGGATGGAGCTCAGCTATTCCCAGCAAGCACAATGCAGGGAATCACTAGCATTCAGGGAACATGGTTCCTCACCTGCTCTTTGCTCGATGATAGGAGCTGTTGCCAAAGGAACGGATTTCAAGTCAAAGGGTTTCTCAGAGGGCTCCAGGGTGTACTGATGCAGAGCCCTCTCCAGGCCAGGGATAGACACCGTCAACCCTGGGGACAGAAGGGACAGGTCACTGAAGGGACAGTAATGCCAGGTCTTTACTTTAACTCTTGTTAAAGCAGTAAAGAGGGGCAGACTTGTTTTAAGGCCTTCCTGCAGTACCATTCAGGATGTAGCCAGCGTTGAGGGCCTTCTGCTTCTGCTCCAGAACATTCAGGTAGAAGGTGGCTCTGTCTCTTACTTCGTTGTCATCATCCATCACACACCTGAGAGGGAAGCAGAAAACTTTCTTCAGAGTCCACTTGAATTAATCCAGCTGACTAAGCCACCTCACAGAGCCAGAAAGAACATGCCATAGGGGAGATGCAGCAATCTCCCAGTAATTGTATTAGAAAAGCAATAATCTGCCACATGTGGCTTCTGTTCCACTTTGTGGTGCTGAATGCAGTGGTGATCCCATCACAGGATCACGGGTACCCCCTGCACCTTCTCAGACCCACAGCTGAAAGAGACTGGATAAGCTCTCAACCAAACAGGGTTTTTCACCCAGGATGTTGAGAAACTCTGAGGCACAACTGACCTTTTAAGTAACACCAAGATACTGGGTAACATCTCTTCATTCTGGGCTCCAAACTTGGCCAGGGCACTAACAGCACCTGTAGCAAAAGTCATGAAAATAGAATTAGAAGGCAAAGAAATAAGCTGAAGTTCCCTCCATTTCTTGGCCTTGACCAAATGTCATGTCAGAGATGCTACACTAGTAAAGCATTACTGTGACTAGAAAGAAGCAGAGGTATTACAGTAAAGTGCCTGCAAACCTCTGTTTCGTTTCTGAGCCAGTGTGTATTTCTTCCCATTTCTCAGCCACAGGCCACCTCTTCCATCAATACTACTGCAGGATCTTTGCTTTGTAAAAGGATCTGCTCAGGCCTACAGCAAATCACAACCCTAGAAAGCAGAGGCATTCATACACTATAGTTCCTTGAAGATCTGTCACAAGGCAGAGAGCTTTCCAGGTCTGTCTCTTACCTGCCCGGACTTCTTCATGCTCCAGAACAACCCTGTTGTAGATAAAGCGAATGTATTTGGAGGGGTTGTTGGTTTTGGGCCCTTCCTGCCCCAAGAGGTGGAGGATACGAGTGGCCAGCACAGTGAACTCGCAGTCCTCAATGAATTCACAGAGGTGAGACAGGCCTGTCTCTTTGCTCTCCGAGTTCTCCTCGATAATGCTGATGATGCAGTCCACGATGGCTCTCTTGTATTCAAAGCCGCCCTAAGGAGCAAAAGGGAACTGCTCAGCTGGAAACCTCAAAGTCTTTTAGAGACTCTAAGCTAGCCACACAGAAAAAACTTTCCTTTGAAAAGGTCACTTACACTCAGTGCTTTTAATGTATGTTTGAAAGGAGAAGGGCAGTAATCCTGCCCTCACTTTTGACCCTCTTTACACCTAGAGGGATAACTAATATTCAAGCTCTCTCTTGCCAGGTCACTTCAGAATGGCTGCAGTGAAGAAAAAACTCCAAGTCCTTAAGAGGGTAAAAGAATCCATCTGCCTGAAAGGTTTCTATCTCCTTCAAAATCCTCTGCTGCTAGAATTAGTGCTTAAAAACAGCCATATGGGAGGAGAAAAAACCCAACCCTCTCCCCTTTAGCACCAGACATCTGAGGATGAATCACAAGAGAAATGTATGAAGGATCATATCTGCCACAGCATGACGCAGCAAATAGCCCCATTAGTGTGGGATGATAGGCAATCAATACCTCCCCAGGTGCAGCCACAACCTGACATGCCAGTAATGCTTGGTTATGTTCAGACATTATTTACTAGTGTCCTCAATACACACCAGGAGATTAAACTGCATGCTACCCTCTGCCAATTACATGCACAGTGCCGGGCATTTGGATCTTTCTGGAGCTACTTCGGATTAAAAAAGCTTTAAAACAGAATGGTTTGAAGTACAAAACCACACTCAAAATGATACCATCCACCCACAGAAAATCTGGGAAAGGAGAATGGTCCATTTTTCACAAGAGCAAAATGAGATGCTCCGGTTTGTTCCCAACCGAGACACTGTAATTGGCAGAAAGTGATGTCAGAGCAAGCAGTGGTGCCAGCTGTGTTGCAGGCATGTTTGCTCATTTAGAAATGGCCTCAGCAAACCTCTGTAAAGCTGTCTTTCTGAAATTCATGTCTGACTGAATGCAGAGAATGGTTATAGGTACTCGTGATCCCTTCACTGCCACAGCACAGACACCAGAACAAAAGTGGTCTCGTGTCATCAATAAATAGCTTGTTATTGGAATCTTTGTGTACAAGACAAAACTTCTTGGAATTTGCTGTCAAAGTATAAAAGAAAGCTGGTTCAAATGTGAAACACATATGGACTGCCAACAGATCTGCTGTTGCCTGCATTTGCTTTGAGAGCTAATAAACCCCCAGAAAAAAAAAAATCAAAGAATGAAAACTATACTAAAAATATGCCTGGCAGCATGCTTATTACTATTGTGCACAGCTGGGCATTTCTGCAGTTAGACTGCAAATCTTTTAGAGGGAGGCTTTTACTGCACAGCCTTATCAGTCAAAGCTTGATACTCACAGGGACTACTGTTCATGCACACAAATAAGGCACAGATAGTTGTCCTGCAAACGTACCTCTTCCCGAAGCATAGTGAAGAGAAAGTTCATGAGGACGGCGTGCTTGCGAGGGTACTTCTGACACAGTGCATTGATGGCCTGCACCACTACCACCTGGAGGAAAAGGGGAGCAAGTAAAAAACAATTCTGTTTCAGCAGGCAGGAAAAACTAGCAGAATTGTGTCAATTTTGTGTTGGTCCCTAGCCTGGAAATCATGTTTTTGTCTTTACTTATCCAACAAATGTTCCAGGAGGTACGATCCTAGGAATTGGAGGAGATTTATCTTTATGCACTGACCAGCCTCTAAAAAAAGCTCACACCCACTGGAAAGATGAAAAGAGGTTTGATTCTTAAAAGGCATCTCCCCACAAGAGAGCATGTGACTTTGGAGCTATACGACTGAGGCAGGGCTTAGGCAGACAGCCTCAAATTCTTTTTTTTCCCTGCAAATATTCTGCAGCCCATCTTCTGGAAGCAGCTCCATGCAGGTTTCAGAGTGCACACATAAACATGGACAAAGACCATGAGGTTTCTTCAAGAGCCTGGGTGTCCCTCCTCCTCCCACTTCCTTACTTTGAACTCATCTGAGATTTCTGACATGAAAGAGGAGATCTGCTTCATGAGCCGGTCAATGCTGCTCTCACTGCCAGTTTTCAGCAGCGTGGTGATGGCCAGGGTGGCTATGCTGCGGTTGGAGTCTGTCACAAGGTTCTCCAGGTCCAGATTACAGGCAGTCACAGCAGATGGGTGCTTCATGGCCACCTGCAGCATAGAAGGAAGAATGAAAATCACTCAACAGATGCAAAAGGTCCAGCTGGCAAACCCCAGCAAAACTCACTCCTTCCTATAGAAATAAATGGTATAGGCTGCATGTGAGGGACATCTCAGCCAAACAACTAATCTGGAGTTAAAAGTAACAAGCTCTTGTTTCCTGCAGAATTGCACCCCTTGCTGGAAGAGAAGCAGTAGTAATAAACAATCTTTTACTATTTTTAACTCTCTCATTCTCCTCTATATAGTAAGAAAAGAAAGCTATTAACTCCCAACAAAAATTCAGCCAGACTAGCTGTGCAAAAGAGCTCTGTGGGTGGAAGCATGGCAGCTACCAGACACTGCCATTCTCTCTTTTCCTTTATTGAGTTTATAAGGTGAAGGGAAAAGCTGGAGCAAAGACTGCCACAGGAACAGGCACAAAGCAGCATCAAGGCTTGATCCCTGTTTTACAAGGAGCTGCTTCGCCACAGGAAGCTCAGAAGGCAAAGCAGTAACACTAAGACCAGTGACATTCTAACAGACCAGTGAAAATTACTGGGGTTTTTTTCCTTCTGTAGAGTGTTCTTTGAGGTTTTATTCCACTCAGAAAGCAATGAAATGTAAGGCTGTAGCCCAAGACAGAGGTTATTCACACAAAATCATCACATAATCTGGCCCCTCTTTCTTCTGAAGTCTATACCTGCCTGCACGTGAGACACTACTGGAGCTCCCAAGAGACCGGCTCTTACCTTGTTGAGGGTACGGACGGCTGCGTATCTCAGTGCTGCTTTTGGGGAGCTGCAGAACAGCTGCAGAACTGCAAGGTGGGAGAACACAGGCAGATGTTTAGGCACTCTGTTATTGAGAAACATTTCATACCTAAAGTAAGAGCTTCTGTGAAGAGACAGCTGCAATCACAAGGTAACTAGAAGCATATATAAGAAGCAACTGTACATTTAACAGATTCCTTCCTTCTTCTTGTCCCCTTTGCCACACACCCCTGCTGACCATTAGCTCTTACCCACCTCCCTCTTCTTCCACAATGCTGCTATCCTTCACTCCTTGTGAAAGCCAAATTCATCACCTTGTCATCTTTCCTACTGAGACCGTTTAAACTGCTGTTCTCTATTTCATGCAAACATCGCTCCTTTCCCAGGGATGACCCATGAAGGGCACCCTTCCTGTGCAGAGAGGTGACTTACAGCCTCCCGTCCTGCCAACAAACCCAGCTGAGGACAACCTTTGGACTGGACTGGGAAGACAGGACCCCAATACCTTGGCTTCTTGCACAGTTACACTCAGCCTAAAGCAGGGACATTTGTCAGTTACAATTCAGCCCTGTTTCACAGGAAAAAAAGAAGATCCCTCCAGTAACCCACACTTGAACACACCAGGAAATACTTTTACAGGAGAAAAGCTATTCACACACACCACAGGCTCTCAGCAGCAGCACTAAACAACAAAAGATACGGCAGTATAACAAGCCTGAAACTACACAAGGTCCTTGTTTCTTGGAGCAATCAGCAGGTGTCACCACTGCAGGCCCATAATTCCCTTGCCATGGCCATGAGCACCACACCTACCGGAGACAGCTGGAGCCAACTCCTTGGCAGTGCAGTTGGGCAGGTTAACGATAGCAGATGCAGCTTCATACACCACCATCTCATGCTTGTTCCTTAGGCAGCTCTCGATGAAATCAAACAGGGGGCTATCGCGGCTAAGGGACAAAAAAACCCCACAAGGATGAATTAAAGCAAAGGTACTAACAGAAATGAAGTATTCAGCAGCAGAAATGGCAGCAGGTCCCATAGCCCATGGAAAGGTAAAAGCAGCCATAAATGCACTTTGTCCCCAGATTTTGCAGTGGTCATTATACTGTACTTCCAGCATGCTTGAAAGTCAGGCTGCCTTCTGAGAAGACATCCTCTGCCTTACAGGCTAAAGGGAATCTCCCTCAACCCTCACACTGTAAGAACTGACTGTACACACAACTCTTACCCACCAGGAAGCCACACTGCATACATGGTGAACAAGCAATTATAGAAGACAGAGAAAATTAAGTAGAACAACAGCTATGCAAAACAGTCCAGAGGAACAAGACAGTATTTGAAATGTAAGCACACAGACAAGATTCACAGAAGTCATTTCAAAACAACCATGAAGACATCCTATATTTTCTCTGCTCTCTTTTACCCAACAATAAGAGGGTAGAAGCTGCATGCTGCTATTCAAAGACAGAAATAATGACCCTCATGAGATGGCAAGTGAGCCTGCAAGAGAAGATAGAAGCAGGATCAAGGAATTCTTTCAGCAGGGGAAATGGAGCCCTCTCACCTGCCAGCCTCCTCCTCCAGCAGCTTGCTGGCTATTCGGATCATCATGCAGTAGGCAAATGGTGACTTGAGGCCGTGGCGTGTGAACTTGCTGAGCATCTTGTTGACTGCCAGGCGGTCGTTCTTCCGCACGTGGTACAGCAGGCCCAGAGCATGATACTGTGCAAGGAAAGAGATGTCAAAAACCCACAGTGTGTTCTTTCCCCTTTTGTCCCCTCTGTCACCCAGAGGTGCCAGGCTGAGCTCTAGCAATTTGCTCTCTGCCCAGCTGCTGCTGGCTATTCCCCTGGTGGCAGTGGGTGTCCTACCTGCACCATGATATTGTCACTGGAAGCTGCCTCCTGAGCCTCGTTCACCCAGCGCTTTACCACATCATAACTGGTCTTCAGCAAGTGCTGGAAGGAGATGAAGCCACAACAACCCATGAGATACGGAGGGAGGAAGCTCTGAGAATTTCTGCTTATATTAAGAAAAAATCAGCATTTTCCATGAGTGTGCTGGCAGCAGCAGCAACTTATAGAAGAGCAAGAGACTTGGCCATGACAGCTGCAGCCTCAAGAGGTTGATGATCTCTTGCAAAGTCAGTGCCAGTCCCTCAGCTGACAAAGACAGGAATGGCAACAAACCCCTGAAACTCCCAAGATGTCCAGTCCCACCACAGATGACTGCTTCCCTACTTGACTGTCTCTCAGGTCCGTGCTGCAGGGAGTACATACCAAGGAAGACACAAGAGCAGAGCTGGAAACACTTGGCACTTTGTCAACAATTGCCTGCTTCATGTAGCGCTCAATGGCCTGCAACATGGTACTCTGCAGGGAGAGGGAAACAACAGCTGATATGGAAAAGCTGTTAGGAGTGTGAAAGGGGAGATGCAAAGGCATGAAAAGCAGAGTGGAAGGTGGGATGGGGTAAAGTAGGAAAAAATGAAGGGCGTAGAGCTGTCCCAAGGGAAAAGCAGAACTTACATCAGTGATCTGACAGAGTGCTCTCACAGCGGGGCCTCGGTAATTGTCATCCTTCCCAGTCATGTCTTTGGTTAAGCTGGGAAAACAGGAAGCTCTCAATACTGCACTCCTGAGCCAGCAGCTCTCAGGTGCACACAGTGCACATAGAGCAGAAGGCAGCCACCATCACAGCTGAATGCCAAGCAGGCAACTGCAGGTCTCAGGCAAGTCCCACTGGGGTGGGAAGGCAGCAGGAAAAGATGAGTACTCAGATTCCAAGCCCATCAACAGGTTGCATGGGCTCCTGTTCACCAAGTGGGGCTGGAGCAGACACGCCCCCCTGAGGCATTTGCCCTCCTTACTGAATTTTCATTCCTGCTCTTGCCCTGGGGTCCTGGTCAGTGTGAGACCATCTGTGAAGGGCTGTAAGTTAATCGTATCACAGCACTTGAGACTGGCTTCTGCCTCAGCCCTCTGCAGACCCTATACCCTCAGGTTCCTGACTCCCCACAAGGCCTTTCAGTGGAACAATCAGCAATTCAGGAATGACTCACAGAGCAAATTTTGTTCCCTGGTGAAGTCACATTCTGTGCTGCTACAGGAGCAGTAAATCCTCGTCTACCTGCTGAAAGCCTTGGGATTTATGCCAGAATTCTTAAAAAAAGCTTTAAGGCATCCAGACAGGAGTTAATGAAACAACCTTTAGCAAAAGGGGAAAAAACAGCAGTGCTGCCATATCATGTAACCAAGAGACACTCCAAACACCCATGGGCATGGGATATGGGGACGCAGCACATTTCACATACGTCACTACGAGTTTAGTGCCTGTATTTTAATGGTCTTCTATACAGAAAAACTTATTCCTCACCAAGGACATTCCTTATCATCACGCTGCTTAGGGACTACAGTTATCTCCAAGAGAGTGGATAGACATTACTGGAGGGCATGTCAATACTACAGCAAGAAAAGTAAAGTGACTGACCTGCTGGTAACAATGATCACATCTTCTGCAATAGAGGACATCTCTTTGATAGTCAGGTAACACATCCTGCGAAGAGTTGGCTGACAAGGCAAGAGGGAAGAAACACATCAGCTGAGATGATCTCACACAGGAAGGGATCACAGTTTTCCCTGCTTCACAATTTTATTGTGAAGATCACAAGAACCTGATACCTTCAGAATGCCCCACTCTCTGAGTGTAAAAGAAGTACAAAATCCATATTACTTAACAAAACATCTCTTCCTCTTCTAAAACCCTCAGTCTTTAGGATGAGGCCACAGAGATACCAGATTTAGCTGGATCTACAGTTTCATCTTCCACTTATCATTCACATGAACAAGGAGAAAAGCTTGAAACCATTTGCTGAAGGCACTGTGTTGCTTCAAAAGAAAGAAAGCAAACAATTTATATTACTGAGTCTGGGGGTTTCTACACTGGTCTCATGATTTTACTGCCTTGTAGTTTGGGAGACAACTAGTGACAGTACTACTGCTGTGGGTAGGCACTAACTCTCAGCCTCCTCCAGGACACACAATTGTTGACTCTCAGCAGGAAGTAGGATCTTTTAATACTGAGCACAAAGCACAGTAAATTCCACCTGATCATATGCTTGAACTGTCCCTAGCACAATCTCAAGAGTTAAACAGCAATTCAGAGGGAGGAATCTCTGCCTAAAGAACAGAGCATGCTTCAGTTAAACTGCTACAAGATCTGGGAAGGACCAGGAAGCTAATCACCATTTCTAGATTTTCATCCTACTCTTCCCACTCAGAGAAGGTAGCTCCAGACAGGACAGAAAAGCTGGTTGTATAAAAGCATGTATCTCAAGGGACAACTTGTCTCACCAGGTAAATACAGAAAACAAAAGGCAGACTTACATCATTGGACTGAAACAGCTTGGTCATAGCAAAGAAGGATTCGGTAGCTTCCATGACACCAAGGTGCTCTCCCTATATGTTTGGAAAGGAAGGAAATCCCAGTCATCACAACCAGCTTTGGGCCTGATGCACATCTGTATAGGTGTACATTTCCTCCTTCTTACCTGGTTTATGAGATACAGGATCTTCGTGAGGATATGAGCACATTTTCGTGGGTTTATGGGAGTCTCATTAAACACTCGAGCCTGGAAACAAAGCACAGACAAGGAGGCTGACATCAACACCTCCTTGGAAACACTGTCCTGTCTGGTCTCGGCCAGTGATACAAACAACACATTGTGAGTGAGGTATGGCAAGATCCTTAATGACTTTAGATCAGATTTCCCCTTAATTCCTGTTAAACATGGAATCCTTTTCAGCAGCTGGTTTTGCAGTCTGGTATTGCAAATCCAAGAGCAGTAAAGGTTTAAAGGCCAAATCCCCATCACACTTTCACCCACACAGGTGTAGATTGTGTGCTACCTAAAACACAACTCTTCCTACAGACAAACACGAGCTCGGCGAGGCTACAGGAGCCAACACCATTCCCAACATCACAAACAAACAGAGAATACTGACACGACAGGAGCTGGGGATTGAGATGTTCACCTGCTCTTGAACAGAATGGTGTTTCTTCAGAGGAAATTCATAAACTATTTAACAACAACTCACACCCCCTCTCATTAATTTTGTCATCCACAAGACATCTGGGGTGTCCAAGGCAATTTCCCAATCTTCCTGTTTTGAGGTGAGCTTTCCCAGATAATTTTATTCCTTTTATTACTATTTATAGTTCACAGTCTTTGTTTGGATCCAGAGACCATTTCACAGTAATTTGTTACAGAGATAATTTCAACCTTCTTGCTTCATCTGTCCAATAATAAAATAAGAACTGTTGCCCATTTCTTTCAGAGAAAGCAGGACTGTAACAAACTCTCATTTCCTTGCTGAAGTTCTCCAGTGACCTCCTCAAAACAGGGAGAGACTCTATCCAGAGTAGAGTATAGAGGAGATGGTCTGAGGATTTACCTCTTGCAAGACTGCACTCTTCTCCAGATGCTGGAATGGGTTGGAACTCCCACCTGCAAAACAAAGCGAGTAAAAGTCTCTCCAGGGATAGTGCCATGGGAAAGCAACTTTCTAACCATGCCGGTACTTTAAAAACAGACTGAGCATTTTGGGGTGATTTTTTTCATGAACACCAAGCAACCAGAACTCCCTCTTTTAAGTAATATTAATTAGACATCTTCGCGGCAGTCAGGGAAGGCAGAGAAGACAAGACATTCTTCGATTTATCATCCCCTCCAGAAGTAACTGACTGAGCCAAGGTAGACTGATTAGCTGTAAAATAACTACGCTCCACTGTATCCCCAAAGACCTATTTCCAGCCCCTGGGCTGGGAGCTTTCTCACAGTTAGAGCATCAATAAGACAGGCCTAGAAACAAAAGCTTAGACAAAAAGAGGTATTGCTTGCCAGATTGGTGAGTCAGGAGTGTTTTATCCCTCCCATATAAACCAATCAAGAATCTACCAGTAAAGCATTTTTTGCTCTATCACTAATTAAAAGAACAAGATAGCAGACTAGATAGGCTGGACACAAAGTAACTTTCATTGTTCCACTTAACAAAATAAATTATACTAAATAATTGAAAACCTCACCAATTAAGGATGAAATAATCAGAGGGAAAAGCACTATCAATTCTACATGGCTTCTATTAGCTTGCCTCTCAAGCATTTGTGAGATGCAGCTTTTCAAAAGCTGCCAGTTATTGATAAGCAGGTTTTAATTAGTACCTATGTTCAGCCTGGCCCTGGGACAAAATGCAGCCTTTTTCAGGATTGATCCAGCGTTTGTTTCAAAGCCTGATCCACTAGAGAGAACATCTCCTGGGCCCAAATCTCACCCGACCCAGGGTCCTAGGCTGATGCCAGAAGCCCTTTCTAGAGTAAGCCTTACATTTAAAAGCAAACACATCTGCACTCTGGCTCCTTCCTGGTTCATAAACTGCCCTCCTTTGGCTCAGGAGTAGTTTGCAAAGGCACAAAGTGGCTGAGCAAAGCACAGACACTTATATGAGATTGAAAAGGTAGAAGAAACCAAGTGGAAAGAGCAAAATTGTCTCTCATATGAGTATGAACCAGTTCTAGTATGAGCACATGAATGTGTTCCAAAAAACCTGCCCAGCAGCACAGTATTCCCATGGTCTGGCATGTCTACAATCCCTAAATCAGCCATGAACAATACAGCATCACCCCCTCAGCTTCCATAGCACTGAGGATCTTGAAATACATCTTACATGGGGTCTTGGTCCTCACAGCACCCTGTGTCAAAGTATTCTTCTATAGAGAGGGAGAAAGGTGCAGGGAGGGCAGAGGTAGTGTATTCAGAAAGCTCCTAATATTGGATAACTAGTAACAATTTATACTGATTTGTAGAAAAACAGAATTTTGTGCCCAGAATAACATGTCAGAGGGAGTGGAAGCCACTCATCCAAGGCTAGCTAAACCATCCATGGAAAGCAAAGACACAGAAGGCAATTAACTGGATACTTGCATCTCCTGCCAGCCCTGGCCATAGGTAACACCAATACCTTGAAGGGTGTGGCAGACGCAAATGAAGAGTAGCTCCCAAAATTAAAGCCAAGAGCAATTCTCCTCCAAGAGCTGCCTCACTAAATTCTCTGCTGATCAAGACCTCACTGCAGGCTTTGGACAAGGGAGACAAGGGCAAAGCATTTAATGAACATTAAAATAAAAAGCAAGCACAGTCACACAGAAAAATCACCAAGATTTAAGTCGAATCAATTGGCTTCAGGACACACTGATTTGTTATGCAGAACAAGCTGTGTGAAAAGCTCATAGGAAGATGAAAAAGATAGCACAAGGCACAACCAGGAAACACTGTCTTATGAAGCATTGGTTCCACCTGAATTACACACCACATAAAATATCAACCTCTTTCTTCCTTACTACTCAGCCTAAAGTTTTGACAAGTCAAGTAATCACTTTGTGTTTCTTTGGTGTTCTCAGATTTTCTGATCACTGAAAGTAGCAGTGATCGTGTTGGAAGAGCAGACCATGTGTGTCAGAAGAACTGCCACAAACTACGAATTGGATTCTACCCGGTTTTAGAACCTGTTTTGAGAGCTGGGTGACGGTGAATAGGACCAATATGCTCAGTATTTAGTCTAAGACTCTGCAGCTGGTGATGTGGCAGGTAACCTCGATGTGTTGTGCCGATGCAACCAGTTTAGCCTCTGGCTGCAGCTGTGAGAAGACAACAGCAGACTGCTCTAATGCTCCCATAGGGCTTTCCATGGTGCTTCCACGGTGTTTCCCACTGCGCTCTGTGCACACCAGCCAGCCCCCGCTGCCAAGCTGGCACAGAGTCTCCTCTCACAGCTCCCTTGGGGGTCCCCCCCCTCACAGCTCCACTCGTACCCCCAGGAGGGATTCCCCCCTCACAGCTCCCCGCGTAGCCACGAAGGGGTCCCCCCTCACCGGTACCCTCCGTACCCACACAGGGATCTCTTCCCCCACAGCTTCCTCCGTACCCACAGGAGGGGTCTCCCCTTCAAAACTCCCCCCTCGTACCCACAGAGGGGTCTCTTCCCTCACAGTGCCCCCGGCCTCTCCTCACCCGACTCCTCGTCCTTCTTGTCGAACTTCTTCAGCATGGTGCTGTCGAGCGGCCCGTCGCTGCGGCCCTCCCGCCCCGTGGCAGTGGCAGTCCCAGTCCCAGTCCAGATACCGATCCCGGCCCCGGTCCCAGTCCCGGCACCGCCCCCGCCCCTTCCTGGCCCCGCCCCTTCCTGCCAGCCTGTCACTGTCACCGCGGCCGCCGCACTGCGCAGGCGCGCACCCGCCCGCCGGACGTGGCGCTGGGCGCGGCGCGGAGCTGTGACTGACAGGGAGGGGGCGGAACCAACCGGCAAGGGGGGCGGGGCTAGGAGGGGTCTGCGGTTGGGGGCGAATCTGGGGCCGGGACATTGCGGCAGTAGTGGGCACACTGCCGCTGAGGAGGGCAGGGGGCCTGGGGCAGGCACTGGGACCAGGGGAACACTGGTGATGGGGGTGGCTCTGTGATCCCTGAGGAGACGCTGGGCGGGGCAAGGGAGGGAAGAGAAGGGCACTGGGGAGATGAGGGGACACTGCGGGCAGACAGGGTTGGAGCATGGGGGCACACTGGGACTCGGGGAGGAGAGATGGGACTCTGGGGCAAGACATGGAAATGAGGAGATCCTGGCAGGCTCAGCGACCCAGAGACGAGTGGGAGTGGCAAGGGAGAACCCCCTTCTGGGGAGGGACAGTTGTCATCCAGGCTGCCTGCCCTGGAGTGTCCCATTTGGATACACCATCTCTGGCAGCTCCTCCTGTGCCCCCTGTCCCCACTGCTACTGGCACCCTGTCTGTACCCTGCACGGCAAACCCCTGCCCAGCACCACACCACACACCCAGTCAGTGCAGTGGGATGTCTCGAGGGGCCAGCACTGCCCGGGCATCACCTGAGCCATGGTCAGGCAGGGATGGCAAAGGACCTGTTACCCACCTTGCCACTTCAGCCAAATCCACCTTCGCCAGATACTGAAATCTGTCCCTCCCGTGGAATATGGGGTCACCCCAGCTGCTTCTGCCCCTTTCCCAAAGGCAGTGCCCACTCCAAGGTGAAAGCACTCACTCACCCTGCAGCAGGTACTCTTCGAAGAGCATGACCGTGTCCCCCACCAGCTCCAGTGGCCCCCCTGCAGGTGTCTCCCAGCCTCTGCCTTGCTCACACCACCCTGTACTTTGCACAGGGCGGCCACACTCTGTTCCATGCTGCTCTTATCTCCCAGCTGTGCTGAAAGTGGCAGCTCCAGTGGCACAATGCAATGTTCCCATTGGCCCAGAGCTGCTGGGGGCTCCCTGGGCCAGGTACTGGCTCTGCTGTTGGTGGAAGGCCTGACACCTCTCATTTGAAATTTAATGAGCTCCAATGCCGGCCCCAGCCCAGAACATGCTCTCACAGTAGCTCTGGGGAAAGGGAATACAAAATGTGGGTGTAAAGGGGTGCAAAATCCATATAAACCACAACAATGGTTGATGTCACATTTTATTGTGCACGCTCACCAACTTTGGCTTTGAGGCTTGGACAAACTTTGTGGAGGATTTTGTGTACTCCAGTCGCCCAGAGAGAAGCACACAGGAAAAGCTGGCTGGCTGGATGCAGCCCCTTTGGAGACATCCCAGCAGTGGATGAGCAGGGAGCGAAGCCAAGCACGGAAATCTCTGTGGTGCCTGGGGCTGGGACCAGCTGTGCTCCAGCTGGCCCAGGTAAAGGCAAACCCAGCTGTATCTTCTCCAGTGGTGCTGAGGTGACAGTTATTAAACCAAATCCTGCCGTGGCTGCTGTTTGTGCTATGAGCACCAGGGGGATGAGGTGCATTATCCACAGTCCCCTGTAGACACCCTGATGCCACTCCATGCTTCCCTCCTGTGCCCCCAGCAGCCCCGCTGCCCTCTTCAGCCCTGCCATATCCTAGGCAGGGCAGTTTATCTCCTGCGCCCGAGGCGGGCCATTAGCTCAGCATTGGCAGCTGCCTTGGCCTGCAGTTCCTTCTCTCTGGCCAGATCAAGCAGGATTTCCAGTAAGTGCGTGTGCACGTCAAGTGACAGGGACACCTTCCTCCCCCTTTTCCTGGGAGCAGCTCTCTTGGTGGCTGGGCTCATCAGCCAGGGCAGTGCTTTTCTTTCTGACTGCTCTAGCAGTGGCGGGCTGGCTTTGTCCTGATGAGACACTTCCCCAGAGCCATCGTTGCCCCTCCTCATTTTGGGGAGAGCTGGCAGCATCTTGTTAGCACTGGCGGTTTCCTGCCTCATCAGCTTCCCTCCATCCACAGCTCGGGGGTCTGGCAGGAGCTGCTCATGGCTTGGTCCCTTCCAGGCTCTCGTTGGTGTCCCAAGGACCACCAGGAAGGTGAGCAGCATCCTGCCTCGCAGTGTGGCTGGGAGTGCCTGTGGGGAGCACGTGAATGACACTGAGCATCACCCCCATCACAGTGTCATGGCCCCACAGCCCCCCAGGCAGGACACGTCCCCACCAGGGTCCCATACACACAGCCTCTCCACTCCCCACACCAGCTGGTGGGGCTTCAGGAACCCTTCATTTTTCCACCCTGATTTTAACCTTTTTGAATGGGGCGGGGAGCTTTGGGGAGGCTGAAGGAAACGTGGGAAGCAAATCAGCTGGGTGTCCTTGTCCTTTCACGCAGTCCTTGGCCAGATGCTGGCTGTGCACTCCATTTCACACCCTCTGGCCCTTTGCCACCCAGGGGAGGGGACAATCCCGCTCAGGAGGGTTGCTGCTTGGGCACTGTGGCTGCTCCCCAACCCATTCCTGCCCTTTGGCCAGGGAAATGTGACGTGCCCAGGGTTTCAGGGCTGGGCGGGCTGTGGGGCTTTCTTCCTCCCACACCTTCCCTGGCAGATGCCATCCCCCACAGTGTTGCTGGGCTCTCTGGGGCAAAAGCCACCCACCTAGGATGGACACGAGCCACTTGGCCTAAAATACACAGCATATTGGTGGCAGTGGGGTGACAAGGGCAAGAGTCCAGCCACATGTGCTGAGTTGTACCAAGCCTCAGCAACTTTTCCCGTCCCTCACTCTGGTCCCAGGAAGGGCCCCAGGGGTTGCAGGGTGCTGTGCTGCAGGATGGGGGTCAGGGTGCTGGGATGTGGAGTAGGGGTCAGAGCAGGGGCAGGGGCACTGCTGCACAAATCCTGCTGTACAGCTGCCTCTCCCCCAAATCAGTCACCCAGCAGGGTTTGTCCAGCTGGAAGGGGAGCAGTGAAAGGCATCCAACCTCCTGTAACCTATCTCCAGGGTGAAAGCCTGTGGAAAGTACTGGAGCAGGCAGCCAGAGGCAGTTAATTCACTGGGAAGTGAATTAAAGCAGACCTCACATTCTGTGAAAAGCATCCAATCCCCTGCAAGCCATCTCCCAGCTAAAAGCCCCTGAAAAGCACCACTGAGGGTGCAGCCTCACCATTTGCAGCAGGTCCTTGTTTCCGCGATGTTCAGGCAATGCTCCCGAGGTGCAGGGACCACAAGCTGGAGATTTGCTGTGCTCCCTGCCAAGCCCTGACTCTTATCCTGTCCCAGCTCCACCTCTGACCCGCAGAGGGGGTGATGGTGACAGGGGGATGGAAATATTCTCAATACATTTTGCCTAATAGCAGATGAAGTCATCCCGGGATGTGGGTGGGCATGTGCCCCCTTGCAGCTCCATCAGCTGTGTTTGGAGGGGATTCCGGGAACCTGGGAGAGCTCAGTTGTAATTGTGTCCTGTCTGACTTGCCAGATGTTTTTTCTCCATCTAATTAGACCTCCCTGCTCCTGTCAGGCTTGGTAATCACTTAAGGAAGGAAGAGAACATGTATATTGCTGCTGGCCGGTGGCACTTGTGGCGAGTGCCAGTGCTCTGGGCATAGTGCCTCAGGAAGCTCCCAGACATCTCCTGGTACCACTTTGGCACTGTGTTCTGACAGACTCCCTGGCCACATGGAGGACATATCTAGAAACATGTCACCTCCCTGCTGTGCCAAATGCAAGTACTCCTTCGGCCACTAGTTTGCAGGATGCTGCTGGTTTGCAGCCCACCTTCACACATTCCGACTGGGATGGCACTGTTTTGCAGCCCACCACCCAATCTAACTGGTACACCACTGGTTTGCAGCCCACCTGCACCAGTCCAGCCTGGCCCAGCACCTCTGCCAGCTGCCTGAGGTAGGTAGCAGCCTGTAGGCATTGCTGTGGGGTGAGCCCCACACACAAGGGGTTTGCCCCACAGTTCCCCTTTTAGGGACTGTGAGAGCATCCCAGGGCTCTCAGGCCTGGCAGGCACCTGCATGAGATGAGTTGTTGGGTGCTCAGCCCAGAGGGCTGGCCAGGGCGAGAAGCCAGGATGCCCAGGGTTCAGACCACTGCAGGTCTGCCCACCCCCGTGGCCGCAGGGTGACCCATCCTCTGCCACCCCCCCCAGTAGTGGCCAGGAGCAGAAATAATGCCAGCTCTGTTCCTCTTCCTGGGGACAGCCAGGAACTCACACCCAGTAGCCAAAATTAGCTGGCAGCACTGATTCACACAGCACATCACGCAGCACCGCAGACCCACGTGCCGACACGTCAGGGCCTGGACAGGAGGTCGTGGCCTGGCTTGCGTCAGCTGGGCACGTGCTGGGCACAGGGATGGGGAACTGGGGTCCCTGGAAGGGTGAGGAACCCCAGCCAGCGCGGCCAGCAGTGGGCAGGGGGAAAGGGCAGCGCAGCTGGGGTGGGCGGGGGGCATGCCTGACTCAAGAGCTGTCCCCAGACTCCGCGGGTATCTCCAGCAGCGTGCCAAAAGTGTGACATCTCCCTGTGAGCACAGCTTTAATACACATCCCCCCTGCATTGGTACACATATACATTCGCTGTATACAGATATACACAGAGAGCAGCAGTACGTGCGGGGGCCACAAAGCCCAGCCGGCAGTCCCTCGGACCCTAGGGCAGTGAGGGGCACATCCCTACGCAGCCCTGGGGCTGGGGAGAGGCAGGGGCTGCGACCCTAGGAGCCAACATCGCTTTCACAAAGCCTTCGAGAGTAAGCGTGGGCAAGCAGGAACCTCTTCTAACATAGCACCATCCTCAGGGTTTCCCTGACAGGTCGGGGGATGCGGGTGAGACCCCCCAGATTAAAGACAGATATGCGTCTGGCAGGCGTGTGAGCTGGAGGGTAGCACATGGAAAAAGCCTTCGGTCTCCCCACAGGTCATTGCCAAACCAGCACAGCCACAAAAGGGGAACTGGGCCCCGGTTGAGGTTAAGGTGAAATTTATTCAGATGGAGCTGGTTGCAGGGTGAGGGTGAGGGATGTTGTGCAGGGAGGCACTGCCTGGCCCAGGGATGCGGGCAGCTCTCCCAGCAGAGAGCAGAGAGGGAGTTTGGGGGTCTCTGGCAGGCAGGAAAGGGTTCAAGGGTAGTATGTGAGGAGGGGGAGCCCAAGTCCCAAGTCCCTGCTCAACTTCTGGGCTGCCAGAGAGGAGGAACAGGGCTAAGAACCATTCTGTTGGCAACAAATAATTTAAAAATCAAACTGAGGACAGCCCAGGAAACCTCCATGAGGGAAAGGGGGTTCAGAGCCTTGGTGGGAGGTCGTTTCCCATTTGATATAAATTTCACCTTAATGACAATAAACTGATATGAAATGAAAAACCCATGAGCAGCATAAAGACACATTAGAAATAGCACCAGGTTCCTGCCAGGGCTGTTGGGTACGTGACCCCCACCACCACGGGCAGCCCAGCCCCAGCCGGGACAACGGCTGGGCCCCACGTCCCAGCAGCCCTGCCTGCTGAGACACTGCCTGCACCTACACCTTTGGCTGCCCTCCCACCTCGCCGCCGGCACTGCCACGGGAATCTGCAGAGAGAAGCGAGGCGCTGTCAGAGCTGAGGTGGGGGACCAGCATTGTCGCCCAGCTCTGCATTGCTGAGCCCACAGCAATGGGGATCCCAGGTGGGGATGCTGCTGGACCTGCTGGCAGCCGGGCCAGGCCATGCCTACCTGCCCCTGGGCGCTGCCCGCAGCGCAGCTCACACTCCTCCTTGCTGTCGAAGCGGTTGAGGTTGCCCCGGCAGCCGCTGTAGACAAAGGGCCGGCACTCGGTGACTCTTTGGTTGTAGTACCACCGCAGGGTGTAGCGCTGGCAGTCCCCCTCGTCCAGCGGCAGCCTGCAGGGCTCAGCTGCGGGGCAAACCGTGCTGGTGAGGGCAGGCACGGGCTGGCAGCAACCGGCGGTGGAGGCAGACAGACCCACTTGGCAGAGGAGAAGAAATCCCGGACAGGGAAGGCAGGGGATGGCTCCCAGCTGAGCACGGGTAGGGTTTAGCTGAAGGAGACATCTCTGTGCTCTGCCCAAGTGCTGGAATTGAGGGCAGGAGATGCCACTCCGGGCAACCCCTCTCCCAAGGGCAGCTCCCAGCAAAGGTTGGAGATAGAGCTGGGCGGGAGGTGGTGTGGGGACATGATGGCCACAGCACCCCTTGGAAGGGTTGTGGAGGGTTCCTCCACATGCTGCTGCCACTGGGGCTTCCCTGATCTCCTGGTGGCTTTGGGAACCCCTCCTGTGGCTGATGATCAGAGCACAAGAAACCTGCCAGGGGCAGCAGGTCCCACCAGTCCAGCACATCATCATGACTGCTGGTGATGACCTCGGTGAGGGGAACAGAGTGTGAGGTCTGCATGGCATGGGCAGCATAGTGCTGTGATGGGGAAGGTACAACCTGTCTGGGTACCAGTGAGGGGGCTGCACGTCCCAAATCCCCACAGCCAGAGGGCACAGGGACCCAATGCCAGGCAGGATGTGGAGACATCGCCCCAGCAAAACCTGGGGCAGCCCTACAGTTCCCCCCGTGTCTAGATCCTCAGTGCCAGGTGAGCACAGAAAAGCTCACCATTCATTGTAGGCTGCTCCAAGCTGTCCATCTCTGGGACCTCATCGTAGTCCTCCTCTTCCCCATCCATGCTGTCGTACTCGAGGTCATCATTGTCGAGCATGATCTCCCTGTCCTGCCCTGGGAGTCAGCACGAGGTGTGAGCAGCCCCTGCCACATACATGGAGCAGGGAAAAAAGGGGGACAGGGACTAAAAGAACAGGGATGACACACCCTCCTCCTCCTCAGTGTGTGACAACTTGAGCACAGGGACGGTGTGAGCGCTGCCAGCGGGGAACGGCTGGGTAGAGAAGGACCCTGTGAAGGGGAAGAATGGCACAGGCATCAGGGAGGAAGTGAGGAAGTCCAGTGTCCAGTGATGCAGTCCAGCACAGCCCCGACACTGTAGGAGCCTGACAGGGTACATGGACAGGGATGGTGGACCTGGAGATATCCTCTCCTCTCTCTGCACCACAAACCAGGTCTGTCAGGGGCTTCTGGAGGAGGGACAGGCAGGGGAGGCCCAGGGACACAGCACCCACTTGGAGCCCAGCAGGATGGGGACAGGGGAGGGCATAGGGAGGCACACATGCCCATGGGACCAGATCTTTTCAGTCCTCTGGGCTCTCCATCACCTGCTTGGTCATGCTTTCTCTCCTGGCGGACGATTCTTCCTCCTCCCTGGGCAGAGTGGAAGTTGCTCCTGGCCTGAGCCCCCCAGCCTCCTTGGAGAGAAAGTACCCACCTCATCCCAGCCCACCCCTTGCCTCCATCCCTCCAATCCCACTCCTAGAGCCTACCCTCCGCTCCAGCACTGCTGAGCCCTACAAGCTCCCTACTCCAGCTCTGACACCCAAGCATGAAAGGGGTGCAGTTCCTGTGGTCCCCTCAGTTTGGCAGACCCTGGCAGCACCCAGACCTCACTGGTACCATCCCAAGTCAGCTGCCCCTGGGGATCCCTGCTGCACCATCACTTCTGCCATACACCATCCCTTCTCCCTGTGCACAGTCCCACACCGACGCTGACCCTGACTGAGGGCATCATGGAGGGTCCCAGCCACCTCCAGCTCCCCAAAACCAGCGGCACACCTGGGTGCCAGGACCCCTTTGGTGCCACCCGTGTGGGGCAGGGGGGTAGAAAGGAAGATCCGCAACCTGAGTGCTCACGTGAATCCAGGTGCCGTGGGAAGTGGCCACCGCAGGCTGTGGGAGAGACAGGGTGGGGGTCAGGGGCAGTGGGTCCAAACCCCCAGCCCCAGGGCAGCAGTGAGGAATGCTCACCACAGTGCTGGCTCATCTCCTGCCTGACGAAGGCACGGATCTCCTCCTCCTGACGGGTACATGAAGGGGCAAAGGTCCCATGTAGTAATGGGGGATGGTGCAATTCAAGAGGAGGAAAACCCCTTTCCCTAGACTCCAGCAGAGCTCGGAGGTGGGGGCAGTCCCTCCATCAATGACAGAATGGATCCAGCACCCCTTCCAACCCCAGTGACCCAAGTGCCATGAGCCTTTGCCAGCTCCCTCCTGGCTCCTTACCGTCATGCCTGGTTCCCCCTTCTCCCCACGGAGGCCATGGGTGCCAGGCCTGCCCTAGGGACAGCAGAAAGGAGGTTGGAAGCTGGCCCTGGCGGGGGCTTGTCCAGGCAGGGCCAGGCACCCGCTCACTCACCTGCTCTCCTCTCTCTCCGGGGATGCCAGGCACACCGCGTGCACCCGGCACTGACTGTCCAGGGGGGCCTCTCTCCCCCTGCAAATGACACATGCTCAGGATCTGGCTGGTGGGAACTGGAGTCTCTGTGCTCTCCCCAGCACCATGGATGTGCTGCTTTCCCCATCCCTGCACTCTGGGGATGCCGGTGCAGATGGGGATGCAGGCAGGTCCAGCTCAACTCAAGGACAAGCAGGGTCCCAAACCCCTCAGATTCCCATCCCTGGGAAGGGGGACACAAAGGAAGAACCCAAAGCCAGCAAGCTGGCAGGGCAGGACAGAGCTGGGACATGACTCCAGATGCCACCAACCCCTTACCTGCTAAGGGGAGTGGGCCCTCCCCTCCTCACAACCCTGGAGAGGGACCAGTCACCTGTGGTGAGGACTCACCTTCTGGCCCTGCATGCCCTCAGGACCTCGTGGGCCAACGCTCCCTGGGGGCCCAGGGGGGCCAGGAGCACCATCACTGCCTCGAGGACCAGGGCCACCAATAACACCCGGGGCACCCTACAGGAGAGCAGAGGGTGAGGCCAGGCGTGTCAGAACCCACAACCCCAGAGCAGATGCCACAGGCATCCTCTGATCCCACAGCTGGGCATCCCCGAAGCACTGGCACTGGTGCCTGCTTGTAAAGAGCAGGGAATTGTTGTCGCTCATAGTTTAGTGGCATAATTTAGAGCAGTGCCAAATGACTCTTCTGGGAGCATCAGGCTCTGGTCTGCTTCTGACCAAGGCTGTATCCTGGTACAAGCAATGTGGTGCAATACATCCTGTCCCTTTCCAGCCTGCTCACCCGGTCTCCTTTCTCTCCCTGGTCTCCTTTGGCTCCCTGCTGCCCGTCAAATCCCCGGTCACCCTGCAGAGAGGAAGGGACAGGCAGCAGGGGACAGACAGTGGGGGGCAGGCAGCAAAGGGGCTGAAGTGCCAGCACAGCTTTTCCCAGCACTGCTCTGACCTACCTTGGGTCCCATGAGCCCTTCCTTCCCAGGGATGCCTGGTGGTCCTGACAGACCCAGTTCTCCCTTGGAAACAGAGCAGATGTCTGTTAGCCACTAGCTGTGTGCTCCTGTCCCACCCCGGTGTCAGTGTGGTGCTTACCGGCTCGCCTTTCCTCCCCGGCAGTCCCGAGCGCCCCGGGATTCCCGGCTCTCCCTAGAGTGGGCAGGAGAGAGGCAGGGCAGTCAGTCCTGCACCCCTCAATGCTCACCCCAGAGCCACAGGCAAAGGAGGGGACCTCATGACCCTGTCATGGGGTCAAGGTCTGGCCTCAGCCATTTCCCTGCTCCTGCTGGCTGACGGAGGGGATCCAAAGAGCCACAGCCTCCAGGCAATATCCAGGCTCCTGCAGCACTCCACAGGCCCCCACTCACCTTCTCGCCCTTGTCCCCATTGAGGCCACAGGCACCCTTCATGCCCCGGTCACCCTGCAAGGATGAGGAGGGAAGTCAGAGCCATGCCAAGCAAGCACTAGTCCTGGCCAGGAGAGGACCAGCAGCCAGAGAGGCCAACCCACTTTGAGGCCACGCATGCCCAGGGGTCCCACGTCCCCCTTCTCTCCCCTGGCTCCAGGGATCCCATCGCGGCCAGGCTGACCCTGTGGGAGAGCACACAGTGTGATAGGGGTCTGCTCCTGCCCCGCAGTGGGGTGGCAGCAGCACCAAGACGCAACTCCTCACCGGCTCACCAGGCTCTCCCGGTGCTCCAACCTCTCCCTGGGGAAAGCAAAGGCATCAGTGAGGGCAGGCGAGGGGGATTGTGCCACCAGCATCCCCCAGCATCCCCCAGCAGTGGGGGGTGCCCAGCTCCTTACCTTCTGCCCGCCAGGGCCGCGTGCCCCAGGGAAGCCCATGGAGCCTTTCTCTCCTTGCTCACCCCTCGTCCCCTGCAAGCAGAAATCCAGATCAACACAGGGCAGGAGGGAAAGCTCCAGGCACTGCATGGCCACAGCACAGACACGGTCACCTCCAAGGCCAGGTCTGGCAGTTCCCCCTGCACCATATCAGGGCGCCCACAAGCACCAGCACATGGGGCACAGGGGTGCCATCATGCCCTGCTCCCTCTGTCCATCGCCCTGTCAACAGCCTTCCATGATGCCCAACCCAGCAGCCCCCAGCCCTGCACAAGGTCCCCCAGCACTGTACCTTCTCTCCAGGCATGCCTTGCTCCCCCTTGTCCCCCTTGTCCCCTTCCGTGCCCTTCAGGCCACGCTCTCCCTGTAAAGGGGGAAGCACACTGAGGGGTCAGGGAATGAGGAGAAGCTCAGCCACACATCAGGGTGAGTAGGACAGGCTCCCCTGGGGGCAGGGACATGGGGGTCTGTAGGGTGGCTGAAGAAGAGGGGACAAAGTGCTCTGCAAGGAAGGGTCCCTCAGCAGGAAGAAGCTCTCTCAGCTTCTCCCAGAGGGACACAGAGGGTAGGGAGAGGGAGGATAGGGACAGCTCTTACTGGCTCCCCCTTGCTGCCCCGTGCTCCAGGCGGCCCCTCCACCACCACAGTATCGCCCTGTACACCGGAAGGAGAGAGAGAGAGGTGGGGGTGAGCAGGGGGGCCAGGGCTGCTGCCCACCCTCCCACTGCCCCCCACCCCAAGGACTCACCTTGTCTCCTTTGGGTCCTGGGGCCCCAAGGTCCCCCTGTGAGGAAGGTGAGATGCTGCAAGGATGCACAGCAGGGAGCAGGCAGCACCTACCTGAGGACCCCAGTCCCTGGAGGTGCATCATTTGCCCCCCAGCTCCTCAGCCCACAGAGTCCCTTACCTTGTCCCCGCGCTCCCCCCGGTTCCCAGGCAAACCCTGTGGGAGAGAACAGAGGGGTGGTCAGCGAGGGGCCCAGATCAGAGTGCACCTGGAGAAGAGGGGTACTTACTGCTGGCCCACGATCTCCTTCTGGCCCTGGGCGCCCATCTTCACCCTGCAAGAAGGAAGGGATGGGAGAAGGAGGTCTGGGATGGGGGCACTCCATCATCAGCCCTCCCCAGCGACAAGTGCGGCTCAGGCTCAGAGTACCCTCAGAGCTGGCACTGTAGGCTTTCCTGTCCCTGGCTGTGGGGACACAGGGGGATTGTGGCAGTACCTACCCGTGGCCCTGGGTCGCCACGCTCGCCTCTGGCTCCGGGCAGCCCAGCTCCTGGAGCTCCCTACCAGGGGAAGGCAAGAACTCATCCCTGTCCTCGCTGCCCGCAGCTCCTCCCAGCCATGCCGTGTATCCCCCATGCCAGGGGACACCCCACAGTCCCCACCACCTCTCTGGGTGCCTGGTGCACAGCAGGCTCCCATGTGCCACTATTCAGAGTGAGCTCAGCACCCTCAGGGGGGAGGAGGCTGCATGGACACCCCACTAGAGAAGCAGCCTCACACCTCTTGTGCTGTAGGGCTGCCCCCTGTCCTACCTTGTCACCCTTCAGGCCAGGGGCCCCTTGTATACCCTGAAAGAAAGGAGAAGAGTGAGGAAGGCAATGCCAGGCACCCTGCAAAGCATCGCTGAGACTCTCCCTGCGAGTCCCACTGCCGTACCAGACACTCCAGCAACCCCCAGTCCCAGGAGCCTGGGAGGTGCCAGCTGGGTCCCTGTCACCGTCTGAACCAGCAGGGAAGCCAGGACAGAGCCTACATCCCCAGGAATGCTGTGACATCATACTCACGGCCGGCCCTGGGGGCCCCACAGGTCCTGGTGGTCCAGCAGTGCCATCTCTGCCTGGAAAGCCGATCAAACCCTGGCAGGGAAAATGTGGGGAGTGGGCAGGGACTGTGGCTGGGAGGCAGGGGGGCTTGCAGGGACCTCACTGACACTGCCCAAGGGTCCAGGGTCACCAGGACCAGTGATGCCAGGTTCTGGTCACAGTCTTTACCCTCTCTCCTTGGGGACCTGGAGGGCCAGGCTGCCCATTGTCCCCTCTCAGGCCTGGCTGTCCTGGTGTCCCAGCAATGCCTGCTAAGCCTGGGGGTCCTGGTAATCCTGGCAAGCCGATGTCACCCTGAAGCAGGGAAGGAAAAGATTGGGCCCACAAAAACAGTCCCTCAGGAGTGTGTTTTTCCCTCAGCCAGCCAAGCTAGGGCAGCGCCGGGGCACTAGGGATGTGACGAGAGCCAGGGTGACATGGGGACAGGGCTTACCTTCAAACCTGGAGGCCCATCCTGTCCTGGTGGTCCCCGTGCACCAACACCCGGTGAGCCCTGCGTGGTGACAGAGAATGTGTGGCACATCCCCTGGCTGGTGGGCACAAGGGTGCCAGGGCCACCATGGCACCCAGAACATCCCCCAGGGCTGGAGGGCCCCCTGGGAGCAGGGAACACATACCTTCTCCCCTTTGGCTCCAGAGGATCCCTTAGCTCCCTGTGAAGATGCCAAGCTCTCAGGAAGGCCTGGGCAGTAGGTGCAAGGGCACAGATCCCACCCCCATCAGCATCCACTGCCCCCAGCATCCATCCAACACCCCCATATGCCTCCTACTCACGTCTTCCCCAGGATCTCCTGGCTCCCCAAATCTTCCTGGTTCCCCCTGGCAGAGGAAAACAAGGAAAAAGCAGATGCGTGGGATGATGGACTAGGAGAGCAGCTGCAGACAGATCCCCACACTGTGGCCAAGCAGCCAGAGGGCCAGAGGATCCCACAGCTCCCTCCCCACCACCCCCAGGGCAGTGCTCACCTTCTCACCCTTGGGGCCCGGCAAGCCTCGGTCACCCTTGGAGCCCTGTGGGGGAGAGCAGCGTTAGGGGAGGGGGCAGCCACAGGGCTGGCTTTCCCCCCAGAAGGCAAGGGTGGTGGGAGGGGATGAGGTCAATGGGAGGGAAAGGTTAATGAGGGGAGATGAGATTAATGGGGGTGTCAGGGTCTATGGGGTCAACTCACAGGCTCTCCCAGCAGCACACCCTCCAGCAGCGCCGGCTCACCCTGCGGGGACACATGAGTGCTCAGACGTGCCCACAGAAGGTGCCAGCGCCCTGCAGACCCCTGCCCACCCTGGCCCCCACACCCTGGCTCCTTACCTTCTCGCCTTTGGCACCAGGGGGACCAGTGATGGCCTGGGGCACAGAAGAGAGAGTGGGCAAGTGAGCAGGACTGCATCCCTCTCATCCTGGCCAGGAACACTGGGCAAGGCAGCTATGCACTCACCTGCCCTGGGGCTCCAGCATCCCCTGGCTCTCCCTTGGGACCAGCAGGGCCTGAAGGTCCTGGCAAACCCTGGCACAAGTGGCACAGCCCCCAGCCTCAGCTGCAGACACCCCAGGCTGAGCTGCATGGGGATCTCGCTGGGATGGGACAGGGTGAACACCAACATACCATCTTCCCAGGCATTCCTGCGTCACCGTCCTTCCCTGGCACGCCATCCCTGCCTGGCACGCCTGGCTTCCCACTCTCCCCCTGCAGGCAGTAAGAATGGAGCTGGGGCATGGGGGTCCCACAGCCTCCCAGGCAGCCCAAGCGCCCACAGAGATGGCAGCCAGGTGGGGGTGGACAACACACTCACCACTTGTCCCGGCAGCCCGGGGACACCCGGTGGACCCTGCAATGGAGACATGAGCAGAAATCAAGCAGCATCCTGGGCATCAGGAACAGCCAAGGGGCAAGTTTGGGGCATTGCAAACACCTACCCCTGCGCCAGGGGGGCCAGGGGGTCCTGGCAGCCCCATGCTGCCCTGGGGGCCAGGCAAGCCCTGCAATGGAAACAGCCACATCAGAGAGGGGATGGCACAGCCAGGACCTTGGCTGTCCCTGTGGAAAGGTGTGTTGCAGTAGGATTGGCTGATTTGGGGGAGGCTGGATGGTTTTTGAGGGGCCGGGTGGGTGCTGGAAGGGAGGGCATGAGTACTCACACGGATACCAGAGCCAGGTTCCCCTGGATCACCCTGTGAAGAACACGCTGCATCAGCTCAACTGCCCCAACACACCAGCTACCGTGGTCACAGCCATGTCTCGGCACCTGGGTCCAGGAGGGGGCCCAGCCCAAATGTCCCTCCCTCCAGCCCAAAACTTAACAAAATGTGGCCCTCCCTCCAGTCCCCAAACCTGGCAGGGAACCATTTCCCTCTGCCAGGTTGGACATGGCAATGCTGATGCAGATGCTGATGCCAATGCCGTACCTTGGTCCCAGCTGGGCCCTGGGTCCCAGGTGGGCCAGTGCTGCCCTGCAGGAGACAAGGGAACGTTATCGGGGTGGTGCTTGCTGATTGTACAGGACAGGGAGGGGACAGCAGGGCCGCTCAGTCCCAGCACTGCCACCCCACTCCTGCTCCCTGGGGGAACGCCTGTCCTGGCTGACATCCCCCTTGCATGACAGTCCCTTGCGTGTGGTGCAAGGTGGCTACTTACCGGAGGTCCTGGGGGTCCTGGGTCTCCCTGATTGCCCTGAAGGAAGGAAGAAATGGGATGACTGCAGAAATGGGTTTTCTACCCCAGGGAGAGCAGACCCAGGCAGTGCCAGCAGCTCTGGTAAGTACCCACACCACATAAGACATGCCTGGACAACTCCTGCTAAGATGCAGAGGGTCAACCACCCACCCTGGCAGCAGGATGAGCCCCACGGCTTCACCAAGTGCTCACACCAGGAGCCCCCAGCTGTGTGCTGAAGTGGTGGGGCACAGGGACATGGGGGACACACAGACACCTACCGGGCGTCCCAGCACACCAGGGAAGCCTGGCAAGCCCTGCAAAGAACCACATCAGAGTCGGTGGACAAGCAGAAACCCATCACACCCACACAGCCCTGCCCACCCCCCAGAAATGCTCCCCATTTCCAGTGTGTGGTTCCCAGCCAGGGCACTTATGGGGGCTATGGGTGGGGAGAGGCCTAAAGCCCTGTAGACCCTGTATGGGGTGGCGGGGAAGGAGATGAGTGAGGCATAAAAGCTCCTGCTGGCGCTGGTGGTGGCTTGTGTGGGACCACAGGAACTCCCCCGAATCCAGCCTGCATCCCTCCACCATGTCCCTACTCACCGGCTTCCCCTCAGGGCCAGCCAGCCCTCTCTCACCCGGGAGACCCTGGAGCAAGAGATGGAGATAGGGATGGGGTCAGTGCCAGGCAGGGTCTGGGGGCAGCATCAGGCAAGTGAACAGTGCAGTACTCGCCTGGGCACCGTCCCTGCCCTTCTCGCCAGGCTCCCCTCGGTCGCCCCGTGGGCCACCTTCACCCTGCAGTGGGGACAGGCACAGGGTCACATGACAGGCAGGGACCTTCCCATGACCTCCGAGGGCCTGCTGACACCCAAAGAGGAGTGCACCCAGCAGTGCCCCCACCCAGGGCTTTGCTCCATGGGGCTGCCCCTTTGGCATGGGAGACTTACGACCTCAGACCTTATCTCCTTTGGGTCCCCGCTCGCCCTCGGCTCCTGGCTCACCCTATGTTGGGAAGAAGACAGGTGCCATCAGCTCCTGCTGCCCCTCTGTCCTGCCACCATCCGTAGTCCCAGCTCATGATGTTGCCCCAGCTCAGTTGCCTTGGCTGCCCTTCTCCTTTCAGACCAGCCACACACCTTTGCTCCCTTGGGTCCGATGGGGCCACGCTCGCCTGGGAGGCCCATCAGGCTGCCCTCCACCACGTCCGCCTGTGGGCAGGGCACAGTCAGGACCAGCACCCAGGGGACCTCAGGAAGGTCCCCTCAAGGGCACAGCCCACCCCAGGCCCCTGTGCCAAGGGACTGGACATTGCCATCCATCCCCAGAGGCACAGGCTGTCACACCTTGAGGTGTAAGCAGCCATCACCTACCTTGGGCCCTGGAGGCCCTGGGGGTCCAGGCAAGCCATCCCTGCCCTGGGAAGGGTAGAGAAATAGGTTGAGCATCAAAGGGAACAGAGTCCTGGTATGGCCACTCCTGGCATCCGCCTGCCCCACTGAAAGCGCTGCATCCCCTCCAGAGGGGCACAACACAAGAGGGGTTGGAGGGGACCATGTCCCCATCCCAGCTCACCTGCTCACCTCGGTCACCCTTCTCGCCCCGCTCGCCCTGTGAAAACGATGCGGTGGCTGTCACGGGGCTGTCTCCAAGCCCCTAGACCAAGTCCCCCAGACTTCACCTCACACCTTCACACACACTCACCTTCTCGCCAGACCGCCCAGCTTCCCCCAGCTCCCCGGCCCGGCCTGGCACCCCAGGAATGCCCGGCTTGCCAGGCTCCCCTGGCTGCCCAGGTGGGCCCTCGGGACCCCGCTCACCCACGGCTCGGCCCATGGGGCCCTGGGGGCCAGGGGTACCTGGGTCCCCCTTGTCACCTTTGGGTCCTCGTTCGCCAGGGAAGCCTAAGGAGCCCTGTAAAACATAAGCCACGCTGCCAGAGCCAGCCCTGCAGCAGGGCTGTCAGCCCTCCCCGAGCACACCAGGGCTGAGCTGGTTGCATGGCCACCCCAGCCAGTCCAGAAACTGGGAGTGAGGCAGCATCTTGGGGCTTGGCATCAAGCCTGGGTCACTCACCTCTCGGCCTGGAGGCCCCCTTTCTCCTGGATCCCCCCGACTGCCCTTCTGGCCCCGCAGCCGCTCGGACACCGGCAGAAATGAGTCTGAGCTCCCATCATAGGCACCCGTGAGCTCCTTCAGGGATGAAATCTGGGAGGGAGGGAAGAGCCACCAGTCAGGTCATAAGGGCAACCCAGCTGCAGCAGCACCCTGCCTCTCTAACCCACAGGATCTCCCACCATTTCCCATGCCTTCCTCCTGCTGTCATGTGGCAGGCACAAACCCCAGCCCAACAGTCAGGAAATACATACCTTGATGCCAAGTGCTTCCAGGCTACGTTCAACATTCTGCAATAAAAAGACATTAAAAACAAAGTGGGTGTTAGTCTGCTCCCACTGTGGAGGCTGTGGGTAGTTCTCCATGCCCCATGGCTGATGTTCCAGTGCAGAAGGTTGGGGTAGGGACTCACCACTGTAGCCCCAGGGTCTCCACGTGCTCCAGGGTTGCCAGGTCGCCCCTAGGTTTGCAGAGAAAAAAGGAATGAAAAGATGTACAGAGGTGCTGGAGAGGTGAGCAGTGCGGATGGCTGCCCTCAGTAGGTTTCAGAGTTAAAACTTTGGTGCTGCCTGGGCAGGGGCTGTGGCTTGGGTTGGGGTGCTCACAGCTTGCCAGGCTCAGTGCTGGGTACTCACTGGCTCCCCTCGCAGTCCAGGCTCTCCTGGGTCCCCCTGAAACACAGCAAAGGGGTCAAGGGGGCAGTCAGACTGCCCAGAACCAACTGCAGCACCAGGGTCCAACCCTGCCATCTTGGGGGCAGGCACTCCTGCCAAGGACTTGATCCCTCTGGCATGGGGTCCTCCCAAGACCTTTGCCTTGGGGGGCTCTGGGGCAGGAGCACACTTACCTTCGGTCCAGCCACCCCCCGGAGGCCTGGGGAGCCCTGGAAGACATGGAGAGGATGCAATGGCACCCAGTCCCCATGGACAGGGCAGTGCTGTGAGGCAGCCATGGATGGGGGTCCTGCATGCCTCAGAGCAGTCCAGACTCCAGGGTCTGGTGCTGGGTGGCACCATGGGGTTGAGGACTACGCACCTGGCCTGGGGGGCCGACCTGCCCCGGGACACCAGGAAGGCCAGGGGGGCCGAGGGGGCCTGGCACACCTCTGTCCCCTGGCTCACCCTTGGCGCCGCTGCGGCCCTGCCAAGAGAGCAGTATCACCCCCAAGGCCTGGGACACAGCTCTGTCCCTGGTGGGGACATGCACCCAGCACCCCTCATCACCACACTCCTCTCTGGGGAGTACTCACCTCTCTGCCAGGTAGTCCTGCATCACCTTTTTCTCCCTAACCAGGAGAGAAAGGAATTAGAGGGATGCTGCCCTATCCACATGCCCCAAAATGGTGCTCCTGGTCTGGGCAAGGAGCAGCCACTGGCCTTGTGGGGGGATCACATGGCACATGCAGGGACCACACAGAAATCACCCATGGCTCATCTCCTTACCTTTCTCCCATCCTCTCCTGGTGTCCCGTCTTCTCCCTGGGGACAAAAGCTGCCAGTCAGTGCCCAACTCGACCATCTCTGCGTGGGCACAGGACTGGTGGATGGCTCAGAGCATGGGGGCTCTTTGCCACATCCTTCCCTTGCCTTTATATCGTACTGGGATCACTGTCCCTCAGCATCCCTGGCAGAACCCCAAAGCCAAGCCCCGCTCCCCCTACTCACATTCTTGCCGTTCAGGCCAGGTTTGCCATCCTCACCGGGTTTGCCCTGGGATGAAGAAAAGGCAGTGAGAGATACCCTAGGCTCTCCACCAGCCCGGGGCACCAGCAGCCAGGGGTCCCTGAGCCCCACTGAAGCCCCCGAGTGCAGGGAAGGGGGAGCTGGGTACAGGGTGAGCCCCGGCAGATGGATCCAGTTGGGATCTGCAGAGGGCACGGGACAGGATGTTCCCAGGTGCAGGGTGGCTGGTACTTACAGGGATGCCAGGTGGTCCCAGGGGGCCCACAGGGCCAGGTGGTCCCTGCTCCCCACGCAGCCCAGGCAGCCCCTGCAGGGAAAGGAGAAGGGGAGAGCACAGGGCGGCAGGACGTCCATCTGCCCCAGCCAGCCCTGGGAGGAGGGAGTGTGACTGGGACAGTGGCACCCTGCTGGGGACTGGGGAGGGTCCCACTGCACTGTCCCAGACCAAGAAGCATAGGACAGGACAATGGTCCCTTCAAGCACACTGGCCTCAGCAGGAACACAGCCTAAACCTGCTCTCTCCAGAGGTACTTACATCCCGGCCGGGATCCCCTTGCTTTCCTGGGTCCCCCTGCAGGCAAGAGGAGGTGAGGGCAGGGACATTCCCACCCTGCCATAGATCCCCGCTCAGGCGCATCCCCAGCCTGGAGGAGAGGGGTCCAGGTGGAGCTCCTCCCGCCCCATGGTCCCTCCATCCCACAGCTCCCACCCATGGCACCCAGAGAAATTCCCCCCACCCTGGACCACACTCACCCGCAGCCCAGCAGGGCCTGGGGTCCCGGGTTTGCCTTCCAGCCCATTGCGGCCATCCAGCCCTGGTGGGCCACGGTCCCCCTGTAAGAGAGCAAGGCGGGAGAGTTGGAGCTGTGGGGCAGGATGGGGGTGCTGTGGGGCAGCCCTCAGCCCCCCATCCCCTCACCTTCTCTCCTGGCAAGCCTCGATCCCCAGGGTCACCCTACAGGGCGAGAAGAGAAGTGAGCATCTTCTCCCATGAAGAGAAGCCGAACAGGGCACAGGACCCCCATTCAGACCCCCATGGGAAAGGGGACACTTACCCGTGTGCCAGGGGAGCCACGGGGGCCCTCCACACCCTGCAAGAGAGAGACATGCTCAGCAGTTGGGCATGGGGGGAAGGGAGGGGATCCTGGCTGCTCACCAGCCAGTTCCTGCACACCAGGACTCCCAACACTCCTGCAGAACATCTCCTGCCGTGTTGTCCCACTGCCTCCCGCATCAGGCACCCAGCACCTACCCTCTCTCCAGGCACACCAGGGGAGCCGGCATCGCCCCGAGCGCCCTTTGCGCCATCCTCGCCAGGGTCCCCAGGGTCCCCCTGCCAGGGAAGGGCACAGCAGTCAGAGGGTACTGTCCTGTGCCAGAGCACACGCTGAGCACCTCTGCTTGTGCTGCGTGGTTTAGAGGTGATAGGAAAGGTCTCAAAATAAGAGGCCTGGGCTGAAAAAGAGGTGATGGACTCAATGCAGCTCCTGAGGGCCAGAGAGTGGTTGCAGAAGAAAGGCACCGAGCAGCACTGCTAAGCCAAGAGCCAGCTCGGCCATGGTTGGGGACCACAATGTCACCCAGCACAGAGCACAGCCCGTGCCCAAAACTGCCCTGAGCCTAAACTGGGCTTTAAAAGCAGAAAGTCCAGAGCGTGGGATGCTGTCATGGAACCCCTGTGGGGCTGGGGAGCCAGGACCATGCTGGCTCCTACAGGGACCTCTCCCAATGGCACTCTCCTCCCAGCACTGGGCAGGAGTCCTGGTGCCCCCAGCTCCCATGTGCCTCTTGGCTGTGGTGCACGTCAGCTCCATGTGGCATGGGCTGTTTGGAGCAGGGAGGGCTTGATGGACAATGATCCCAGTGCCCAGGCAGAGTCCAGCGAGGGACAGCAGAGAATATCCCACCACCAGCATCCCAGAGACTCACTCGTTACCTTCTCACCCTTTTCCCCCACTCCTCCGAGCCCAACATCAACCTGTGGGGCAGAGAGGAGCTGTTGGAACACATGGGGCTGGACACCAGCCCGTGGGCAGGGAGAAGAGGGAGGCAGAACTTACAGTTCGTCCTGGGGGTCCAGGAGGCCCCTGAAAGAGGGTGAGGGAAGTGAGTAAGGGGAGCTGGCTCAGCCCTGGGAAGGGCAGGGCTGGCTCCGAGGTGAAGGCCACACGTGGCCCTGTGTTACTCACTGGCACTCCACGGTCACCCTTGCTGCCTGGTGCTCCAGGGCTGCCCTGTGGGAAAAAGGGATGGGATGAGAGGGGGAGGGAATGGGGGACCCGTGTGGTAATGGGTCCGGTGGGGTGGTGGGTATCCCTGGGGTAAGGGTGGGTGCAGGGCAATGGGGTGCAATGGGTGGTGGGTGCCCATGGAGCAGTGGAAGTACTCACATTCCTGCCTTCAGGTCCTGGGTCCCCCAAGTCACCCTTCTCCCCGGGGGGGCCGCGGTAGCCAGGGAGGCCCTGGGTGGAGGGCAGAGGGAGGATGTGCATTAGCAGGAGCCACCCCAAGGCCACGGGTCTCTCATCTGCCCCAGACTGCCCAGCAGCCCTGCACTTACCCGGGGACCCCTGTCTCCAGGTTTGCCTGGCAGACCTGCTTCACCCTGTGGGGAAAGAGGGGGTGAGTGGGGGGCAGTGGGAAGGGCGGCAGTGGTCCTGAGGGCCCTCACTTACCGGGGTGCCTTCGTCACCCTTCTCTCCTCGCTCTCCCTGCGGCACAAGTCAGTGGGCACCGGCCAGGGGAGAAAAGTACAAGTCACCAGCATCCCCCTGCTCCCTGCCAGCCCCCCACCTCCTCGGGGCCACCATGCCCCATGGCCCCTTGCCCCACACTACCTCCTTGCCTCGCAGCCCGATCTGCCCTGGGGCACCTGCCCGGCCTGGCTCCCCCTTCTCCCCCGGCTCCCCTGGGTCGCCCTAGGCAAGGGAAGGGGCAACAATCAGGGTAGTGTGGAGGCAGCACAGGGGCTACCAGGGAGAGAAGGGGCACAGCCTGCAGGGACAGCCCCTCCAGAGCCTGACAGATAGATGGATGGATGGATGGACAGACAGATACAGGGGCATTGTCTTCTGCAGTGACATTACCTTTGGACCACTCCTGCCTGTGAGGCCAACAATACCCTGGTTGATAGAGAGGAAGAGCACATGTCACCGGGAACCTCAGTGACCCCGTGACAGGGGAGGGACCAGGACCACCAGCTGATGCCCCCAGGGTTCACCCAGACTCACCCGATCGCCCTGCTCGCCTTTGGGGCCAGCTGGCCCTGGGATGCTCAGGCCAGGGGCACCCTAGACATGAAAGGATGCAGCATGGAGCAACGGCACAGGCACCATGAGTCTGGGAAGGGCTGTGCCATGTGTCCTGTGCCTCCTGTCCTCAAGGCAGTACTCACACGGGCACCTTTATCTCCTGCATCGCCCTTGGGGCCAGGAGGTCCTTCTGGTCCTGGGAAGCCCCTGTCACCCTGGAGCAGACAAAATCAACACCCAAGACCACCCATTCTTTCCCCACTGAAACAGTGAACAGCCAGGCCAGGGACCAGGACCTGGTCAACGCCCAGCTGTGCAATCACCCTCCCCAGCCCTTGGCCATGCCTGGAGGGTGGAGGGCACAACTGGGACAGGGTTACCTTTTCTCCAACACCAGCCACACTGGGAGCCTGAGGGGGAAGCAGAGGAGACCATGCTGGGCACTGCCCATGGCTCCCTGTCCTGGGGTTGAGGCAGGCAGAGGTGGATCTGCTGCGCAGCATCACTTACTGGCTTGCCAGGTGGTCCTGGATCACCCTGTGGAGAGACAGGTGTCATTGCCAGTCCCTTCACCAACAGACCCTTGCCACCCCACTGTGATCCTGCTTTGCCCTCACCTTCTCTCCCCGGGGGCCAGCTGGTCCTGGAGCTCCCTGTGGCAAGATTAGAGACCTCAGGGGGCTGACAGTGCCTGGGCGCACACACCCAGGGCACGGCATCCCCCAGCTCCACAGCACCACGACCACTACCCCACTTACCTCTCTGCCCGATAGCCCTGGGCGCCCTGGAGCTCCCGCCTCACCCTGCAGGAGAGGAGGAAGAGGAAGGTGTCATGGGGACCCCATGCCAGGATGGCTGCTCCACGGCAGAGTAGGCGTCACTCCACCGTGGCCACAGTTGTCCCAGCACACCCACCTTCTCGCCCTCGGGGCCTGGCACACCACGGTCCCCCTGCAGAGCAAAGCAGAGGAAGGTTTCAGGGAGTCTTCCTCCCTCCACACCACACTGCCCCCACCCACATGCTGCCCCAGAGCTCTGGGGGCCCAGCCCCAAATCCCATCCAAGACCACTGTGTTGTGACAGCAATCTCCAGGCACAGCCACCACGGGGCCTCAGGGTCAGCAGGACCTGCTGATGCTGTTGAATGGCACAGCTTGGCTCCAGCACCACCTCACCTTCTCGCCCATCTCTCCCAGCTCGCCCGGTGCCCCACGGTCTCCCTGGTGTAGGAGGAAGACAGAGTGAGGGGCAGCAGGAGCTGTGGGGGACATCCTGGGTCCTAGCACAGAACCCAGAATCCTTTTCTCCCTGCCAAAGGCAGGGCAAGAGTATCCCTTCGGTCCCTGCACCACTCACCTTCCTGCCCTGCTCCCCCGGTGGTCCCCGAGGGCCCTGCAAAGCAGGATGGAGACGTTGTCACCTTTGGTGTGACAGGGCAAATGCCCAGGCTGTCCAAAGCAGGAGCCCTCCAGCGAGCCCTTGGGGCTCACCTCTTGGCGTGGCCAGCTCCCCCCTGTCTTACCTTCTCTAAGCAAACTCACCCTGTCTCCTGGGTCCCCGGGGCGGCCAGGTGACCCTGGGAAACCTTCTGTGCTATCACCCTGGGATTAGGAAAGGTGACAGCCACGCTCAGGACATGGGAATGCCCATGAGACGAGGATGGGAATCCCCACTGGAGACTCGTGCAAGGTCCAGCCCCAGCAAGGAGTATCCCTGTTTCTTACCTTCTCTCCCTTCAGGCCAGGGGGCCCAGCAGGTCCCCGAGGCCCGGGGTCCCCAGGCAGGCCCTGCAAGAGAGAACAGCTCAGCCTCTGGGGATGCAGCTGAGCCCTGGGGACACACAGCCACTGCAGCCTTGGTCCCCTCTGCCATCCCTGTTGGCCTAGAGGCCGGACTCACTGGGGGTCCAGGCTCCCCTCGAGGTGCTGCCCCATCCACGAGTCCAGGGGGGCCCTGCAGAGACAGAGGTCAGTTCTTGTGTGGTTGCCCTGGGGGCTCAGTCCTTTCCAGCACCCTGAGGGACTGCAGTGCCCTTGGACGCTCAAAGGACCTCCATCCAGGAGGGCGGAGAAGTCAGGGGAATGCAGAGCCACTCACCCTTTCCCCTCTGTCACCTTTTTCTCCCTGCAAGGGCACAAAAAAGCAAATAAGGGCAGGTCTGGGCTGTTCCCATTCCCTCCTCAAATAGAAGAGGAACATGCGGGGCAGAGCCCATCATCAGTGGCATTAGGGTATGTGCACGCCATGTGCCCCTCCCCACACAGCCCAGTGCCAGCGCAGCTGGTGGGGGTACAGCCCACAAGCAGGGCCAGGAGGAGTCCAGAGGGGAGCAGCTCCAAACTGCAGGCTGTTCCCCCATCCACCTGCTCACACATCCCCCCATGCAGAACCAAGGGGGATGTACCTTCACAAACTCTCCAGGAGGTCCTGGTAGCCCCATGGGTCCGAGTGGACCGGGGGGGCCTGGATCACCAAGAGGCCCCCGTGGGCCAGGGTTCCCAGCTGGGCCAGGGCTGCCCTGGAGGACAGAGATGCTCCATTAGCTGAGGCTGTGGTATGGGCTGGGGGTGCTGGCAGAGATGCTTCACATCCATACTCCCACACCTACCGGGACACCTGGCTCCCCTTTCCGGCCTGGCAGCCCCTGTTCTCCATCCATGATCACCCTGGGCTCTCCCTGCATGAGGAAGGGGAGGAAAAATCAGTGTCCCCATGTGCCCTGTTGTGTCCCAGAGCAGGACAGGGGCCACAGTGCCACAAGGCCAGGAGTCTAGCAGAGAGATGGGGAGATTCTGGGGCCAGGAGATGCCAGGGACCAAGATGTGCCTGCCAGGGTTCCCACTGCTCCCCAGGGACCCTCGTGGGGCAGTTCCCTGCCCATCACCTACCGGTTCGCCTTTCTCCCCCTTTGGGCCAGTAAGTCCCATTGGCCCTCGTGTCCCCTGGGACGGAAAGATGAGAGTCAGAGGGGTGTTTGGTGTGAGTGGGGCTGGGGAGGGCTGGGTCCATACTCACAGGATCTCCTCGAGGACCGGGAATGCCCTGGATGCCCTGGAAAACAACAGCTCACGAGGTGAACACATCCCTGCCAGCCAGGGGAGTGAGGATGGGATGAGATGGAACAGAATGGGGTGGGATGGCATGGCATGGCATGGCATGGCGTGGCATGGCATGGCAGCTCCAGCCAAAGCAGAGATAGACAGTACATTTTGCCTGGCATACAAACACAGGAGGCAGCAGTGATCCTGCCCCTGCCAGCTACTGAGACTCCTCCAGCAAAGGGGAAAGGTAGGCAGAGACTGACTCAGGGAGCAGGCAGGGCAATGGAAGAGCCCACTATGCAGCAACAAACCCAAGGGACACTCCCACTTACTGGCTGCCCAGGTGACCCAGGATTCCCGGGGCGTCCGGGGCTTCCTGGTGTCCCCTCAGCTCCAGGGAATCCCTGCAGGACAGAGGAGCATCATGTCAGCATCTGGTGTACGCCAGCACTACCAGACTCCCTTAGTGCTCTGAACAGTGCTGGTCCCAGCACTGGGAGCCCAGGGCAGCCCCATGGCAGAGCTGTGTTCTGGGGTGCCTTTTCCCTGTGTGCTGAGCTGGGGTGTGAGGGAACAGCGTGGGCCTGGACTGGGGCTCTTCAACAGGATCCCCCCTCCAGGCTGGGTGTGGAGAATAAAGGGACAACGGGCAGTGAGAGGCCCTGTGGGGCCAGGTCACTGTGCCCAGGGACCCTGGGGTGCCTGGGTGAGGGGATCAGAGGTACTCACCCTGTCCCCTTTCTTGCCTGGACGCTCGACGCTCTCTCCTGGCAGACCCTGTGGCCCTGGGGGTCCCGGAGGACCAGGCAGCCCATGGCGACCCTGGAGACAGTGGAGAGGACAGGCTGGGTGGCAGGTGGTGGTCAAGAGCTGTTCCCTGTCTGCCCCTGTGGCAAGGGCTGGACAGGTCCTTCCCCCACACCCACCCACCGGCAGGACAAAGGGACAAGGGAACATGAGGACATAGGGACAATGTCATTGTCCTTTCCAGGGAGCTGCTCCCCTTATCCCCCCCTCCATCAGGATATTACCGGCTGACCAGGAGGGCCTGGTGGTCCCACACGCCCTTGCAGTCCCTGCAGAGACAAAGCCAGTGGTGAGCATGCCCTGTGAGCTGGTGTCAGCATGGTTTAGGAGATGCAGACCCCCAGAGCCACCAGCTGGAGTCGGGGGCCACCAAAGCACTCACTGCCTCGCCACGGTCTCCCTTCTCGCCCTGCAAGGGGACAGAGGGAAGGGTTTAGGGGCTGCCACTCCTGTGCTCAGCTCCTCACTGGGCTGCTGCCATTGGCAGCTGGGGGTCCCTGATCCATGCTGAGCCCCTGTGGCACAGCACAGCACAGCATGGCATGGCACAGCGTGGGGAGACTCACCCTGGGGCACTGCACAGTGCAGGGCTTCGGCTCTGGCTCCGGCTGGCAAGACAAGACAAGCCCATATGAACCCAGGAGTAAGAGAATCCCCTGGCTTACGTGGGGTTGCTCCCCCTCCACGTTCCCCTGAGGTACTCTGGCCCTTACCCTGGTGGAGATGATGGTGCAGAGGTCATCAGTGAGCTCTCCCTCCAGCTCTGCCAGGCCGCTGCCATGGTAGATGTACCGTGGGTTCTCGCTGGTGACCATGCGCCGGAGCTGCTCCCGGTCTGCGCCCTCCAAGCCCACCGCCAGCACCTGGACCCCTGAGCCGAGAGCACCCTCAGCACCCCACAGGACTCTGGGCACACCCTGCTGAGACCCCGTCCATCCTCACCCCCAGCCTTGACATCCCTCGCTGCAGAGATGGCATCATCTCCAGAGGGGCCATCAGCCAGGACCACCAGCACTGCTGGCACCCCAGGCCGGCGCCCTGCACCAGGACTCAGCAGGTAGGTCCTGGCAAAGGTGATGGCTGCCCCTAGAGAGGGAGAAGGAAGAAGGGACAGTGAGCAGGATCCCAGAAGCCACTGCCTCAGCTCCTAGTGCCGTCCCTCACCAATGGCGTTGCCGCTGGGCTCCTCGTAGCGCATGGTGCGGATCTGGTCCAGCACAGCGGACAGGTCACTGGAGCGGTTCAGGAGCAGCCAGGGCAGGCTGCGGTAGCTGTACGTGGCCAGAGCCACCTGTGAGGGTGCAGGGGAACAGTGGGCACTGCAGCCCACCCATGCTCCCGTGCCCCAGGGCTATGGCAGCAGCCTACCTGCGTGCCCTCAGGGCCCAGGCGTCCCAGGGCGGACACGGTGTTGGAGAGGAGGGTGCGGACAGCATCAGCACCCGAGGAGCTGTCACGGGTACCGTGCACCAGAAAGACAACGTCACCTTGGGCATCCCTGCAGACTGCATGCAGGGAAGGAGTGAAGCCAGAGTGGAGACGAGCCCAGCCCACCCCTGCAGTGACCCCACTATACCTGTGCGCTCTCTGACGGATGCCTCGGCGCCCGGTGCACTCCCCAGGAGTGGGCGGAGGGTGAAGGTGTACTGCTGGCCCAGGCGCAGCCCGGAGACCTGCTGGGAGCTGGCAGTGCTGGGCAGCGTCCGCCCCTTCTCCCCACCAGCTGCCACCCAGGGGACAGTCAGAGGGATCAGCAAACCCCTGTGGGGATGCTGCCTGCTGTCCTGGGGCCACCCACTCATCTCACCTGCAGGAGGGCTCCAGGAGAGGATGTAGCCAGAGGCACCAGGGACTGGGGTCCAGGTGAGTGTCACCGAATCTCTCTGCACCTCTGTCACCCGCAGGCTGGTGATGTGGCCTGGGGCAGCTGCCAAGGAGGAGAAAAGGGTGTCCCAGCCTCACGGGGCAGCTCCCAACCCACTGCCAGCTCCCTCTCCAGTCCCAGGCTGGGACAGCCCAGTCCCTGGGTGCTCCTCTGGGCTCAAGCCATGCGCTAGGGGGCTGGTGCCACCTTGACCCCAGGCAGTCCCTTACCGGTGATGGCAGTGACGGTGGCTGGCTCGCTCTCCCGGCTGCCAACCAGGCTGGTGATGCTGATGTGGTAGCGCCGGCCCGGCTCCAGACCCGACAGGTCATAGGAGCTGGAGGTGGCTGGGAGCTGCTGGATGCGTGGGGGCCCCCCTGCCAGGGGCAGAGAGGGGTGAGGAGGTGTGGGTGGGGGCTGGCAGGGACACAGGGGTGCCAGCTGGCCATGCTCACCTTCAGCCAGGCGCCAGAGCAGGCGGTAGCCAGTACTGCCAGCCACTGGCACCCAGGCCAGGCGCAGGTGGTGCTCTGAGGCCTCTGTCACCTGGAAGTTGCTGACGGGGCGCAGAGGGACTGCCTCCGCTGTGGGGCAGAGGGACAGGTGTTAGGGGCAGGAGTGTCCAGTGCCACCTTGAAGTACTCTCCCCTGCCCCAGCACTCACGGGTGGTGACGACAATGGAGACAGGGTTGCCCTCCCGATTGCCAATAAGCGCTGTCACCTTCACAGTGTAGGAGACACCTCCCTCCAGATCGGGAATGTCAAAGGAGTTGGTGTGGCCAGGAACTCGACGGCTATTCTCCGAGCCCCCTGCCAAGGACTGTGGCATCAGGCCCCGCACTGGGCTGCCCTCACAGCCCACCCCCATCCCCGTCCCACGGTACCGTCCCTGCGGCTCCACAACACACGGTAGGCGGTGGCTCCCGGCACACCGACCCAGGTGACACGGGCAACGTTGCTCTTGGATGCCTGCACCTCCAGCTGGGTCACCGTCCCCACTTGTTCAGGCGCTGTGACACCAAGGGGGCTGCTGTCACCTGGGGTCACAGCAGGTGGCACCAGACAGCACCAACAAGCAGGGGGACACCTCACCTATGCGTCCCGTGGCAGTGACAGGGCTGCCCTCGCGGCCATCCACAATGGCTGAGACACCGACGGTGTAGACAATGCCGGCATGCAGCCCCTCGATGGTGAAGGTGGTGGGGTCGGCAGGGAGGAAGCGGGATTGCTTCAGACCTAAGACAGATGGCCGGGATAGAAAGGGTGCCGGCACTTTCACCACAGCATCCCACAGTTTGCACACTCACCGTCACTGCCTTGCCATGTCAGCAGGTAGCCTCCGGCGCCTGGCAGCCCTCGCCAGGTGACCCGCAGCTGGCTGGGACCGGCCTCCGTCACCCGCAGCTCCGAGATGCTGCCCACCACTGGGTACTCTGCACCACCCCCAGCACCACAGCGTCACCTTGAGGAGTCCAGAGGGACTCCACAGCCACGCTGCCACCCCGAGGGGTTGCAGAGGGATAGAGGACAAATGCATGCCAGAGTGGCAAAATGCAGTACCAGGACTCCTGGTGCCAAACCCTGATGTGGACTTACTGAGGCGGACGGTGAGCGTGGCAGCATTGCCCTCCCGGCTGCCCACTAGTGCTGAGACACGCACCAGGTAGGTGATACCCTCCCGGAGGTCGCCAAGCTCCAGCCTTGTCTGGCTGCCTGGGATGCGCCTTGTCCTCTCCGTGCCATCTGCCAGGAGCGGGGCAGTGTGGATGCTCAGCGTTGACTGGTCAGGGTCCCCCAGGTGCCACCCGTGCCCCTGCCCACAGACTCACCCTGGTTGTTGCGCACCACCACTTTGTACTCGGTGGCACCGGGGACACCGGTCCAGCTCAGCCGCACCCACCTGCCCGATTCCTCCACAAGCCGCAGGTCTGACACAGCACCCACAGGTGCCTCCACACCTGCAAGGGCACACGTGAGGCACGGCTGGAGCTGTGCAGCCTGGACAGCACAGCTCCTATACTCATCCTGGGCTGTGACCAGACAGCTGGGGGGTCTCATGGCCAAGGCTGAGCAATGGCACGTGGGACATCTCTCCATCCCAATGGCTTGGGATGCCGGGGGACAACCCAGGGGAACCCACAGCAGCACTCACCTGTCTGGAAGGTGGTAACGGGGGTGGCCACCTCCCCACCATCGTAGAGCGTGTAGAGGGTGATGCGGTACTCGGTGCCCGGCTTCAGCCCCGTCAGCTGGTAAGTATTGGTGCTGCTGGGGAGAGACACCGTTCTGGGGGGCTCTGGTCCTGCAGGGAAGGAAGGGTCACCACCAGCTGCTGGCATGGAGTGCCCACAGGGGCAACAGGCATCCCAAGCCCACCTGTGGCTCTCTTCCACTCCAGACGGTAGCCACGAGCATCACGGGCACTGGTCCAGAGCACCTGGATGGATGTGGGGCCCAGGATGTTGGTCTGCAGCGTCTGGTCTGTACCTGCCTCTGCAAGAGGGACCCCATGGGCCAGGATACCCTGTGCAACTCTGCTGCCAACCACCCAGCCCAGGTCTCTAGTTCCTATACATGGCAGGGTAGGGGCCATGAAGGCTGGTCCCTGCCTCATCCCATGAACAGCAGCAGGATGGCATTACCTGTACCCAACACCTACCCGTCCTCTGCCGCACGGTGGCTGTGGGACCCTCCAGCTGCCCAAAGAGTGGGGCCACTGTCACCACATAGTCGGTGTTGGGCTGCAGCCCCACCAGTGCATGTGACGTCCGCCCAGCATCCAGGTCCACCCTGTGCCTGTCCTGCCCTGTGGGAGCCGGTGCAGCAGTCCCTTGGAGGGTTTGGGCAGCAGGTGCCACCAGCCCCCTCCTGTCCTTCCTCACAGTGGCCGCCAGCAGAAGGGGCACAAGCTCTGGCACAGGCACCTACCTGCGAGGGTCGCCCAGGAGAGCCGGTAGCCAGTGGCACCAGCAACGGGCTGCCAGGCCAGCAGCATGCTCTGTGCTGAGATGTTGTGGACAGCCAAGTGCTGCACGCCTGCCAGGTGCCCTGTGGGAGTGAGGTGACTGTCCATCTCCCACGTGAGAATGGGGTAGGGGGCAGTGGGAAGCCCCCTTGCCCCTGCTCACGGATGCTGAACTGCACTGAGGTCACTGAGTGCAGCCTGCACCCAGGCGGCTCCTTCAAAGCACCAAACTCATGCAAACTGGAGCTCAAGTGCCTTCCTCTTAATGCCTTAAATACTTTCTGTGGGTTAAGACTGCCTGGGGCAGCTGCAGGAATTGGTTTGCCAAAATCTGATGCTTGTAAAGGTGTTGTGCTGGGGCCTCACCCCCACTCCTACCCAGAGATGCTTTCCACCACCCTCTTCCCTGGTGGGAAACCACACTTTCCTCCCGCAGAGCACTGTACTCAAACCCTGCATTTTTTCAGTCAACATTTTTACGTCATGGGAGGAAAGCTCTGGTGGCAACATTCCCAGAAGGCTGCAAGGGAAATTGGGAGTGCACAATGCTGAACCCGACCCTGGGAGCAACTTTTGAGGCTGAGAGCATCACCTTGTAGTCATGTTCACCTGCATCCCCATCCCACCCCCACAGGCAGCAGTGGGCCAGGCAGCCCCATCCCAAAGGCACACAGTGACCGGAGGGGCATCCCTGTGCTGGGAACCCGTTCCTAGCCCCGGCTGGGCCCAGGGCTGGGCACAGTGCTTACGTGTCCGGGCGGTGAGGGTGGCAGGGACAGCGGGCTGCTGTGTATAGCGGGGTCGGAGCATCACCACGTACTCAGTGTCGGGGCGCAGGTTGCTGAGTGTAGCTGAGTGCGCGCTGGCCCCCAGGCTCTTCTCCTCCCCTTGGGCTGCTCCTGGAAGGGTGCGGGTGGGCACAGGGACGTGGCATACACCAGGCCCAGGAGGGAAAGGGTGTCTGCGGGCCGGCACCCTGCCCTGAGGATGCCAGTCAATGCCAGGGGTGGGGAGCACCGGGAGAGGCTGAGGCTGGGACGTGGGCCAGGGCAGGGGCACCCCCTGGAGCGCCTGAGGCCAGGGTGAGGCTGCCAGGTGTGCATCTCCAGCCCAGCCCCTGGCTGGGACAGGGGTCTGCTGCCTGCCCCCCACGTGCAGCAGCCATGGGGGCACACACCAGGACCCCAGCCATTGTGCACGCCCAAGCACACACCCCGAGCCTTATACATGAAGCCTCCGGGTGTAGGAATACACAGACTGCCTCCACGCCTCTGCACACACGCGTGCCCCACAGCCCGCGCACGCGTGCCGGCTGCCGTGGTGAAGGTGGGCGTGTACACACCCAGAGCACTCTGGGCATGCATCCCCGCATTAATCCCCATCCACGCACCCCTGTGCCCACAGGGCTGTGCAAAGGCAGGGCCCACGAAGGGACCATCCTCTCACCTTGCACAGTGTAGCTGAGGCTGTAGCCCTGGGGGGGCTCAGGGCCAGGCTGCCAGGCCAGCCGCAGGAAGGTTGGTCCAGTCTCCACCACACGAAAATTCAGTGTGGAGCCAGCACGGCTTTCTGGAGGCACACAGAAGCAGGGATGAGCCCGCAGCCCCAGGTGCTGTGGGCACCCAGTGCCTGCGCACACCCCTGTCCCCCTGGGCACGGACACTCACGGGTCTGTGCTCGGCCAGACACTGACTCGCCGATGCTGTTGGCGTACTGGGCGGTGACAGTGACCAGGTACTCTGTCCCCAGGCGCAGTCCCCGCAGCACAGTGCTTGTCTCCCGTGGCCCCATGCTCACCTGGGCAAGAACAGTGTCACCCCCTCATTGTCTCCAGGTCACTCATGGAGCCAGCAGGAACCCCCAGCTACTCTGAGCAGTCAGGTGGGAGCTCTCACCTCCTGCCTCTCTGCCATGATTGGCTGCCCCAGCCCTGTCAGCGGCACGTACTGCACCCGGTAGCCAGTGATGGGACCAGTGGCTGCCGTCCAGCGGATCCGTAGATGATTGAGGCCCCGCTCCAGGATCTCCAGGTTGGAGGGGCCAGTGTGGCTCAGCCCATCTGTGAAATAGCACAAGGACTGGCTATTGGCTCCATGGTGCGTGAAGCAGCAGGGAGACCTTGCTGGGGTGGCACAGATGAGTACCCAGTGGGATGGGATGGCCAAGAGGGCATTTTGGGGGGGATGGGTGCTAAGGGTGCACCCATAGTGAGCACAGTCTGACACGCAGCACTGTCAGCACCTGTGGCCCTCAGGGAGAAGGATGGGGGCCCATACCTAGTGGGCGCAGAGTGCCCCCGACACTCGTGCACACCCTGCGTGTCACCAGTGGCACCAGTGTGCCCAACAGCTTGAAGTCACCAACATAGAAGAAGAAGGCTTCAGTAGGTGTTGAGGCCACACGGATGAGCTCCTTGTGGTCGGCATTCTTAATCCCTAGGACAGAGGAAGATGATGGGTGAGGGAGGAATCCTGAACCAAGCAGAAGACTCTCTCAAATGGTGCTGAAGCCCCACTCACCCACAGCAAACACCTTGATGCCCTGGCTCTTCAGCTTTGCTGCCGGCCCCTCAGCATCATCCTGGGACTTGCCATCCGTGATGAGGATGCAGATCTGCAGGGCCAGATAAGGACTGTGGGATCCAGCACAGGGTGCACGGACCTGACACTTCTCCCTGTGTTGCCAGGGGCCACTGCTCTGCACATACCTGGGGAACTCCGGGCCGGAGCTGCGTGGGGCTGAAGAAGTTGTCAGCAACATAGCGGAAGCCAGCACCAGTCCGTGTGTTGCCGCCTTTGTAGCTCAGCTGCTGGATGGCCCTCCGGACACTCGCGCCATCAGTGTGCTGAGAGAATGGGAACTCCACCCTGGGGAGCACAGGGGGACACTATCACTTCCTGGCCCTGCCTTCCTACTCCCTACATGTCGCCGCCCTGGGGCTCACCGCGGGTCATCACTGTACTGTGCCACTGCAAAGCGCACTGCCTTCTCGCCCACCACCTGCACGAAGGGCCCCACCAGCTCATCCATGAAGGTACGGACAGCACGGAAGTTGTTCCTGCCGATGCTGGACGAGCCATCCACCAGGAAGGCGATGTCAGCCTCCAGCACATCCTCGCACACCACCGCTGTGGAGCAGTAACAGCACTCAGGGCACGGACTGGCACTACAGCACACTGGTGATTGACCTCTCTTATTGTCCCACCCACCGTGTGCATCCGGTGCTCAGCACCCACCTTGGCTCCTCTTCTGCGCCGTAGCAGCTGGGGGACTCAGGAGCGCCGGGAGCACAGCCAGGAGCAGGAGTTGGCTGCTCATCGTGGGAGCCTGCAGGAGAGGATGCTGCCACCACCGTCTCACACCAGCCCTACGCCTTGGGGACAGCAATCTGGGAGGTTCCCAGCACCACCCGTGCCAGGACTCCTGGCAGCGCTGGGAGGGCAGGGTGCCAGTACCACTTCAGGCACCCCGCGGCGCAGGGAGAACCCCGCTTTGGGCCAGGGCAGGCGGGCAGCAGCTGACCCGTGTACAGCCGGTGGGGCTATCCACGGTGCGGGGGGTACGGGGAGCACCTGGCCCAGCTCCAGCCCTCCTGCTCCAGCCCGGGCTCTGTCTCCGCCAGCCCTTTCCCTGCCCCACGCCACGGCACCGGCAGCAGCGCACCGCGGTCGCTCCTGCCTCCCGGACCCCCAGCACGTAGGGGCTCCTCCCGCCCCAGGAAGGTGCTCTAGGGCAGCGGGGAGCCAGCGTGGGCAGCCCTGCCTGCCACCCCACCCCGCCCTGCCGCTTCCCACGCACGCGGCGGCGGAGGGCACCTGGTCCGACACCCCCGCGATGGCCACGCCGGGTCCCAGCCGAAACACAGCCCGGCCCCGGCGGTGCGAGCCCCGCCGCGGGAGGGTGGACGAGCGCCCACGGGTGCCCGCGCGGGAGGCTCGGTCCTGCCCCGCATTGCCCCCCACCCGGGGAGGGACCCCCGCCACAGCCCCGCGCTCACCCGCCGCCCTCGCCGGGCCGCTCCGTCCCGCTCCGTCCCG
>WBMZ01009736.1:0-104511 GCA_013400975.1 Atrichornis clamosus | reverse complement strand
GGGCACGGCACGGCACGCTCCGCGCTGCCCGCCTCGCCCGCGGCCAGACCGTGACCGCTCCTGAGGGCGTCCCGCCCGCCCACAGCCTCCCCCGAGCACCCCGGGGCCGGAGCTGGGCACGAAGCAGCCGCCCCCGGCGCTCCCGGCCGGCACTGCCGCGCTCCCTCACCTCCAGCTCCAGAGGATGGCGGCGGAGGCGGTGCCGCGGGACGGCCCCTCCCGCCAGAGGCTCCTCCCGCCCACCCGTCCCGGGGGCGAGGCGGGGGGACTGTTCGGTGGGCGTCGGGACAGCCCTTCCCGCCCGGCGCTGGCCGCTTCCCCGCGCCCTGTGCCGCCGCCCGGCCTGCGGATGAGGGCGCTCTGGGCTCGGGAGCTTGCCTGCGGCACGGGGCGGGAGAGCGGCTGGGCTTGGGGGTCCCCGGTGCCCAGGAGGCACGGCTGCGACGGGCCGTGGAGGGCTGCGTGCCGCTCTGGTGTGCGAGGCCGTGGTGGTTCACGAAGAGTGACGGCACCTGTTTGCCCGTTTGTGACAGAGGGGGCTCTGGCTCACACTAAAAAATTTCTTCCTAATATCTAATCTAGATTTCTCATCTTTCAATTTGTACCCATTACTTCTTGTCCTATCACTACCCTTTGTCTTCCTGACAAAGAGTTCTTCTCTGGCTTCCCTGTGGCCCCCTTCAAATACTGGAAGGTTGCTATGAGGTTGCCACGTAACCTCTTGTCCAGGCTGAACAGCCCCAACTTCCTCAGCCTGTCTTAGCCCCTGTTCTCAGCCCCAGTGCTCAGCCCCAGTTCAGAGCTGAGCCTATTAGCCTGGACCAGAGGGTCACATTCCTTGCCTCTCATTTTATTTCTCGGGGATTATCCTTATTCATCACATACAGGCTCTGAGTTCTGCTTCTCACATAAAAGTACTTTTGGGCTGGTCACTAGGAGATGTGCACCCTGAGCAGGACCTCAAAAGAATAGCCACTGGCAGCATCTATGTGGTCATCCGNCACCCTGAGCAGGACCTCAAAAGATCTACGTGGTCATCCCCATCCATGCTGACATGGCAAAAAATCCGAGTTGTTAATTCCCCCAGAATTATGTACTTTGCATGTTTAAATTTTTCAGACCTCAGGGAAAAATTGAGGGGGAAGAACTGAGGAGGAGGACAGTGAGGAAGGCTATAAATCGGTGTAAATGAATGACTGTGGCAAGGAAACTGTGAGAAGAAATGTGCAAAAATTTCCTGCTGAAGAAAATGGGAGGTTGGTGGGACCGCAACACTGCTGCGTTCAAGAGAATGTTTCTTTGACAGGGCCCTGGGCTCTTCTCAGGAAGCGGAGTGCCGGGGCTGTATCCCTGCTGTGTGAAGCAAGGCTGCACAGTTGACCGCCTGCTTGCTGCTTGAGAATAGTTAAGAACCCTAAGCAGCTGCTCAAGACCTTTTTGTTCCTGGTAGAATAGACTACTCCCAAGCTACACAACGTGAGTGCGTAATAGCTCTGCATTTATAGCTGTAATTGCCGATATCGGACAGGCTGACTCATGCACATTGAATTCCAAGTGCAGAAGGAACTATTGTATGCCTGCGCTTGTTAAAGAAAAGAAATAACATAGCATTTCAATGTTCTGCCTCCATTTTTCTTCCATTTTGTTCAAGGTCCTTACTTCACTCTGGTTTTTATCTTCCATGGTATTTATGAAAATGATAGCAGAACAACTTCATCACTTGTTTACTCAAACCTATGTGCAATAGTCACACCACTTAAAGGCGGTGGCTGCCCTAGGTCAGAGCTGCAAGAGATTCCTGGTAAACTAGCTTCTGCTCTCATCCACTGATGCTTCAATTTCTGCTTTTCACAGCAGTAGGAGTACAGTAGCTTGTATACACTGCAGTCAGATGTGCCATCTGGCTCAGTCCTGAATCTTCAGAGTAGATGACATTTTTTTATGTGTTCAAAATCTGCAGCATTAACTAGCTTGTGGTTATGTATTTGCAAGATAGAATAACGGAAGATGAGAATAATCTAATACTGTTCTAAAATTTCCTTTCACATTTTTAAGGTGAACTGTGTCACATTACATTTCACTTCAATGGGCAAGACTAAACTGTCTTACAGAACTCTTGCAAAGGAAGTTTTATGAGCTGCAGATAGCAGTGATACTGGTTATATGCAATCAACAGGCAATATCAAGTCCCAGGCCCTGTTCCAGGAGTGGGCAGAACCCCTGACTACTCTATCTTCAGAAAAGCATCCTAAAGTAAGAGACAGTTTCTTCTTTCTTTCTTCTTTGTGCTGAACCAAACAGGTACCTGAATGGGTTTTTTCCAGTCACGCATATACTCAGTAACAGCGCTATATGATGTAAGTAAACTCAGTAAATGACAAGTTATGAATCTCAATTATCACATTTTTCTCCTCACACTGCCCGAATGTCCTTGCAGTGTCATAAATGTCCTCTACTTCAGCATCATCATCAATCCCATCAGACAGTGATTACACAAAGAAGAAAAAGTTTTTCAGCTACCACTTCAAGCTCCAGATTTTCTGCAGTTACCTCATTAGCTTGTACGATATTAGCAGATAACACGGAATTCAGCATGGAATTTTGACTGGGAAAGAGTTAATGTTCTTTACTGATCTGTGCTGGAAAAAAGTGTTGATAAGTCAAGGATGTTTTTGTTAGTGCTGAGAAGCATTTAGATGGCATCAAGGCCTTTACTGCTCCTCACAGCACCCCACCAACAAGAACTTGGAAGGGGACACAGTCAGGACTACTGACCCTGCACATTGCTGGCAGATCCCTTCCCAGTCAAAATTCCATGCTGAATTCCGTGTTATCTGCTAATATCGTACAAGCTAATGAGGTAACTGCAGAAAATCTGGAGCTTGAAGTGGTAGCTGAAAAACTTTTTCTTCTTTGTGTAATCACTGTCTGATGGGATTGATGATGATGCTGAAGTAGAGGACATTTATGACATCCCATAGCAATATATTTATTCCACAAAATACCTGAGAAGGGAAAAGTGCTATTATTTACTTTTATAAATGGATGTCTGAAGACATGTATTGACAATACACTGAAGTTAGTTTTAAGACTCATAATTCTAGATCAAAAACATTGTGGCAGAGCGATGATCTGGTATAAACACACTTCTCTGGTGTGGAATTCAGTTTCAGACTTACATTCTTGATGTTGTGGGGAGAAATGTAACTGTGTTCCATGCCTTAACCAGAACAAGTTTATGCTACCAGGAGAGCGAGTGGAGCACAGGCACGGGGTGAATTTTGATGAAACAATCAGTAGTTGCAGCTGGATCATTTTGTCAATGCAGAACATTTAACATTTTTCTTGTGTCTTCAGTTTGTCAAAATTTTGCATAAGGATGGCAATACAGAATGCTCAGTCACTCCAGGACACTTATTTGAGTTCCAGTCGTCTCTACCAGAGGAGAGAGATCAGATGAGCCAAGTAATATTTTTGTCTTGAAATCCATGAACCAGTGTTGATCTGAGCTAAAACTGTGGAATTTCAGCATACAGAGTCCAGCACATGCACAGAAAATCTTTTTAATATTAGTAATTTCACATTAATAATTTCATTTTCACTTTCATTTGGTTTTACATATCCGGTAAGCAGGGACCAGTTTTTGAAGGAAAGTTGGAAAGTTACACATAGGAAGATTTACTTTCTTCAGCATTAAGAAGAACAAACAACCCAGAAATGATATCTAGAAATCTGCAAATGCAGGACGGAGTACAACTTACAGCCTTCTGAATAGCAATGGGTAATAAAGCCTTTCGCATCAAAAGTCTCCCTCTAGAACATGACTTACACAGGAGGTAAAACTTAACAAGCAGTTTCAAAACAGACAATTCCGTGATATGTAAATTTGCAGGTATTTTTTTCCCCCCTAGAAATGTATGGAACTACAGAGTTCTATTTCTTCTCTTAATTAAAATAAGCAATTTTCTTTACTATGTTCCTTTCTCACCATGTCTTTAAAAAGCATGCAAGATTATATTAAAAAACAAAACCACACTTTTTTCCAGTTCTATTGATTTGATCAGCTTAAGAAAATAATAAAGGGGTATATATTAAAATAATATTAAGCATGCTAATTAAGGATGCATTTTACAGAGGATTAAAATTTATTGGCCTCTTATATTTGTTTGACTATCCAAGGACATTTTCTCCTTTCTGTCTGATAATTACAGATTTATATTCTTACATGCTATCAAGGATATTTGAGCTATGTCATTTCAGAATGTCAAAATTAAGCCTGAATTTTGTTTGCTGAAAACAAGGGCAGGAGACAAGGCCTTGCAAAAGGGTCCTGAAAGCTTTTAAGAAAACATGCCTTATTCAGTAGGGATTATCTGGCTTTCTGATGACTGCTTTCAGATGATCATGAATCTTTGGTATCTAGGAACAGCTTGCTTGTGTTGTCCTACCCTCCCCTTTTTTTTTTTAATTTGCTTTTTTTGCTCCACAAACAATGTAGATAACTGAGCAGAACTAGGTACTCAGCTTTGCTCTAGAAATCAGAGATCTCTTCATACAACTATTCACGAGCCACAGTCACTCAGACAAGCTTTGTCTACAACTTGACAAATCAATCTTTATACTGTTGACATAATTATTCTGAACAGAAGAGGTGTGCTTTTCTGAAACCAGGAAAAGATGGGAAGCTCTCTCCTCCCTGAATCACTTTCTTCAGTCCAGCTAAGATTACAAATAGATTCAGCCTTTCCTCATCCATGACTCCATTCTTTTAGCCACCCGCATATCCCTGCATTTGTGCTACTTAGTGAACAGTTCTACAACAAGCTGGATTTTTCTTGGTTGTTCTTGTAATTATTAGGCTGCAGAACATGCCAAGATGGTGCTAACAACTTGCAGACAGGATGTCCAGTCTATGTTGACATTATTTCCTCTTTGCTTCAAGAAAATTACATAATCTAAGCCAGCTTCACAAAGAAAATTTTATATAAGACAAAAGAGGTTGTAAAAACTTTCAGAAGGTGAAAGGAGCATCTGGATAATTTAAAATTTCAGCACTGCCAAACAGAAAGTATGCAAAGTTCTGGCAGTTAATTAGTTAATTTTTGCCACATGTTCACTTGAAAACTGAGCAGTGTTGAGCTCTCCTAGCTGTCAAAAACTAAATGACATTTATTCTGTTTCCCAGGTTAGGACATGCACTTGATGTGATCCAGTCCCTAGGAATCCCTGTGGAATAACAGTCATTGAGAAATTCTAAACCAGTCTTTCCTTTTCGGTTAATTTTATTGCTTAAAATTAACAGCTTTCAGTTAATTTTATCGCTACTTTGCTAGGATGTAGATGCAAACTGGTTCAGAGAAGGGGAAGAAATTAGTAAAATATTAGAGTAAATGTTTTTATTGACTAGTCCTCAAGTTTCATGCTCTTTAAAATAACAAGGTAATGACTGTAGAAATGTCATTTTAGATAAAAGAGTGATTTGAACTCACCTTTTAAAAAAAGCATCAGATTTAAAGTGAGATCTCATCTATAAAGATTTTACATGTTCACTAATTATACACTCAATTTACAATAAGCTGTGTTATTTGGAGTGTAAGAATTCTGCTTCATATCTGAAGTAATCTGGAAAATGAAATTTAGAATAAATGTTTGCGTCTTTAAATTCTACAAAAGGAGTAGTTACACAAAACAAACAAACAAAAAAGGCAGGTAGTGTGCACCCTGCAGACTTTGGGTTTTGTGGCTTTCCCCTTCTCAAAGCTGTGGTTTCTCTTTGAGACACTGAATTGAAGTACGCTTTGGTCTGAGTGCATGCTTCAAGTTCCTCTGACAATGGAGTATAAAACTCCCAGTTTATTGTCTGGCAGAGCAAGACAGTCTGTCAGGGAAGTTTAATGCCTCTGCAACATCTTCCAGGTAGAGAGATGCCCTCTCCCATGCTTGGGATTCTCCCCGCTCTGAGAACGAATCATTTGGTTTTAGTCTTTCAGTGCTGTTTTATGTTTATCTATTTAAAGAGTATTTCATCTTTAGCAAAAAATGTACTCAGGATTCATGTCAGAGAACTTATCCATGAGATGCAGTGCATTTTCAAAGGGTGTTCACATCAATTTGCTGATAAAATCCTGCCGTTGAGGTGCACATGAATGCGTAACTGTGCTCACATATATTGCTGAGGACAAGAAAATTCTACTTCTAAGAGTATTCAGAAGTGGACTACTCAGGTATCAGTGTGGTATCTTACTATTTCAAAACATGAAATTGTTTTTGCAATATGCAGAGAGTTACATGCAAGATTTATTGCATTTATTTCAGAAATATCTTCAAAGTGTGGGTCTTTAGTAACTGAACTAGAAAATGTTGCTTTATTCCCTATCTAAACAGAAGTTCTGAACTGTGAGACATCTCTGCTGAATAGAGTTAGAGACCAAGCCCACATGGATCTTTTCTTCTAGACACCTTCTTTTTTAAGTGCAGAGCAGCAAGAGTTGCTGTGTATTTCTCTTTCTATTGTTGTATCACATCATCATACGGGAGAGCAAATGCTGGCACGCTGTATTCCTGTGCTGAGGCTATCTCCTGCCTACATGGCACAGCACGGTGCTCTGCAAACACACTGAGCTCTGGTGGAACTCTGGTGCCAGATAAAATAGTTGCAGAGGCAACTTAATTAGCCCAGACAAAGGGTGATCCTACACAGGTAGGGTTCCAAATGCAATGTCATTCAGCCCTATCTCTAAATCATGATAATTAGGCAGGCTGGGACTCTCTAACACTGCATGAGATGCTCTATTAGGCTTTGTGAACAATCAAGCAAATGGTCTGTAGCTAGCCAGCTATTGCTTTTAAGTCTATGGAAAATGCTAAAAAAAAAAAGCGTTAGTAATTGTTTCCAAGTCACAAAAGAAAGAACAAAATAATAAGCATAGCAGAACAAACGAAAACAGAGGGACATGAATAAGACATCCAGAATTCCTTCTCCTCCTCTGCCTAAAATCCAGCATATTCAGGGCAATTTATTTCAGGGTGTCTGAATCTTCTTTTAAGTTCATCCAGTGAAACTGTATATCTGGAAAACTTTTAATAACTGAGAATCAGCACAACTATCATGATGCTTTAAAAGTTTTTGCAACTGTTCTATTACTCAGTGATTTCTGTGCATTCAGAACCTGATGACTGAACAGAAGACTGTCAAATGTAATGAGACGCTGTGCTGAGGATGTGCCTCTATGCAGAAGTCATGAAAGAACTATGGATAAAATTTTGACTGCATGTTCCTGATTTGCACATATGACATAATTGCTAGCTTTTATCCTATTTCTGATTGGGATATCTCCTGGAAACACTGGAATAAAATTTAATTAGAATGTTAGATTATGTTAGAATAAATTTTTTCTCTTTAACCCACTAGTTTTGCTGTAGATAATGGTGTCATTTCTGACTGAACATTTCTGCTGAGCTTTTCTGTGTTATCACTGTATATTGATATTAAAATGCTATTTAGTAAACACTTTAGAGAAAAGAAACATTGACATGAGTAGAAAGGTTCAAATCTCATTTCTTTTACAGTCATGACTGCAATTTATCTATTTCTAATCTAAAATTGAAGATGAATTTGAAGAAGAGACCAAGAAAAATTGATAATGAATAGGTCTGCACATCTAAAAATTGAATATCATTCACCTGAAAACACCTGGCTCTTAAGGAACCTGCTCCAGTTATTGGAGAAAAAGAAAAAATATGCTAGGCTCACATCCTTGTTAGTGCTCTTGCTTTCCAAACTTCCTTTGAGTTTTCATACAATGAAAGAAAACCTGTCTTCATGTGATGTGAATTATACCATCAGGAGAAAAGAGCAACCATGACAGTAGGAGACAAATAATTTTTAAGAAGATCTGTAAGGAACAAAAAACATGTTTCTTTCACCTATAGGGACGTTTGAGGTGTTAGACTTTTTTCAGCTAGACAGAATTGAAATAACAGAGCACTCTCACTTGCTGCTGGTTTGGTTGTAGTAATTAAGGTCTTTTTGCTAAGGTTTTCACCTTTCTACTCAGTATATCCTGTAAGTACATGTAGAGTTTCAGCCAAACAAGAATTAAGGTGTCCATACATTCCTCAGAGCAAGGTTATTTTACTGCAGAAACTCTCTTCTAACAAAGTGAATAACTGTCCTGAGTTCTGTTGGCAATGAAAGGGCCTTTGTCAACTTCATACTAACACATGATGACCTTCAGTGCTCATCTAGATGGTTGATTTCCCATCTATTTATACAGCCCCACTCACTCGCCGCCGTGGACTTCTCACAGAAATAGACATTAACCCCAGGCATGGGACTGCAGGAATACATCACACAATATTTCTAATCATTTAGGAGAAATATGATTGTCATTATGATAAAACAGCCAATATTATTAATTACAATAGTCCTGCATAATCACAGTCAATCCAAACTTTGCTCCTGAGCTACATTGCTAAAGCCTGAATTCATAAAAGAACTTTTGTACACGACTTGTTCCAAAGATTCTTTTTTTTCCGGTGAGGTGAAGTCAGATTCATATAGTGGACAATCACAGGGAGAAGCACACTTTATTTCTAGATGATATCTAAGTAGAAGTCTTATAGCTGTATCACTTGCTTGGATAAATCACAGTGAATATACTACCTGTGCTTAGTGAGTCTGAGATAATGCTGGTCTTTTCATCAGATGTGCCTGTAGACTATTGAAGTTTCTCTCTTAAACTGAATCTGCTTTTATAGAATAAAAAATGGCTTAATCTTTGTAATTGTTGCAAACAGAAGACAAGTCTCTGGAAGGAAACCACGCTACCACTCCCACAGACAGTACTGAAGAATTAATTATCAGTAGAAATACTTCAGAAGATATACACAAAACCTTGAAAAACTTACATCACTGGGAGATTTTTTTCATATTTCTCATCAATATTTAATTTTTTTCAGATAATTACATTTTGATGCTTTTCTCTATCCTTAATGTTCATTATTTTTCAGCTGATTCATGTATTCTCCAAAGCCTTCCCTTGAATGCTGTTTTTAACCTTAAACAGTTACCAGGTATTTCAGGTTTTGTTTTGATTTGTAGAAATATAGTTTCTCAAAGTTAAGTGTTATGAATTCCTGCAACTTTTCCCCTCTCACAGAATGGGTCATGTTGGAAGGGACCACGGTGGTCCAACCTCCCTGCTCAAGCCGGGGCATCCCAGAGCACATGGCACAGGATTGTGTCAAGAACAGGCAGTTTTTTAATACCTCCAGTGAAGGAGGCTCCACAACCCCTCTGGGCAACCTGTTTCACTTCTACAAAATATTCAATTCTCTGTTAGGTTAAAGGTGTGGAAGTTTATTTATTTCACTTAAACTTCATAAACTGTGTTGGCTAAGGGTGGAGCAGTGATCAATAACTGAATGGGAACTATCCAGGGACTTTTCATGGTGACTTCCTTCTTTGAACTTTGTACTTGAAAACACTTCCTGCCAATATTTCACATTTTCACTCAAACTAATATTAATAATCAGAAGCCCAACTGCTTATCACTTTCACTATTAAAGGTTTTGTCAGCTTCCACTTAAGAAAAGACCTATAAAATTTATCTTAAAATTCCTGCTGCTAAATGCCTGGCACGGCTTAAAATCTGAATTAATGCAAATAGAGAACTTTCTTGCCTGAACAGCTGCAAAGTCAAGTTGCAATAATCCAGCATGTCTGGTTTTCCCAGGTGGAAGGAGACTCTAAAGCTCAACACTGTGCAGCTTTCCATACATACGGTTGCTAAATCTGCAGTATTAGAGAGAGAGAGAGAGAGAAAGAGAGAGAGAGAGAGATGTGTGTGTGTAGAAAAAGATTACACGATTGTTTATTTGGGTTATAGGTCATCATCTTCCTCTGATTTGATGTTTATGCAAACAGGACAATGAATCCAAACTGATCACTTAACCTTCTGGGACGTACTTAACGTTATGTTAGTTCCGTCAGCATTGTTGATCATGTCCCCAGATCTGTAGAGAACTTTTGAGCAGCTTAACCTTGTAATAATGAAAAACATTAGAGCAGTAACAGTTCATATACTTAGCAACTGATGTTTTCCTATTGTGGTGATGTAATCAATAAATTGTATATCTAACTGTCCCAGGTGAAATCCATAGGAAAACTGATTACTTTAAATCCAATCTATAAGTCTGTAAACGATTGTCAGTGTGTTAGCTGAAAGATGCTTGCTAGGCAATGAAAAACAGGATGTGAAGGTGGTGGGGTTTTTTCTGAAGCTGTAAGTTACTTCACTTCTTTCAGGTCAGTGTTCCCATAGACTAAAATTCCAAGTTTACTTCCCCTTGAATTGCTAACCATTTAAATATTAAGTCTGGTTTGGTTTTTTATTTTCAGAGACGGGGTGACACCTTTCGTCTCAGTTCTGTAGGCCAAAAGCAACAGGAATTTATTCTTATTTGTCATCTACAAATTTACTACATTGTATTTCAGACCACAAGCTTCTTAAAAGCTATTTTCAGATTATTCCAAATTATCTATTCAATTTATGTTTCTTAAGGCAGCAAAACCCATGTTGTTATGATAATTTCATGTTTGGCAGCCAATAAACTGATATTCATGCCTATGAAGTGAAAAGGTAAAAATAAGCTATATAAACCATACTTGTTATCATGCAATTTTTCCCGCTGTGAATCTAGGTTGTAAATATTAAATTTGTTCGTATCCTCCCCAAAAAAACATGTTTAGCAAATTTATTTGATTAAGTCTAGTCATTCCTTGGTGTTGGTAACTTTAATGATAGTCCATTAGCACAGGAAGTCAATAAAATCTTACTGGAAACACTCAACAGAAGAAACTGAAAAAAATACACAGGATCAGAAAGTTGACATAATATTTTCTGTTATGATCATTTTGTGTTTCAATAGTAATTGCTGAAGTAAGCAACATCTTAAGTGTTTTGGGTTGTTTCTCTGACCTTTTGATTGGTTATTAGTTATTGTGGACAACAAGCTGTTATGAGGAAAGGCTGAGGGAACTGGGCCTGTTCAGCCTCGAGAAGAGACAGCTGAGAGGGGACCTCATCAATGTCTGTGAGTATCTGAAGGGAGGGTGTCTCAGAGGGTGGATCTGGGCGCTACGCGGTGCTGCCAAGCGATAGGACAAGGGGCAATGGGCAGAAACTGATGCACAGAAGTTCCACCGGAACATGTGAAAGAAATTCTTTACTGTGCAGTGACCAAGCACTGGAACAGATTACTCGAAGAGATGGTGGAGTCTCCCTCACTGGAGGTATTCAAGAACTGTCTGCTCACAATCCTGTGCCATGGGCTCTGGGATGACCCTTCTTGAGCAGGGAGGTTGGACCAGATGACTCACTGTGAACCAATATGACCCATTCTGTGAGTTCACATTCACAGTGATTGTGAAATGACTAGAATAATTTGTAAAACCCCCTTCTTAACTGTGTTTGAATTGCATCACCATGTTAAATAAAAACATTACTTTATCATACCCACAAGTGCAATCTGACACGTCTTGAGTCAGCAATTTGGTGGGTAGAATGCTTTTGGTGACAGTTCCCATTTGGCATACTGACAAATTCTTCGAGAGTCTGGCTCAACAAAACCAGTGTGTTTCAGGTTTTTCAGCAAATGTCTGAGGGACTGTGACTGTAACAAGCTTATGTGCAACAGCATTTATTGCAAGACAGAAATAACTTATTCTTAAAAAAATTAAGATTTGAGGGGGATTGAAAATTTTGTTGTTCTCCTGGTGGATTTGTCAGGCCAGTAAGGATTTGGTCCTCTTGCCATAAAAATTGATAGCAAAATCCTCAATTATTTTGGTAGGATCAAATCCAAATCAAAATGGAGATCTATGAAAATACCAAAACCATAATATAAATATAGCAAATATAAGTTATGATAATTTTGATCTAGATTTTACTTTTGTTAGTAGATTAGTATCTTACCCAAGGGATTTTTTTTGTCTTTAAGGCAAACCAGAGACTCAAATGTAAAATCCAACATATATCCTTATTACAGTTTGTCACAGCTGAAAGTCTTAAAACAGAAATAAGGGCTCTGATTACTATAATCTATACATTCATTTTCTTCCATCCTCTGAGCCTCTTCTGTGAGTGATATTAGTCATCAAATAAGACCGACAGCTAAATTTACAAGATTGCATATTAATCTCTCAGTAAGTTTCCATTTGATACAATTTCGGAAAAAATGATGAATGAAATTTTTATTATTTGATGTTTAGAACTGAAAGTACCTAGTGGCTTTACACAGACAGAATAGAATTTTTTATTTATTCAGGCAAAAATGACACGTTAAATATTCAGAGTACTGTGTACCAGTATGTCCCTGCCATAATTGTGTCACCCTGAAGGATTTAATTCTTCTGAGTATTGAATTGATCATTTAAATTGAACAAAGGACTAGGAGTTTGTCCTAGAGCATCATAATAGGAAGAATCAGAATAAGCACAACTAGCACCCGTTCACATAGTAATCAAAAGCTGTTATTTATTTAGGAATTGTTTTGAACTACTGAGCTAGAAAGAAATTAAATCCCATTGCTAAACCCATGACCTCATTCCCAAGATTTCTGATCATTGGAGTTAAGAGGGAAAAGGTCCAGAGGATTCCATATGGAGAGGGATGTGTGTATGTTGGAAAGAGTCTCTTTTCAACATTAGGTTAAGGAAGAGCCATGTACACAAACATGCAGCAGTTTACACATGTGGGTTTTTGCATTGAGAAAGCCCCAAGAATGTATGCAAACAGTGCTATAGACTTTAGCCTGTGCAAAATTATTTGTAATTAAACAGTAGCTATTAAGGCTTAGGCTGCACAACTGAAGGAGCAGAATAATGCTTGCACAATTTTTTTCTAAATAATTTAACATCAGTAGCTGCTTTCAGGAAACAGCCTTTATGTGAGCACTCAAAGTGTACGAATGTCATGTAAGTAGTTAGGAAGGTTAGAAACAGCATCATCCCCATATTGGCTCCATCAGTGCAGAAGTGGTAGAATACACATGGCAAGCAGGAAACACATTAAGAGCTTACTAGCTGCAGAAAGTGTTCTTGCAGAACTTTAGTGTCTCTTCAGGCTAAGTGCACTGTCGCTTTTTAAAGGAAATTGTAAAGAACAAACCACTTTTACAGTTAAGTGAAATGTAGTGTCGAAACCACTAAGAAAGACTCTTAGTCAAATCACCTCAGCAACCTCCTTCCTAACAAATGTGCTTTTGCCCAAGTCCTCATCTGCACAAATTGTCTAAATAATCTTTTGGGAAAAACATGGTTTACATCTTCTCTTCATTAAATGTCTGACTTTAGACAGCCATTCAAGTTTCTAACCCTTGAAAGGGCTAAAGAAGTGAGCTCAGGCCACCAGTCTATTCCTTAAGAAGTTCATTCTCCGTCATGTGCTCCCATCACTTATCTGCTAGTCATATGTGAAATTTGGTCCTCGGACCACCTCTAAAGCTCACTCAACATATGACAAACCCTTTGACAAGCAACTCCCTTAGGCATATTTAAACTGTACACACATTTTTTCTTTTATTGCTGCTTTGTCTTATAGAAAGAATTTGAAAATTGGAGAGTTTTTCATAAGAAGTTATTTAAAATAGAATGAAAGTACCCATCTGTCTTGTCTCAGTTTTCCTGTCACATTATTAACCCACATTTTACAGTGCTGGCCATAAATATTAGACAGAACTCTGTTTTAAATGAAAGGGAAATTAACAGGGAAGGCTAGGCAAATACAAGAAAATATAGCAGTAGGAAAAGTGAAAATGGAAGTAGAAGAAAACACTGGGAGACAGAAAGAGAAAGGCATGTAGGTGCTTGGATAGGGTAAAATCAAATGTAGAAGCAGTGTATTTTTATCCTTGCTATCGATAGCATAATGTAACAAACTACCCCACAACTCCCCAACTGCAGAGAAGCTGGGACGATTTCAGCCCATTTTTTCATACCTCTGGTACTTGCAGATATAATTAAGTTCCAATTAACATGACAAATGAAAAAAACCCTTTATTTCTGAATGCCTACGTCTCACATACAATAAACACAGTAGCTAGAGATGCAAATAAATTAAGAAAATTGAAAAGGAACTAGAAAGGCTTGAATGATCACTGCCAGTAATCTGATTAAAGGCTTGAATCCTCTCATCTGGTGCTTGTAAACTTGTATTTTGACTCAGTATAAGACTTGTCTGCATGTAGGAGCTGTATGATTATATAATTAGCCAGAATTGCAATGGTGTTAATGTTATGTACAGGGTGAGTTTCATTCCAATTGCATTTTAAGAGCAAGGAAGATCTCCCAGAATCCCCAATGCAAAGAGCTCTCCCTTTAAAATCTGGGTGAAATTTTAGTCCAGTTTAAAAACCCATTTCTTTGTTGAACTATTTGAAAGATGTGGGAAATAATTTTTCATCGTTCCTTTTTTTTTTTGTTTCTGAATGCACAATGGGTTGTTATTAGGTGGCAGGTGTTCATAGTGGTGTGCAGGTGTGACCCTAAGTCCTGTTTTCAGATGTATAAAACAATGTCATTTTACAGTATCATACAGACTCTCCAGGGGAGAATGTATATACAATGTAAAACAATGGATTTTGAGATTGATTCTTCAGAAAGGCAAAGGTCAGATTTTGCAGTTTGATAAACTCATGGCACTCCCAGTAAAGGCAGGGTATGTGTCACATCAGAGGATAGAACTTCAAAAACTTCTTTTTCCTTCTGTTTACCAGTGTAAACAAAATTAACTAATCTCAAACTGAAGATTTTTTAAAATCAGAATGGTATTTAACTGCTACGCATTGAGATGGACACATAATCTCAGGTTCATAATTTGGAGAAGTGTGTGAGGGGATAAAAAAAAGGCTAAAATTATCATGATTTTAATGAAACAGCTTATAAACCAGAGTAATTTTGTATCCAAGGTAACAACTCTGGGCTGTAACTTTTGCCTTTTTTTCTTCTCCATTTCTTCTTGTGGAGTCATTAACCTGCATGTAAGAAGACTATGAAGAGTCCACATTTTGTTGAGGTAGCCTTTAAATCCTTCTTTGCACAGGTGCGTGGGAGTACCTAGAGAAAATTATCTGCTTTGGGAAAACAGAAAATATTTATGAAAATAAAGGCAGCTTTGAGATATTCAGAGTTTATATTTCTTTCCTCCCCAGTCTCAGATTAAAAAAAGATATCCAATGCTGTATTACATTTCCCAATTGCTCAGCAAGTGTAACTGGCATAGAGTAGATAGTGTTCCTGAAACATCTTGTTTGACCCATTTTCCAATAAATCCCACAATTTTCAAATATTAATAAGTAGGGAAATGAATATCACTAAGGAGAGTAGCAGCTTTAGTGGTAAGAGGGCAAAGCTTTGGCAGACAGGAGAGCATAATTTTCCTAACACAGAAAGTAAGCATATCAGGGAAATGAGCAGAGGAAAAATCCACTTTTACTCTCAATATAAGCATAAGCTTATGTCTTCTAGAAAAGCAACAGACTATTATCCCAGTCATCAGGCACAACTAATCAGCAAAGGCTGTGATGGTAAAGTGTAGAGTGGTAGAGTGACATAGTTTTGGATAATTTTGAAGTATTCATCTGTTTGGAGGCAACATTTCTGAAATAAGACTCATGTAGTCTGGCTACCCGAACACAGAGGGACTTCTTATGACGCTCTCAAGCTAAAATCTGTGTGGTAAGATGTGGACTTCTGAACTTCTAAATGTGTTTCTTAAAAATCTAGTTTTAAGTCAAAACAGAGTGTGATTATTACCCGCAAGAATCCCAACAGATGGGATATGAAAACAGTGATTCTGTAGCTGTGTCTAATGCAGAATCCCCTGCACAGTGAGACCATTAGATGCATGTCTGCAAGTGTCATGGCCCTACAGAGATGTTCCCCGGTGCTGCTGCTTTTCCTGGTCCTCTGCAGAATCCCAACATGGCTTCCTCCCTCTCTGTCCCACCTCCTGGCTTATAGGAGGTGGCAGACTTCCAGTTGCCATGGCACTGCTCTTATGAGCAGCTCTCCCTTTAGCTCTTTGAAACTGCTGGTTGTGTTACTGGGAGTGAATCATTTAGTCCTATTGGTGTTGCAGCTGTTTATGAGAGACAAGGGCAGAAACTTTCAAAGCAGGGATTAATTTCATTTTGCAGTTCTTGGATGCCTGAGATGAGTGGGGATTTGGGGGGTTTTTTTGGAGGAGGTGGGTTGTTTTTTTCGTTTGTGGTTTTGGTTTTTTGTGTCTTTTGTATTTGTTTTTGGTTTTTTGTTGGGTTTTTTTGTTGTTGTTCATTGGTTCCTGGATGTTTAAGAATGAGATTTGTTCAGAAAATTGTAGGAATAAGCTGCACAGGAAATTCTGCATGATGTGCATAGAAGATCCACAAGCAGAACAGCAGATGTTCCCCTGGGATGCATAGGCTCTGCAAAAACCTCACAACGCTTCTGTCTTATGTGGCACTGTACAAAGAGGTAGGGGAGAGATGTGCAGAAGAAATGACGTGAGGGAGAAATTAGGATGCCGCACTTGTGTGTGCTCAGAGGACTGTTCTTGCTGGGAGCAAGAAGGCTGGCAGGGAAGCATGTGAACATGTGACTAATGTCACCAGTGTTGCTAAAACAGCACCTACCTGCTGGGAAACACAGGTGGTAGCCTGGACTAGAGGCTGTAAAAGGGACTGCTCAACAGCCCAAACCCCAATTCTACTGGGCACCACTCAGGCAAAGCTTAAAAGAGGCAGATCAATGTTAAGCTGAGTCCAAGGTGTTACTCCTTCTGAAGACATGAGGCTTTCATGGTTAAAAAGACAAGCAGAAAAAGTTTATGACAAGTAGCACAAGGGACATAAGCTTGTACCTTCTGCAGGCAAGCCTTGAGAGGATGTGTACAGTTGTAGCAGAGTGTGTTTAAGTAATACTGCTGTACTATCATCAACTGTGTGGTCACCAAGAGCCTCAGTGGCATGATGGAAACAGATGGAACATGTCAGGGTTTATGAAAAAATAATCCAGTTGATCTGCAATCTGTAAGGGATTTATAATCCTTTCAGTTTATAACCCATTCCTAGAACATGATGAACAGCTGTCCTTTTCCCTTGCAGAGGATATCTCCTATTGTCTAAAGCAGGCAGTTGTCATCCAAGGGTTAAATAACTCGTTGGGAATCATCAAGTACTATTCTTATCAGGTTCATACAACAGTAAGTAACTATTACAGCTTCCTTAATTGATGTCAAGAGAGAGGTGTCTTGCTGCTGCAAGGTGTTTTGCAATTATATTGGATTGTCTACTGTGACTCTCTAATTAAGGATTAAATGTCGTTATCACAGAGTGAAATTGTTTGCCTTGTCTAATGGGAGATCTGATTAGATGACTGCCATAATAATTTTGATCTGTCTTGTAAACAGCTGTGTTCTTTACCCAATTCTACATATGGAAAATATGCTTTGGGTATGTCCCACAGAGTCTGCTTCACACTTTGTTACAGAATGGTTCTATTGTTTAAAGTGTTGTATTTAATTATTTATTTTATTTAAATATTGGAAAATATCTCTCTTCCGACCCTCTTGCTATCTCAGTTTTTCTGTTCCTTTTCCTGTGTGCCATAGGAAACACAGTCAAATAAGGTATAATGTTTTATTAGATGATGCCATGATCAAAGGTATGACCAAACCACTGGAATATCACACAGATTACAGTAAGAAATCCTAATTATGTCCCAAAAAGTCCAACTTTACAATCAAAGTAAAAGGATTGACATTTTCCCCTGTCACATTACTGATGATAATTCAGATGTATAAAAGGTAGGGAGGTCTGAGAAGAAACAGCCTAATATCTAGTATTATTCAATTTGTTTGAGACTTGTGGGTTGCATTCCACAGGCTTTATCCTTTTCCATTAAAATCAGTAGGTTTTTTTTCTTTGACTCCAGCAATCGCCATACTTAGTCCCTTGTGACTTTTCTCCCCATTTTCCAATCACTAAGCTACCTCACGTGTTGAGCAAAGCAGTGCAGTTACACCATTACTCTGCCTAAGAAAACTGTGCAGATAACTGAAACAGAAAATGCTCAGTAAGAAACTACCAAATTAATTGCTACTGCTTTCTGTTATAGACAAAGAAGAAAACAACTTCAGATGCTGTCACAACCATCACTGGTGTTATGACTGCTGTTCACTGCTGCCATTGCAGAGCATGAGTGCTGCGATTTGATTGCTGGAGAGTCGTACTACAAGATGCAGGGTGAAGCAGGCTGCTTGGCAGTTTCACAGCAGGTTTCTTTCTTCTCACTGACACAGAACAATACAGAACTGGTCGTGCTATTACTGTAAGCACAGCCGTCTCCAATAAAGGTAGCATAATAGGTGGTTAGCAGACCTTCTGGCAAAGAACTTCCAATTTACGGAACACAAGCAAATAAAGCACAAGCCGTCTTTGGGAGGCATCTGCTCTCAGGTGGAGTACTGCCCAGAACAGATGGGTTTTCAAGACCATTTCAAGGAAGGAAAGGAAATTGGCATAAACTCTTTTTTACAGTTTCTTTGTAATTGGCATATGCAATATTCTTATGAAGAGAGCTAAAGTAGATGAATAAAATAAAAAAGCAGTGGTAAGTTGGTTTCTGGTGAATTTTCATGTGAATATTATTAAACTCCAGCAGTAGCTCTGGATCTCATGCTTGCTAGTTTATTTAGCTTTCTCCTAGGTTGTACTCAAGTTCTGAAATTGATCGTAAAACCAAACTATTTCACTGGCTTTAGAACAAAAGGACTAAAACTGTTTGGGCTTCCTGTAGGTCTGCTTTCCTAATGATTCCTCTTTGAGTTTCAGGGATGCTTGCAGCCACCAGAGGGTCAGAGAAGATTGTTACATCTCACCTTTATTCTCCTAGTAAGACAAACAGTGAATCTTTTGCAGGCTTGTGAGAACAACACATTCAGTCAGTAGACATGAGAAAATAATTTCTCAGAGAAAAGGGGGAGTGTGGGAGGTTCACGGCCAATGCAGCTTTTAGCTGGGCTAGATGGCCAGAAGTAACCAAGGGGCACTGAAGATGAGTTGGAGCAGTTGCCTGCCTGCCTGCCATGGGGGTGCAGTGTGGATGTCCCTGTGGCATGGCTAGTTTAGGAGGAATGGCTCATGCCCTTCTTTCTTTGGGCACTGTGGCCGTTTCAGGAAAGAGTCCATCTGCTAGCTGCATGCCCTTCTACTTCATCACAGCTTGAAATCTTTGAGCAAAGAGCAGGATACATGTTTAGGAAGTGTAATAAATATTTCTATTACCCTTTTTAGCTTAGGTGTTGCACTTATAACATCACTAATGTGAAGCAAGGACAACATATCACTAGTATTTATTAAAATGTCACAAAGAATAACTCCATACTTAATAATTTTAAATACAGCATTTTTCTAATATGTTACTTTTGTAGGTATGCTTACTACCTACAGAAAGAAGGAGTTCCTTGAGAAAAAATTCCCTTCTCAATGTGATGTTCCTTCTATATTTAAACTGTAATTTCTATCTGAGGAGGGGAGGGCACAGAGAAAATATGGGAGAAAGGGGATGATTTTTGTGTTTAGTTTGTGGAGGATTTTACATTGCCTTTTTCAATAGACCAGTTATTCATCATAAATGTGAATGTATTTTAAAAAAGCTATGACTGGACACCTCAGCCATTTTTTCAAAATCCAACATGTTTTAATATCATTCATGCAGCTACCGAGTTTTACAGAAACAGCAACCGGTGCTGGCTGTTTAACCAAAAAGTAACCTCTATACATGGAGATGAATATAAAATTTTTCCACATTTCCTACTGAGTCCTTATCTCATAGCTAATCACACAGACCAAGTAAAAATGGAGTTTAATTGACGTCACTTCATACTAGAATCTTAATGTAGCCAGAAAAGATATGCCTAAGGAGCTTGCTGATCTTAATGATTTCTGTGATATCTTATCTAGAGAAGAGTTTTATACTTTTTTACATCTAATCTGAATAAGCAAAATAAGAAAAATAAGGAAATACATTCAGTAACGTGTTCCAAAATAAATTTTGCCTCATAAAAGCTGTATGCATACAGTAGGGAAAATTAGGTGCATTTTCCTAAGCAAATCTGTAAATGAAAAGGTGGTAATCCTATTTACTGCTTGTTAATTAAATTCTTTCTTGTTTGGCACTATTTCTAACATATTGCATCAGGGGCATTGTGCTGAAGAATGCATTTGTGCTAATAAGAGCATTAAGTGCTAATATTGTACAAACACAATAGCTCGGCAAACGGGAGGTACAGAATTTTCTGAGCTGGAAGGGACCCAGAGGGATCATGTGCTAAAGTAGCCAACCTTTCTGCAGTAAAATGTTCAAGCTGTTCTTTAAGTTTAAAATCGCTATGAAATTAATATGAGATTTTATACTGTCATTAACACTTTTTAGCACGACAGTGTTTCATATTTGATAGTTTATTCCTGCGTGCAGTTTGCAATTACAAATCCTCTGGTAGTGTACAAATGTATTTTACATTGTAGAGTGAAAACCACAGAAGTCCTTATACCACCTTCAAAAAGCTACACATGATGCCATCTGCTTCATCACTTTTCTCCAGGAAGCACTGTGTCTTCATGGCTCAGGCAATTCTGTACTGGGAATTAAGGGCTGCTTTGGTTAAGATGCAAATCCACATAAGTTTGCACCTTAGCATTAGTTGGATCTGCACTGGTGTGCTAATATTTCTCTTTATTTTTAATTTTGACTTTTTATTATCAGTCACTTCACTCACTGTACTTTCTTGTTTTAGCTGAGAAAGAGAATACCAATAGTGCCTGAAAAACGTCCTTTCTGCCTTTCCAGGCTGGGCAGGAAGCACAATCTCATGAGAACCATGAGTCCTATTTTGGTACTCAAAATCATTACAATAAGTTGGGGGAGATTCAAACTTATGCATTGTATTTCACAGAATCAGAGTATCACAAACTGGTTGACACTGGAAGGAATCTCTTCAGGTCATCTGGTCCAACACTCATGCTCAAGGCAGGGCCACCTGGAGACTGTTGGATCATGTCCAGATGGCTTTTGAATATCTCCAAGGATGGAGACTCCATAACCTCCTTGAGCAATCTGTGCCAGTTCTTAGTCACCTGCACAGTGTAAAAGTGTTTCCTGATGTTCAGAGGCACCCTTCTGTGTTTCAGTTTGTCATTGCCTTTTGGCCTGTCACTGATCATCACTGAGCCTGGCTCCATCTTCTTTGTACCCTTTGTACCCGTGGAGTGTTACACACATTGATGAGATTGCCCTTCAGCTTTCTTTTCTCCGGCCTGAACAGTCCCAGCTCTTTCTGTTTTCAGTCATCAGACACTTCTAGTTGCCATGAACAAGGGTTATTGGGAATGGCCACACAATGACATCTGCCAGTTCCCTTGGTACTCGTGGGTGCTTATGCAACAAGGCACATGGGCTTCTCTAAGCCCAGTTTAGCTAAGTATTACCTGACATGATTCTTTTCCAAGAAGAGTACGTCTTCCTTGCTCCAGACTTCCCCCATGACTTCTGAGACCTGGAATCTCTGAAGGCTGTCCTCGTTAATGAAGACTATGTCATTCAGTACTTCAGCCTTTTCCTTGTCCTGCATAACCAGGTCCCTTAGAGCAACGGGCTCACATTTTCCCTAGTCTTTTTTTTATCACATATATACTTATATACTTCTTGTATGTACCTACCTCTATCGTCTTTCACATCCTTGCTACATTAAAGTCTATTTGGGCTTTTGCTTTCCTACTTACCTCCTTGGAGGTTTGCACAGTATTTCTGTATTCCTCTAAGTTTATCTGTCCTTATTTCCATCTTCTATATGCTTCCTTTTTGTGTTTGTGTTTGGCCAGAAGCTCCACGGTCATCCATGCAGACCTCCTGGTGTTCTTGCCTGGAGTTTTTTGGGATGGACTTCTCTTGAGCTTGAAAGACCCAACCCTTGAATATTCACCAGCTTTCTTGGGCCTGTATTCCCTGCAGGGATTCATCCCCTGGGACTCTTCCAAGCAGATTTTTGAAGAGATCTGAGTCTACTCTCCTGAAATATAGATCTCGCTTTTTACCCTCCTCATTGCCCTCAGGAGCCTAAACTCCACAGTCACATGGTCACTGCAGCCCAGTCTGTTCTTGAAACACGCAATCACACAGCAATCTTAAAACACTCATTCATGACACGTACACATTCACATGCCCAAAAGCCCCTAGTTGTTGGTGAATATGAGATCCAGCAGAATAGCTTTCCTTGTTGGCTGAACTGGTTTTGGTTGAGTTACATTCAAAATGAGCTTTCAAATAAGGACATTTCAGACATGTTCTGATTGCTAAAGACATTTTCTTGTATGGTCATTCAGCTGTGACTCTGGGAGTCAGAGTCACAGCACCCAAGACTTTAACAGCTGGCACCAAAGCCCCTTCACAGCAGGCAGCTCCAGTGAACTGGTGGGTGCCTGTTCGACCCTCTACAACCTCACACACTGTTGGACAATTTCTGTTACTGGCTCGACCCTGGGTTTCCCACAGCAGAGTCTCAGACCTCTGGTTCCTCTAAGTAATTAATTGTGGTGAAGCAGCATAGTAAGAGCACAGTCTGGGTGCCCCAGGGAGGGACCCTGAATGAAGGAACCCCTGAGCTTTTTTACCCTTGCAGTTATTGCACCTGCTCTTCACACACTCTTCACTGCCTCTGCATCGGCCCCTTGGGCCAATGGCTTTATTTAGTCTGGGATCTTCTCACTGTTCACTGGGCCCTGCAGCGGCTCTGGGTGATGGCTGGTGCTGCAGGACTGCTGCCCTTTGTTAGGCAGAAGGTCAGTGCCCCTTCACAGCCCATCGTTTGGGGCTCCAGCCACTGCCCACCAGCCGGGGCACAACCCGCAGTGTGCACTCCACACTGGCACTAGGTGTGTTCTGCAAGGTTGATGATCTAGAGTAAGTTCAGTGTCGAAACGTCATGTCAGTAGATGATGGTCATTGTCAAGGCTGATCAGTCAATGTGCAGTGCTGGGAAAGCAGTGCCTAACATGAGAACCACCAGTGGTACTGCTTGTCACAGGAAAAGGCAGCCAATCTCCAGCTGATTGTCTACATCTTGCATCTGCAGAAACTTAGTTCCTAGGACCTACTGGGCTTACAGGAATCTTTCTAAAAATCTGTGTTTAAAAACAGTAGTCAAATGCTTCTTCAGCTAAAGATAGAAATAAAATGACAGATAAAACTAGTAAAAAGAGGGGGAAAGTGTAATTTTTCTAACACAGAAGTGCATTATGACTATAGAACACAAGAACTGTATATGTGAAGCAAAGTTGCATGCGCTTTTAAAATTTGCTACCAAAAAGATTAGCTCAGCAAGTCTGAAACTTTTTCAGTGGGTTAGGTTGTCTTCCTCAGGAGAGTTCACCAGAGACCAGCAATTCTTCATTGAATATACCACGGTTGACCTGGGACAAAGCTATTATACTTTACAATACTGCTAAGCTTGCCAGGCATAAACTACCCTAGCTGTGTAGGTGCCAAGCAGCACAACAGGTGAGCAGCTCTTTACTTCTGTGAGTGCAAAAACTGATGCCCAGATCCAGTCTACAAAGACGTACAGTTGAGGACTTTTTTCCATCGGGCCTCCAAAAAGCTATTTTTACAGGGAAAAAAACTTTTAAAGAAGTGTGATGTTTACATAATCAGCGTCAGGAGTTTGTATTACTTTTTGTTCCAGTGGTTATTTGTTTTAAAATAAATTCCCAGCTAAGACAAGTAATGTATTTACACGAAGATACTTCTAGAAAATGCCTTCACTGCCCTGCTCCCAATGTTACTTTCATTCATAGTTTTACACCTGTCAAAACGACCCTATTACAAACTACCCAAATGATTGCATTGCTTGGACTCTGGAGGAAAACATATTTTGTTCTTGCAACAGAAATATTTTAGGTATTTTTTGGTCTAAGCAAAACAGCTGACAGTTATGTGAATAGAGCAACTGAGAAATACTAATCTGTTTGTAAGTCAGACTGGACTAAAAGAAACCCTATAAACTCAAAGCATGGCTCAGATCAAGAAAACTTCAGATCAGATAGTTTAAAGGACAACTTAAATATTCTTGTTAAGATAAATGTGAGATGTAAATAAAACGCTCTTATTGGTCTGAATTTATACATGCAAGTAACCAAGGGGATCACCAAACTACAGCTGAAATGCAAAGAGTAGATTTATTTCATAGGTCACTAACTGAGGAGCCCGGAGACACTGCTGGCCTGCAGAGACACAGGAAATGGGGTCACAGGCACTGTTAGCCTTGGTCCGATCCTAGTGGGGCAGGGAACATGCTGCCTGCCCTGGGATATCCACGGGCCTCATGCACATGCAGTTTATCACAATGCTGTGCTTTGCTGACCTCTGAGCTTTTTGACCTCTGTCCCAGCAGGAGGCTCAAGTCTGTCTGTGAGAGAAGCCTGTTAAGTTTCGATAGCTTCTGTGTTGCCTCTACAGAAGTTCTGCTTCTCAAAACAGAGGATAATCAGCAGTAAATATGTGAAGTTTCTCACATGGATACTCTTAGCCTGCCCAGTCGCAACGTCCCTTTGAGCAAATCTGTCATCCTCCTCATCAAATTATGCTGTTTCAACCTTTTCCTCTCAACAATTTCCAATATTACTCTATTTGCCAAATGCTGTATTAAACGGGACAAAATATGTTTTCAAAATGATATGTGAAGGGTGGTCTGTGAGTTGACACAAGCACAAAACCACTGCTGAAACACAAAGGGTAAATTTGTTTCATTACTTTGCTAACCAGGGGGATCCCAAGGCAACACCTGAGCAAAGACAGTCAAGCAGGAAGGCAGGCACTGTCAGGCTCAGTCCAAGCAGGCAGGTGGCAGGCAGGGGGTCTGCTGTTTGCACCAATTTATCAAGGGTTTGTGCACACATACCTTTCTACCATGCTGTGATCTTCTCTCTGATTCTAATGATCTCTGAGCTTTGATCTCTCCCCCAAACAGGATGCTCAAGCACGACTGTGAGACTGTCTCCAAGTCTCTCCAAACACCTACGCTATCTCTACACAGAAATTCTACTTCTCAAAACCAACAGAGATAAACAGCAGCAGGTATAATATGTAGGGTTCCCCACACTGTTATTTTCCAGACCCTAGCATTCCCAGCTGCAAAGTCACTTGAGCAAATCCACCATCCTTCTCACTATTCTCCTTTTAACTCTTTTCTCCCAACAGATGGGATTTTATAGAGTAGCCTTACATGATGATTGACTTTTTTTAACAAATACCAAAAATGCAATTGCTTGACAGCATAAAAAAAAAATCCAGGGCCACAGAAAGTATTGTGTTGGTTCAGATCAGTGCTTCAACTCTGACCAAGAAATGCTTCAGATATCTCAAAGGGACACATCGATATGGTTATCTTTGGAACAGTCTTTTGTAAATCGTGCTATTCAGCAATCTGACTCGTGCCCCCGAACCATGACGGTTCTTGTATTTTTAATGGTAACTAATCTGCAATGGTGAATGATCATACTATTCATATTGATAAGGACAGTAGAACAGAACAGCATTCTACTCTCTTGATAAGGATAGTAGAACAGAACAACATTTTACTCTTATCAAATAAAGGGAACAATATAGCCTTGGAGAAGCAGACAAAACAGAAATCCTGCAAAACGCACACAGAATGCCAGCTCAACTCTGCAAGGCTGACAAAGCACAAGTTACGCAAAGCAGCAGTATGGTTCTTACTCAAAAGTGGGGGGTCGAGGTACAGCCACCTATGGGGGACACCAGACAGAGAAGACAGATCCCAAAGAGCAATATAAAGGCTTCTCATAAGGAGTGTGACTCTAAAATAAAGTCAAGTAAGCAGGGGTAGGTAATGAGTATATAATTAGTGTGTATGATAAAAACTCTGTTCACCTAGTGATCGGGGCACTCAATTAAAGAAGATTAAGAATAAAGAAGGCCTGCTTTCTAATACTCAAAATTCTGTTAGAAAGTTTCTATCTGGTAGATTTCGGGGTCAATATAAATGCATAAAATCCACAGAATCTATGATATTTTCTGGACAATCACTCCATTACAATCAAGTGTACAAGACAAAGTAAATACATTACCTGGCAGATGTGCTTGAATAACTTATTTTATTTCAGTTACATGTCTAATTTTTCTCTTCATAGAATCAGAGGCTCGTCTTGAGGGTTTTGAGGAATGTCAAAGGTCATCTAGTTCCAACTCCAATATCCCTTGTGTTTTCTATGCGGCCTGAAATTAAGAACCTTCCCAACCTTATGATGATTTGTAAGGACCATCTTAGGATGTCTCCTATTCCTGCTACATCCTGTTAGAGATGTCTGGAAACAGTAACAGTAGTTCTGTGTAAGAGCACATTATCAATACTAACTAGAAGAAGCAGCAGTGGTGATGTTTCTACAATGTTCTCTATGCAGCTGAGTAATGCCCAGCACACCATAAGTCAATGACATATTAAAATCTGTATTTTGAGAGAGAACAGTCTAATGTCAGGTAACTTAGTTGGCTTATTGTTTTCAAACAGTGTAGGGGTTCTTGCATAAAGAGGAGAAAATCTGTTCTCTTTCTGTTTCCTGTGTTGAACTGATTTGTAGGTGGTTTGCTCCTTGTCCTCCCCGTGGGTCAGCTGGGGCAGAGACAAGACTCTCATGCTCTTGGAGCACATACCTCTGTTTCCAGCACATAAGGTCTGCCAAGATACCTAGAGGCAGCAAGAAAAGAGTACTAGTTTCAGAACTGGCTTTTAGAGAAATACCGTCATTAAGATTGGAAATCTATAAACATGGTAAAGAAGTTAATTCTCCTAAGGAAAAAAGATTTCAAAGGGTGCAGTGCTTCCCTCTAACTTGAAGAAAAGGCATCAGACTGGAAGAGGGAACAAACCCTGGAAAGGCAAAGATTGCAGTCTTAGAAGCAAGCACAAGGGAAAACTCACACTCTTAAAACTTGCATGGCTAATATCAGTGAGATCACCTATTTTGGTTGTAAACTGAAAGTTGTGTGACTGGACGTAAAAATAATGTGAGGAGGGAAAAAAAGGCACAGAAAGCTCATTTTTGCCTGCTCTGCTGTACTAACAGGAGCTGCCCTTCGGGTGGTGCTCTGGCCTACCTGCTGTGCTCCGGCGCCCCGGGAGGCTGTGCAGTCCGGCAGGGCACGGCCGCCCCGGGACAGCGGAGGGCTCCCTTCCACACGTGTCATCAAACAAATCTTCATCCCTTCTAGTTTTCTTCTCAGAAACCTGGCGTGGTCTCTGGGCAGCATTTACCGATCCTTTCCTTTAGGTGCTTCTTTTGTTCGCAAATTTCTACCGTGATCAGTGATTATTGGATGTGTGATGTATTTTTACTGCTGCAAGACTGACTTCTTCTCTCCCACTTTCCACACTGCTGACGAGTAGGGGAATAAAACAGAAAATGAAACGAAAGAAATACCTCTGTGAAGTGTGGTGCTGTGCATGACCCTTCTTTGAGTTCCTGGCTGAGTAGTGGAAAACTGCCCTATTTGTTTGCTGGATGGAGAGGGAGCAAGGATCAGAAAGGAGGAGATTAGCCATCTATCTTTCATTTCAATACATACCATTCCCAAATTATTGGTAACTTTTTCTGGGAAAAAATAACTTATTTTGAAACACAATTTTCAAGTTTATCCAGTTTTTGCCCTCTCATTTTTTTAGCAGAGAAATTCTCATGAGTTTGGAGGTAATGTGTGCATGGTTCCCAATACTTCCCCATACTTCTGTTACATTGCAAAACCAGGAAATATTGTGTGGGTACAAAGAGTGCAAGGATACAAACACAATTCTCTAAGCAGTCTCGGGCTTGTGAGAACAATAGCATTTCTCTAGCCTAACAGATCGTGTTGTGTGTACACACTGCTTTCTCACTCTCCTAAGTACCTACAACAAGAAAGAGAACAAACTGTTTGTCATCTGGGTATATTACTGTTGTTGACTTTTTCTGCCCCCCCCTTCCCCTTTGAGCGACAAAAAAGAAGCTCGAGGCAGATTTTTATAAAGGTAGGGGAAAACCAAAAACTTTATTTCGGAAGCTTTTTTGAAATACAACCGGGGAAAGGGCAGTCCCTCCCCCAGCCTGGAACAAAGGCCCTGTATACAAAAGGTTTCGGTAAGGGTAGGGTGTGGGTAAGGAGAAAATGGCAAAGAAAAAGATCCAAAGATGAAGAGAATATTAAAATGGCTTCTCTCTATCCCATAGCTCTCTATATATGCCATTCTAACAAAAAACATAGTTTACAAAGATTCTCCAATTAAGGCACAGAATTAAACATTCGCCTTTCGATCGTCATTCTGCGATAGCATGTTCTCAACCCTGGAAAGCTGTAGAGATGGGTGGCNAACCCTGGAAAGCTGTAGAGATAGGTGGCTCTATTTTGTCTAGAATATAGGGTATTATTAATCTGAAACAGCTCAGGAATGCTAGCCGAACTAGGCAAAAAGGCAAAAGCAAAAAGCCCCTCGGCATCACTGTTAGCACAGTCAATTTTTCTATGTCGGAGCAAAACTCTAGCTGATGACACTAGAAACACCTTCCTGCCCACACATTAGAGAAACAGCAACTCCCTAGCCCAGCATGAAGCCCCAGATTACACTTTTCCAGCATGGAGGTTCTCTGTAGTCCAGTTTGTGGCATCTATTTATGCACCCCATGAGTTAGAGGATGTCTTAATTCTCCATCAGCAGAGGGCTTCATTCTAAGTGTGGAAACAACACTAGTGCTTTACTATTTTCTGTGTAGTTTTCAAGTCTGTCAAATTGCCTACATGCACTGATCACCTCTGTTAATCCAAGCTTTCTTTCTTTCTTCCTTTCTTCCTTTTTTTCCTCCTTTTTTCCCTATTTTCTTCCTTTCTTCCTTTTTTTCCTCCTTTTTTCCCTATTTTCTTCCTTTCTTCCTTTTTTTCCTCCTTTTTTCCCTATTTTCTTCCTTTCTTCCTTTTTTTCCTCCTTTTTTCCCTATTTTCTTCCTTTCTTCCTTTTTTTCCTCCTTTTTTCCCTATTTTCTTCCTTTCTTCCTTTTTTTCCTCCTTTTTTCCCTATTTTCTTCCTTTCTTCCTTTTTTTCCTCCTTTTTTCCCTATTTTCTTCCTTTCTTCCTTTTTTTCCTCCTTTTTTCCCTATTTTCTTCCTTTCTTCCTTTTTTTCCTCCTTTTTTCCCTATTTTCTTCCTTTCTTCCTTTTTTTCCTCCTTTTTTCCCTATTTTCTTCCTTTCTTCCTTTTTTTCCTCCTTTTTTCCCTATTTTCTTCCTTTCTTCCTTTCTTTCTTTTTCTCTCTCACTTTCTTTCTTTCTCTCTTTCTTTCTTTCTTCCTTTTTTCTTCCTTTTTTTCCTCCTTTATATCCTCCTTTCTTCCCTCTTTTCTTCCTTTCTTCCCTCCTTTCTTCCTTTCTTCCTTTCTTTCCTTTCTTTCTTTTCTTTCCTTTCTTTCCTTTCTTTCCTTTCCTTTCTTTCCTTTCTTTCCTTTCTTTCTCTCTCCCCTCAGTATTGACAGACATTTAAGGCAGTAAAGTCTTGTATGTTCATGCTGAATTAAACTGAATGTGGTTGTTTCTCTTTCTTGATTTTTTTTCTGACAACCAAGATCTGACATACTGGGGCATGCTGCAAGTTTATAAACACTTTTCAGTGTGTCACTTTTGTCTGCCTAGAGGGAAAAGACTGAGCAGGAATATTCATTGAGTGCTCCTGAGAACTTCTTTTTCTCTGGAATGCAGTGCTTTCAAGATTTTTCTTGTTTTCTTTCCATTGGTGAACAATCCACAGCTCTCAAATTATTTGTAGACCCTTTCCTATTGGGACAATAAAATCAGGCTGCAAATGACTATGTGGCTGTGGGGGTTGGGGTTTGTTTTTTATTTTTTAATGTACTGTACTCTTCTTCGTCACTCAAGAGAGCTTGAATTTTCTGGTGGGACTAGATCCTATATCTGCTTTGTCTTGTTTACATCAAGAGCCACCCCTCACCGTAGGAAGCACTCCATGGGACAGCATGGTCACAATAGTTCTGGCTCACTGCAGATTTGGGCATGTGCCACAGTAATTCACCTTCCCTCTTACACAGATTTAACTAAGAAAGGTCCCAGTCCCTTCCCTGCTTCAGCTTCCACAGTTTTCTTATGAATTTTGTATAAAAACCTAGAGCCTTTTTTAAAGGGGACTATATAAACACCTCCAATAATTTGGGGTAACAATTTGGGGCAATATTTTAACACCTGTGCAGGACAGATACTCTGGTCTCTCCATGGCTTCCCGATGTCTCACTTGGCTTTTATCAGTTTTCTCATTTTACAAATGGTTGCTTTTTTCCTATGAACAAGTTGCTAAGTCCTTCTGTTTCCCATCTGCTGAATTTTTGGTTCCAGAAAAGCACAACAGAAGAAGCACAGTGCTGCATTCCTCATCCTTTGGGCCTGCACAGGCAACATTTTGGCAGTGTGGGTGCATGGTGGCCTCAGTGAACTGGCCAGCTTCCAAGCCAAGAGAGAATCAGGAAATCTTCTGCAACACAAACCCATTCATCTAAAGGGATCAGATTTTCAGATTGATTTTAGGCAGGTCACTCTAAGACCTTGTTTTGACCATCCTGGACTGCCTTTCACAGCTGGTTTTTCTGATCTCCTAAAATGGCCTGAGATTTTTTTCTTTTTTCTCCAAAGACAAGTTCCTTTGCTCAAGAAAGTCTATATTTCAGTCTTGTCTCATGAAGAATTATACTACTTATGCAAAGGACATACTTACCTTGGAAGATGGGTTTAAATATGTCTACCAGTAATTACTCCTGTACCTCAAATTGTAAAAGATCTTTCTTTGTATGAAAGGTCTGAGCATTAAATCTTGCCTTTGACTGGTTTTTAGCCGTAGGAGAACCTGCGATATACTCATATAAAGAAAAAGAAAGCTATGAAGAAGAACAGTAGGACAATCCACTTAGTTCTGCCCTTTCCAGACTAACATCTGTGTTCCTGTTTTGATTTTACCATTAAATATGTCACAAAAGAGCAAAAAAGCTCTTTTGTGACATATTTGATTTTACCATTAAATATGTCACAAAAGAGCAAAAAAGCTCTTTTGTCTGCAATCAGTATATTGAGTTCAGCCAATTTTGCTAAAGGCTGAAAGTTATTTCCATGGCATAGGTATTTTGTACCCTTCAAGCCAAGTTTCATGGGTCTCTATTTCATCACACGCATGACAAAACCCCTCACCAAGTACAGTTCCATTGAGGTCAGCAGCAGATTCTCAGAAGTGCAGTGGCTGAGCCATGCTGGGAAGTCGTGGAGGCATGAGGTGTAAACAACAAAGAGTTTTTATGCATTTATGGTTTTATCTTGCTACCTAATATTGACAAACCTTTCTTCCTTTTTTTTTCTTTTTTCTTTTTTCCCCCAGACCCTTTACACTGGCAGTGGTAACTTAGATCTTTTGAAAGTTTGAAAACACAGACTTTTTCCATAGATTAGCAGTTAAATCAAGATATCACTCTGACTTTTCAAGGATTTGTGTGCATTGGGTAAAACACATTCAGAATAATGTTCTATCAAGGAAGAAATCATGCAATTAAAAAAGCACTTGTGATATAAATGTGAGTCTATTTTTAGACTGTATGAAAACATTGGCGTGGACATGACATCTAAAGACAGAAACAAAAATAAGGGACAATGGTAACATCATATAAAAAAACAGAGCAAAATATAAGCTGAGAAAATTACCCAGAATTTAATACCTACAAACTGATAATCTCTGAAAGAAAATGCACCTGGTATGTGTGAAATAGAGGGAACATGAATTTGAAGTAATGCAGAAATTAAAAGGAATTCATCTTTTCAGGGAATCAGGAGAAATGTTTCCTAGCTTGTTTAAATTACTGGCATAGATGAAGGTAGATTTTGAAGTAATTTATTTTGAGTTGGTTTGTGGCTGGAAGAAAGTTCCACATAGGCCTAATTATGTTTTTCCTTGGGTTGTGCTTCTCTTGAACGAGTACCATGTCATATCAGTCTTAATAGAAGAACTAAAGAAAGTGACGGGGCAGCAGCTTGTGTCATAGAGTTAGCTAATGACAATAAATTCACAAGTATGCAGCAAGAGTTCCTTGAGGACAAGACTAAACACCTCCCAGAAAACTGGGCTAAAAGATCACAGAATCACAGAACAGGCTGGGTTGGAAAGGACTCATAAGGATTGTTCAGTCTAGCTCTTAGCCCTGGCAGGACACCATAAGAGTCACCATGTGTCTGAGAGCCTTGTCCAAACACTTCTTAAATTCTGTCGGGCTGGTGCTGTGACCACTTTTTGAGGACCCAGTTCCAGTGCTCAGCCACCCTTTAGGTGAAGAATCTTTTCCTGATATTCAACCTAAACCTTCCCTGGCACAATTTCAGGCCTTTCCTTCAGATCCTGTCCTTGGTCACCACAGAGAAGAGATCAGTGTCTGTCCCTCCTCTGCCCCTCATGAGGAAGTTGTAACTGCAATGAGCTCTGTCCTCAGTCTCCTCTTCTCCAGGCTGAACAGACCAAGTGACCTCAGCTGCTCCTCATACAGCTTCCCCTCAAGGCCCTTCACCAGCTTCATTGCTCTCCTTTGGACACTCTCTAATAGTTTGATATCCTTCTTATATTGTGATGCCCAAAACTGCTCACAATACTGAATGTGAGGCTGTCCCAGTGCAGAGCAGAGTGGGACAATCCCCTCCCTTGCCCGGCTGGCCATGCTGGGCCTGATGCCCCCAGGACAGGGTTGGCCCTCCTGGCTGCCAGGGCACTGCTGACTCATGGTCAACTTGCCATCAACAGGACCCCCAGGTTCCCTTCTGTGGGACTTCACTCCAACTGCTCATTCCCCAGTCTGTCTGTACATCCAGGGTTTTCCAGTCCCAGATACTGTGGAACTCTGAAAACAAGCAAGAGAAGGAGCCAGGGCCCAGGGGAAAGTCTTTAACTTGGAGCTCAGCAATGAAGATATTGCTTTGCAAAACTCTATGCTTTCCTGCATCGCCATTGCGGGGTGCAGCACTTCATGGGTGACAGAGGTTCAGCTAGTACTTTCATCCCACCAGTCCTGGAGCTGGGTAGTCTCTGTGAGGAGCTGCAGAGAAACTGAAGCACTAAACACCAGAGTCCAGAGTGATGGATATTCAGGCTTTCTTTCCACTGTGCACATCTAGGTTGGATACTTTGTATACTAGAGTGCAGAGTGATTTTTGCAATTTCTGTTTATCACTAAGCACCAGGAGAGAGATAAAAACTTACATTTTAGATGGCAGTGAGGATATGTGATACACGCCCCAGCCTGTGTGCAACACAGGCCTGTGCTAATGTTAAATCTTACTTGCTCATCCTCTGTGACAATCTGATGCAGGCAGGGCACATTTTCAACTTTCTCAGAAATCAGCTTTCTTTACAACAAGCCCTTTGCATATTTCACAGGTTCAAAAAACTTTTAAAGAGTTTACAAAGTGTAAGGATGTAAGAAAAAGTGGGTACTAGAGATCGTCTTGTTTGCACTCCAGACACTCCATGCTCACTGGAAGTAGACAGAAGCTTCCAAAGATTGCTTACACTAATCTTATGGTGGCTTCAGGCTACCAAATTGATGTAAATGCTACTCACTCTGTGCGTATTTGTCCTGCACAGTACCCATGACTAATTGTGATGACACTGTACAAGCTGAAAAGTCCTGTGTTGAACTCTGGTCATCTCAAACCATTAGATTTTAATTTAATTTAGTCTCCTGCAGAACTCATGCTTCTTGCCTAAAGAGAAGCAGGACGTGTGGCACAGTATTAGTATACAGATGTGAACATGCTTCTGTAGCAGACAGGGCTCGTACGGATTTTCATCACTGCAGGTTGCACTAGATCACAGAATCACAGAACCACGGAATCACGGAATATGCTGAGTTGGAAGGGACCCACAAGGATCACCGAGTCGAACTCCTGGCCCTGCACAGAACATCCCCAAGGATCACACCATGTGCCTGAGAGCTTTGTTCAGACACTTCTTGTACTCTGTCAGGCTGGTGCTGTGACCACTTCCCTGGGGAGCCTGTTCCAGTGCCCAGCCACCCTCTGGGTGTACACGGCCTGTTCTACAGCAAAGGAAGATGCGAAACAGGGAAACTGCATAAGGAAACCACATAAAGGTTGGATGATCCATGAAGAAAAATGTGCCTAGTATGTGTAAAGTGCTTTGACAGGAGACACATGCAAAGCAAGCCTCCCTTAAATCATTACCTTTGGATGAAACTACCGCGTGCCAGTACTGCTGTCAGTGCTTTCTGCAGGAAAGAGAAGCACTCAGAAGGTCTGGGACATCCCCTGCTAATCACAGAGATGCTCCTGCAGCACATGCACTGAGGGGAAAAGATTTATCACTGGCAATCTAGCATGGAAGCAAGAGGCCAGATGTAGCTGACTTCAGGGACTGCTTACTTGAGAGAATCAGAGGAAATTCCCCTACAACATCAATGATCTTTACTGTAGAGAGCTACTGCTGTCACATTTTAACCACGCTGTAGCAAGCCGGAGACAGAATATTTGGTCAGAAGACACCCCCAAGTGCCGGAGGTTAGGCACTACATGGAGGATTTGCTAAAGGAGAAGCTGTTATGCAACATATCAACTACCCTGCACAAGTTTTTATCCATGCTATAACGTATTTTTTTTCAGTGCCAAAACAAACTAATGGCATTCCACAATTTTAAAATATGGATTAATTTGAAAACCCTTCAAACACAGTTTTCTAAAACAGAATTGGGAAAATGAAAGAAAACAGAAAGGAGGCTTCAGGGAATTAAGTACTCTGAATTCATTTTAACATTTTAGGTGATTGTGTTTCAAACTGAACATACTCCTGATGATAGAAATAACACAGTGCTGATGTAGCTCTATACCTTTCAGTTGAAAAGTTGGCTAGTTTCACTTAGAGGCCCCCACAGCACAATGTACTTCATGCATGAGTCCTGAACATGTACAGGACCTAGTGTGACTTAAGAGATTACCTACGCTTGTAGTTTATGCTTAGGAGAAAGATTATTGTGGATGAGCCCTAGGAAGGAGCAAATGCCTGCTCTGACCCCTTCAATAAGGAGCAAATCAGCCCAACGCCCGCTTTGCTCCTTCCGTACTTCTTCCATTTCCTCATCCTCTTCTTTCTTTCACTTGCTGTGTTTTCAGCCCAGATGCTTTTCACCTGAAGGACCCAGTGCTCTTCATCGTCTGCCAACTCTACTGTACACTGTCTGTTCCCTCCTGCTCCAGAGAGCAACAAGCCCTAAGTCAGGGGCTCCCTCAGGAAGCCTGGAGGTTTATGTCCAGACTTTAGCTCCCTGCTGGGAATTGCATCTCCTTGGGAACCTAGCACGACTCTCAGGGAGACTTGACATGGAAGTCAAGCTGATGCTGGAGCTGTTCAGGACACTGTGCAGCAAGTTTCACTTCAAGATTTGACATAGTGGCAGAATTTGCTGAGGTTCTGTGTGAGGAAGAGCAGAAGAGATAATCCAGAGAGGAGGAGGTTTGGGTCACTAAGAGTAAATGGGATTTTGTCAATAATCCTTTGAGTATAAGATACAAAAAATAATAGTCTCCAGCAGTCAAAAGCCAGACCTGAAACAGTCTGATCTGCCTCAAAGAATCCTGTTGGGTTTGACACCTATCAGAGCAGCCTAGTTGAAAAATATTGTAAACATTTCTGGAAAATATTGTAAAGATGCCAGTAAATATTGAGGAGGAAAGGCACTGTGTACATCAGCCTTTGCCATGTCATCTTTTACCAGGTCCTGTGCACTTGACTGACTTCCATGGTACCTGACCATACTGAGAAAGGCTGCTCCAAATAAGTAATTCTGCTCTGTGTTGCAGCATGGAAGCCCTCTGCAAAGTGCAGAAGGAAAATCTGCCGTTCTATCTGCGTAGATTTTGATGCTGAACTGAAATAATACAAGTGCCAGACATGATACCCTACCCTCTACTGGCTCCATATTGCTTTGAGGTGGGTTGTTCTCAGGGGCTTGGATGCTCTCAGAAATGAAATGATTAAAGATTGTTAATTATTTTCCTTATATTTATCATCTGTATGCCTCATGTATTGTACAGCCAACACGCTCTGCCTTTTCATGATAGTACCTGTGTCCTTTTTGTGCAAAAAAACCCCATGTTGTGCCTGCAGTCACATGTATCTAAGGAAAGGCTTTCAACTCCCTTCTTCTAAGCTTCCTCAGCTACAAATTAGGACATTCATCCTAAATGAAAGGATAAGAGAAGGATAATTCCCAAGATGCACAAATCTTGCTGACCTCCCCCAGTTTGCTGCTCCTCCTCCATCCTCACACTTTCTCACCCACATAGGGAAAATACCTAAGATGATATTTTTAATGCATGTGAATATATACTCTAGTTAACAGATGGATTTATTTCTGTATCACTGAGTGAAAATGCTGCAGTTGAAGGAGTCTGTGTTCTTCCTCCATCCTCCTAAGGGCAAAATTCAACCCAGGAATTTCTGGTGGAACTTCTTTGTCGTACCTCTGTTATGGACTATTGTCTCAAGTAAGACCCCCCACTCTCCGCACTGGTCTTGAAGCAGTGTCACAAAGAATGCACCCAGAAGGTGCTCTTCAACTGCTTTTCAGAAACAGCAAGTACTCTGGATAGTGCCAGTGTTTCCAGTTGCCAAGACCATAATGCTATGTGCCTCAGGTGCCCTCACAAGCCCTTGTTCCTGGTGAGGGACTTTCTTCAGCAGTGACAGAACTGCAGGGAGGAGAGCCAAACACTGTAATCCATTGGGACCACTTTGACCCACAGCTCTCCATTTAAATAATTTGACTGGGGCTAGGCTACTGTCAGGGATTGGTATTCTACTCTGGACCCCAGTTCCATGACTTCTAGTATTTTATTTCATTCTGTGCTCCACCGTGAGGTTTTAAGAGATCAACAACATATTATCTTGTACTAACACCTTTTTTTTTTTCCGTAATTTTTCAGGATTCTCTTTGTATTTCAGCCTGGATTCAAACAGTGATTGAGAAAGGGTCCAATGCACTTAGCTGGATGTAGGCCCAGAAGCTGCTGAGGAGCCTGGACTGCACCTCCAGGCACTGGGGCACACAGAAACTACTCGTCAAGTACACGTCTACTCAGAAAGGAGAGACTGACCCCACAGTTGGTCAGGAGCAGTCTTCTCATTCCAGTTGGAAGAATCTGATCAATTAAACTGAGGATTGGGAAACAGACTTTTAAGCAAACAAGCAGACTTGCCATGCTTGAGTGCTCATCCGCAGAGATGATCGTGACTCAAGATGAGGGTTGATAAGCTATTTTTGTTTAAGCCCAGCTGGAGATTAACCACCACACAGCCACTTGCTCAACATCCCCTCTAACCCGCACCCCATGGGGAGGAGAATCAAACTAAAACTTGTATGTTGAGATAAGAACAGTTTAATTATCAAAAATAAAGTTAAATGAAGCACTAGTGGTAGATAATAATGATAATAAAAAGGGAAAACACAAGTGATGCACAGATCAGTTACTCACCACCCACTGACTGATGCCAGGTCCTGTTCCTGAATCCCAATAGGGCCCTTCCAGGTAACCCCCCCCAGATTACATACTGGGCCTGACATTCTATGGTGTGGAATATCCCTTTGGTCAGTTCAGGCCACCTGTACCAGCTGTGCTTCCTTTTGTGTATGTCCTCAGTGGCAGAGCATGAGACAGGGAAAAAGAAGTCTTTGTCTAAGAATAGACATGACTTAACAAAAACCAAAACATCAGTATATTATCAACACCATTCTCTTTCTGAATCCAAAACACAGCGCTGTAACAGCTGCTGTGAAAAAATTAACCCAACCCTAGATGGAGCCAGGATATAAGGGGACGTCAGATTTGCTTTTACTGTATGAATGAATATCTGTAATATGCATCATAAATAATTTTCCATTTTACCTATTGTGAGTTTACACTAATTGTCATATTTTTGATAGACAATTGTTTCAGGTGAGTTTAATTATGACAAATCAAGAACATCCAGGGACAAGCTTCTTCCAAGAGACTGGTTAGATGTTAGAGCCAAATACAAAATGAAAAAGTTGAAGCAGCTTTAGAAAATAGAAATATAAATGAATTGCAACTTTGAGTTGATGAAGGTAATTGTAAAACATGTAGTAGGTAAATTAGGGGCCTCTCTTCATGCCTGTGTCTAGATAAGCTTTTGCTACTCTGATGAAGTTAGAAAGCATAACATACTGTTCGCACTGTGGGAGTGAGTCACAGGTCTGACATAACACAACTGCCTAGGAAATGAATTATTCCTCCTCTTGCTGACTCCTCTGGCTGGAGAGATGAAAGATGATTCTGGTAAAGTCAGAAAACACAGTCTTTTTACTGCAGGAAACTTAAACCATGAGCACAATCAGTCTTCTCCTGAGAAAATAACCTGAGAAACGAACAAATTATACTAATTTCAGTATTTCAAAATTTTCCAAATTGTATTTACTAACAGTTCAAATTATCCTAGAAAGTTCCCTCTACCCAAGTAAAACAAGCAAACAAGCAAATATCTTTTAATTTCTGTGACCTATTACTATTTCAGAGCTGATTTTCTTTTCTCATTTAAATTCCAGTTTCATTTCTCTTTCCTCTTGATCTTTAATTGTTACAGAAGAGAGAAGCAATTTTACAATAAACTGTTTTGCATCCTTCTGTGTTCATGTTTTTGCTAGATAAACACATACTTCCTTTCATTAGAAATTATTAAGCCTATGTGGTTCTGTGTAACATAGGCAGCATCATGTTTTAGCTACAATACATATATTTCTTCAATGTCAGTTGATGCACAAATGGCTTATTCTGTTTCTTAGTTTCCGGTCTACATTGTGCTGATGTTGCAGACTTCAGGGTTGTTGGCATAATGTATTTAGCTAAAATAATGTCATGTTACATTCTCTGATTTTGCTGTTTTTAGAAAGGAGGAAAAAAGAATACAGTGTTGTGGAGCAAAATAGTCAATGTCTCATAGGCCTCTACAGGTCTCCCTACTTAAGACATGTTTGCAGCTAAGAGTCTTGCCAGTCAGCAGGATTTATTTGCAAAGGAGTGGATTATTCATAAAAGGAGTAGATTAATTGTAAATGGATGTATTGCGTAGGCCCTACTTCTCTGAAGGGTTTAAATCTCTGTGTTACCTGCTTATCTGACACAGTTTTGATGAAGAAGGAGTTGTATAACTTGCATGTCAGGTTATATCAGCTCTCTGTCTGACTCCTTAGGGCACAGTTCCTATCATCAGCGATGGCCACTCTGCTGTTCTGTGTTCCCTCCTATAGCAGTAGTGATGAAATGTTTCTGTTCTGATATGATCTAAATTGTATTCCAGTTATTTCTCCAAGAGAGAAAAAAAACCAAACAGGAGAAAATACCTGCTCATCTTTCAGCTCTCAGGGCCATCAAGGCCACCATGACTTCAAATCCTCCCATCTGTGTATCCTCTTTTCTGAGCTCTTCTTCTGTCATGAAGCCTAAGGCATTTCTTTGATTTCACCAAGAATGCATTTCTTTCTGTGAATTTTTTTAACATAGACTACTGTATACTTGGGGTAGGGGAAAGAGTGGTCATTGAAACAATATACTTCTTCGGCCTTTCTTTTGCTTATTTGCTTTTTGTGCTTGTTTTTGTGGTCAGGTTGCATATATAGCAAGCTATAAATATACAATCAAATTAGAGGATGGATTTTGATAATGTAATGCATTCAGGAGTCTTTTTTTCTTGATGGCATGAGGCAACTTGTCTTGAAAAATCCCATGGAAATAAAGCATCTGGGAACATATAAATAATAAGAGGCTTGTAATAGCAAGATTCCCTGTAGCACACTGTACTCATAAAAAAACTTTAACCTCTGAATAGCAATCTGCTCCCCACCCAATTCTGTGTGAGCAAGGAGAAGGGCCATGCAATATGGTAAGTGCCTTTAACTTGTTGCACAACCCTTGTTGCACTGTTGGTTTCTAGGCAGAGTTTATGAGGGACACCTGGGACATTCTGAGCATCCCAAAATCTCTGTCACAAACTGAATCAGCAAATCACAGTAATGTTGCAAAATTCAAAGCAAGGAGGGGAGATTTTTTATTTCAAAATAAAATTGATTTCACCCATTCATACACAAACTGTCATATTCACCTGTTTGCAAGCTGCTAAATGTGTATTCCCACTTAGTCTGGAGAGGATTACCTGAGATAAGACAGAAGGCAAGAGACACAACTTTTGGTGGCCACTTCACATATCCAGGATTGTCACTGTCTGAGTGTCCTGAGAAGCTGCAAGTGGATGTGATCTTTATGGAGTGCTAGTGTGATTGCCACAGACAGCTGTCAATCTCACAGCTGTTTGATTGACTTTATCAGTCTTGTTGCCTCCCAGCGAGGCACGAGGTCTTATCCAGAGAACCCTTTGCCACATGAGCCTGGAAAAGTCTGCCTTGGCCAAAGTGACCTAATGGGGCTTTGGAACACATGGACAAGGCCTCGGTGGCTGGCATGAAACAGTGACAAGAAGCACAAGACAAGAGATAGAGGGGTAGCATTGGCAGTGGCACTGCAGTGACCCCAGACATATGTGCTTGGGCCGCAGTGCTGCTGGAGCGAGCGCTGGGTGAGGGTGGCCCATTGTGCTGTTACCTAGTGCTGGATAGTGATGTCTCTGAGGTGACTGATGTCACCAAGGGATGTACTGAGATGTCCCTCAGCAGCAGATGGGAATTTTGGCTAGTGGTGGCTGTGACTTTCCCCAGGTGATGGATTGTGATCTTACTGCTTTACCTGGGCGCCAGGTCTCACCCAGTCATCTCATGCCTGAATTCCAGTTGAGTCGATTGCTGAGGTTTGGAGTGTTGAGTGAGGCCTTTGGTGACAGTGTTGTTCAAAGAGAGTTTTTTTGTTGCTGCTCTTGGTGCCCAACCCCAAATCCATCAGAGGAATTTCCTCAGCATTGACAGGTTCAGGCAGCTGAACCAACAGTAGTCTCAGCAGCAGAGGCGAGCTGGAAGGGGAAATCACTCTGTGGAGATGGGAGAGTTTATTTCTTGAGGGACCTGGGCACTTTCACCCCTCACCAGTGCAGATGATGATCACAGCACCCCTTTCTAGATGGACACCCACTGCTGCAGCACTCGACAGCTCCCAGCACCTCACAGCTCCCCCCAGGAGGTGTACCCCACCAGGTGGGTGCCTCACAGCTGGCCCTGTCCCCTCCAGCAGCCCTGCTGGAGCTGAAGAGGAGCATCCCAGCACCACAACCACTGCTCTTCATGGGGGTCCCTGCAGCGCCTGCAATGTCCCTGTTCCCACTTATGGGGAGCAGGAATTTCTGCATGAGGATCCAGGGCAGGCCACAGCAGCTCCCTCCACTCCCAACTGGGACAGAGACCACTCACAGAGGCCACAACAAGCCCCAAAGAGGAGGGCCAACAATTCCCAGGACTCTTTCCAGTCCTTCAAGAGACCAACCCACCAGCAGTCCTAGAAGAATACCCCAGACAATGATGAAAATGGAGCTGGGATCTGGGCTAGCAACCAGAGTAAGTGCCAGCCTACAAGTCAATCAGAAGGATCTCATTAGTCTATCCAGGAGATTAAACAGATGAAGAATACAGAGTCTTAGTATTCGCAGCAATGCTATTGGCATTGCTATCCCCATCCGTACTTTCTCCCCCTTTTCCTGGTGCATGGCCTCTGCATCCTTATGTGTTGCTGGCCCCATGGGATCAGTGGGGTGGGAGAAGGGGTGAGGTGATGTAGCCCCTGGCCAGGAGGAGTGGGATGTTAATGCTGATGGGTGCTTCTACAGGTGCCAGGTACTATTTTGTTGTTCTCTCAAAGGCAAGTTCTCCCTAGCTTCAGACCTGCATCTCTGCAGCTGGTCCCGGGCAGATGTTTCCAAACAGAGGTCTGCAGAGCCAGCCTGTGCCCCAGTGCTTATCTCTCCAGGCCTGTTCTCCGCCTCACCACACCCTCTGCCCCCCCATCTGGGGCTCTGCTCTCTACCAGCCTGCATTGCCTGGTGAAGCCTAGCTGTGGCAGCAACCAGATCCCTCCCACCCAGAGTCACAACTCGGTGCTTCTCTCTGCATCCCCCCAGGGTCATAGCTCGCCAAGGCAGGAGCCCGAGAAGTTCAACAAGGGGGAAGCACAAGATCTTGCCCCTGAGGAAGGACCTCCTCATGCACCAGCAAGTGCAACTACTATCTAGCAGGAAACCAGCTTTGCAGACAAACCCTGGAGATCCCAGCAGGCACCAAGTTCATTATGAGCCAGCCACATGCCCTTGCCACTAGTGGTGTCCTGGATTGCTTTAGGAATGTTGCCAGCAGAATGAGGAAGCTGGTCCTTCACCTGGAGCATTGTGCTTGGTTCTGAGTTCCTCAGTACAAGAGAGAGCTGCACTTACTGGACAGAGTCCAGCAAAGGGCCATGAAGATGACTGGGGACTGAAGCATCTCTCCTCAGAGGCTGGACTGGGTGAGCTGGGACTGTTCAGCCTAGAGAACAGAAGGCTCGGAGAGGGTCTGATCAATGTGTGAAAAGGCCTGAACCTAAAAGGTACTAAAAAGGATGCTGTAAATAAGATGGAGCCAGGCTCTTTCCAGCAGTTCACTGACAGGAGAAAGGATACTGACGAGCCGACTGGACGTGATTCTGGGTAAGTGGCTCTAGCTGTCTCTGCTGAACCAGGCAGCCTTAACAAGATGACATCCAGAGATCCCTTCCAGGTTCAACCTCTCTGTGATTCTGTGAAAGAATTTAAGTTATGTAAAGAATCTAGTCTAATAACTTCATTTTGGATGTATTAAATAAGAAAGTAAAGAAAGCAATTCTGCTTTGCTTATACTTGTTAGCCATCTGCAGGATACATACTTGGACGTATGACACAAGTCCAGCTTCTGCTACTAGGCAAGTGACTAGGAAAAGCTCATAGCCATTATGCTACAGAATAAATGGTTTTTTTCTCTTTTGTTGATCTTGTAATTTTTTTTCAGCTGAAACTGTTCCATCTTCTTGACCTTACTTTGTACTTCCCAGCGTCGTGCGTGTTTTCAAGGATAAAAGCTTTCACCCTTAAAATAATTTATTCACAAGGGAACAAAAACAGTAACAAAATCACACAACACTACTTCTTTTATTGGTAATCAACCAAACCTTTCCTCTGCTTGACCCTTACTCCAAGCCATTTGCTCCACGGTCTTCTTTTTCTCTAACAGATGACTCATGTTTTCAGACAATCTAATCCATAGTAATTCCTTCACAGCATCTTTAGCATTTTTTCAGTCAGGATGATAGTCCTATCTTTCCACAAAGTGTCAGTGTACCATATGACCAACTCAGAATTATGTCCTCCAAATGCAGTAAGCAATAAAATATTTAGTATATGAATGGAACAAACTCCATAACCTTAAATAATGCATTCTAATCAAATAATGTAATCTATGATGTATTCAATTAAAAAATGCAAAAAAGTAATGGCCTACAGATTTTGTAATAACTGAATGCCATAATTATGCTTCAGAAAACATTCATACATTTGTAGAAGATATTTCTTATTAAAAAAATCTAGAACTACACAAACAGGAATTAGGCAATCTATGTGTCTGTAGCAACCTTTTTAAAAGCAGTTCAGCTTGTTATTTTGAGTTTCAGAAACTAGAAGTTTGGTCCACACGATTTAAACTGCCAGTCAACAGTGTATATGTGTTTTCATTAACGTACCCTTATCTGTTTCTCCCCAGGTAGGCTGCCAGTGCCATATACTGTAGTGTCCTTTTTCAGCATTTACATTGTATAACAAGAATGTCCTCTGACATTTGTATGACTAAGCTTAAAAAATGTGTTAATCATAAAAGGCTTTTGTTCCTATTGCAGATGACACTGTCAGATAAATGCTACAGACAAGTTTTCTGTGTAATGCATGTACTGTATTGTATGTAGGAGCATATAGAAACATCACTGAGCTGCTTCTATTATGCTGAAACAGCAATTTCAACAGATTAGCCCTTTCCTTCAGTACACCTCTGTGTCCTGCTGCTGATCATCCTTTTAAGAGTATAAACCAGCAGTGCATAATTTACTTCTTTATCTTTTAACAATTAACTCTCAATACAGAGAGCAAATACACTTTGTTCCAAAATACAATGTCCAATTCCCTTTCGCTCACATGCTTGAAGATAGCTGCAAAGCAAGGAACTGCAGAACTGGAGACCTGGGACATCCAGGAGGCAGAAAATTGTCTTTACCTGTGTGTCAAGGCACACAGTCACAAGTGACTTCAAGCGGGTGTGGAGCTTCAAGCAAACATCCACTTGGATAAAACAAACATTTTCAGACAACGCCAGCAACCTTCCTACAAGTGATACACAGAGGCAGAAAGGATCCAACTGAATACAGGACATTAATCAAAATACATAGAGAAAAAAAAACCTGGTAAGAAATTTGTTTTCACTTATCAGTCAGATGCTGGAAAAGCACTGGGTATAAACTCAGCTAAATCATCGTGTTTGGCTTTCTTTTATAGATAATTTCTTATTATTTACACAAAATAATGTCCACTGTATGCATCTAAAGTCAAATTAGCGATATTCCTTTATTTGTTTGCATTACAATTTTCTGAAATTCTGCCTCAATCAGAGAAACACCTCAGTCTATACCTACTAATTAAATAGTATGGCAAGCTTCAAAACTCAACTTTAGCTGCCTATTGATTAGATTGTTTTAGCAAAGGTATAATGTTGTTTTACTGAAAAAGCTTACAGATTACTTGGAAAACAGTATTTTTAACTTAGTAAATGTATGGGCTCCCTGTATTTAGAAGCCTTCCCTGTTTGTCATTATTCTTGTGGTTGCCTAAATACTGAAAAATAGTCCATTGTGTATTTTGATACCACTGACTACTTTCTTTTGAATTTTATTTCAAGTTAAAGTTATAAATAGATCCTTAAGAGTATTTAATAGATACTTGAGAATGTCAGTTTTCATTAAAAGGAAATTTTGTCAATCCTTGTCATTGCAGAGGAAAAGCTGAAAAGGAAAAGAGAAAAACAAAGCAGAGAGAGTAAGTAAACAAGTCCGTGTATTTCCTTGTTTTCTGACTCCACAGTAGAAAAAAGCCATGGCAAACCAAAACTAGGGATTTTGGTGACCAATTAATTAATTAATTAAATGTAATTGCAATTTTTTGTACTTCCAAATTTCAAAGCAAAGCCTACGTGGCAATTGTTCAAAACACTAAGGCTATGAAAATAATATTTCCATCTTGAAAATAGTACTACTGCTATTGTAAATAATGTAAATAACATCAATAATGCAAAGCTATTAATCACTATTTATTGCAAATGCCAGAAAATCCTCTGGTGAAAACTGGATACTTCAGAAGATGGATAAGTTTCACAGTATGTTGCCTGCAATTTGTGTATGTTCATCAGACTGTTGGAACCTTTGGTCTCACATGGTCTCAAATGGTCTCCATTCTATTCAGTGGACCAAAAAAAACCAACTCAGGCAGCAAAGAAGAACATTTGGTGCATCTTACAGATGCATCATATGTAATATATTTTCATATTATACATACGGTAGTATATGCTTGATCTTTTTGTTTCCATCTTTTTTTTTAGGATTTGCCATGGTACAGTAAAAAATCTAGGCATAATTTTGACTATAAGCTAAAAATCCTGCACAATAGTTTTTCACTCTTAACTCCCTTTTTTTTTGTACTTTTTATTCTAGTAAATGCCAATAAAGTATATTTTAAAGTTCTCAAATTAATTGGTGGAATTGTAATTAGCTCATTGACTTCCAGTCTCTGTCTTAAGACTCTGTGTTAACTACTATAATGTATGCATTTTATCTGTCTGAGATCACTAATCTGTTATTGCCCCGCTCCCACCCAAGCATGCTGTGCACCTGGCTTTCGACAATTGCTGGAGGAGTGGTGGTGCTGTGTGTCTCTGTGAAGATCCTTCTCCCCTATTTCTGGGAAGATCTCATCTATTTCTTGAGGCGGAAGAGGTTAAAGGCAACAGTACGGAAATGGGCGAGCAATGAAATTCTCTCCATAATTGACCTTTTCATGCAGAGAGTGGAAAAAATTCCCCACAAGCCATTCCTTATCTATGAAGGGAAGGTGTACACCTATCAGGATGTGGACAGGAGGAGTAATAGGGTAGCACAGTTCTTCCTACACTACGGAAATCTGAAAAAAGGCGACACTGTGGCCCTGCTGATGGGTAATGGACCTGACTTCATCCATGTCTGGTTCGGGCTGGCCAAGCTGGGCCTCACTGTGGCTTTTCTCAACTTTAATATCCACCCAAGATCTCTTCTGCATTGCGTTAAAACATGTGCAGCAAAAGCACTGGTGATAGGAGAAGGTAAGTTCTGTGTTATGTTTCACTTACTGCTCACTTTCTACTATTTCATGCTTTTATCAAAAAATCAAAGCCCTTCAAAGCTGCAAGGACTTTATATATACACACTCTTAAAAGGAAGGAAGAAAAAGAAGGGAAAAAGGAGGGAAAGAGGTAGTGTTGTCTAAAAAGGAGGGAAAAGACACAGTGTTGTTTAAATCTCAAGTGTGTAAGCACAACAAAACCCCTGTGCAATTAATTAGTAGAATAAAAAGCTTAAATTTGAAACTCTCCAAGTACTGGACAAGGTGCCAGCAGCAATAATCTTGCATCAGCAAGAAAATAGCCTTGGAAGATATTTTGGCATAATGTAATTTCCATTATTTATTGACTTATTTAGCTTATGTAAAACTTCACTGACTACAGGAACGTACGGGTTCCCTTTGCAGTCGTGATTTCTTTCAGCTAAAAATTTTTACATAAAACTTTATGTTACTTTAGAACTACTTTAAAGTAATGATCCCAAGGTAGCATTGCGTGGAACAAAGATTACAGCATGTCGAGCTGCAATTTTGTCCCTCTTTGCGGCATTTTATGCAATACTGGGCAATTTACTTAACCTTTCTACTCCTAATTTCCCATATTTTATACAGTTTGGCAATACTACCATAATTCCATATAAACCTGTGAGGGTTTATTATTTGATATGTGTACAGAACTTTAAAACAGATGTTATGATATACTGATTAAGTTAAATCCTATATATTAGCATCACTTACTAAGTTCATAGTGTTTTCCAATTACAATCGAAGCTGCATGAGAAATATAGGGGAATTAAACATCACTTTTTTTTTCACTCTCCAGTAGGCAGGTTAGTCCTCCTATGGCTGCAGTAGGTTTATACAGTGGTAGGATATGTATTTTCAGTGCTGGTAATCAGGTCTGTGGCTGTATTTATTTTAATAACTAGCATGTTTTTTTGTTTGTTTGTTTTTAACTTGGCAGATTGTTTGGAATCAATAGAGAAAGAATTTATTTTTCATCTTTTGGAAAATAATGTTGCTGTCTGGCTGATGAGCACCAGTTGTCCTTTCCAGCATGTTCACACCATACCAGACAAGCTAGACAAGGTGCCAGATAACCCCGTTCCATCCCATCTCAGAGTTGTCACTGACACAAGAAACGCAGCTCTGTATATCTTCACATCGGGAAGTACAGGTAAGGAAATGTACTAACAAAGTACAGATGCAGCTCTAAAAACTAAGGTGGTAAAACTTTAGCAACAAGTCAGGCACACAAAATGACAGAACTTGAATTTCTAAGTCAAGACAGGGAGGAATTAATTTACTTAGAAGCACAGTACATGGCATAACAAGGGTGTAATTCCAGTTACTAAACTTTTATACAGATATTCCATGGTTGAAATTGATTTCTTGACTATATAGGCAATAGTCAGTCTCCAAGGGTTGCTCAAAAGGAAGAAGGGTGGAACTTCCACTTTTGACTGTGACAACGGGAGTTATTTGTAGAGTGGAAGGAAAGGGGAATCCATCCACTAGTCAATCCAAATAACCATGTAAAAGTTATTTCTATTAAAAGTAGAAGCAGAGAGATACAGTGTCTCTCCAGAAGTTTTGCAATTCTTGCTTTCCGGCAAGGGAAGGCTGTATGCAAAGTTGGCCTGCACATGCCTGTGAAGGGTATGGACCTTGTCCCCCAGGCAAAACAGACAAGGCAGGAGGGTTTGAACTAGATTATCTTTAAGGTCCCTTCCAATCCTAATCATTCTATAATTCTATGATTAAATAGCTTCACAGGCAAAAAGACTGAAGAAGCTGAGAGACTAAGGAGATATGAGGTAAAAACTGAAGCACAGGACAAAGACTCAGAAGAAAACACAATTCTTCCTGTATATTCCCAACATAATTCTGCTTGCAGCAGAATTCTTAAAGCATGCAGTACCTTTATAGTTATTTGCTCTTCACCCTTTGACAGGTTTCCCAAAAGCTGCTACCATCACTCATCGAAGAACTTTGGTTGCCTCCTTAATGTTTACTCAGTGTGGTGCTGTTTCTAAGGACATTATGTACCTCACTCTTCCCTTGTACCACATCAGTGCTTCTCTTCTTGGCATCGGTGGATGTGTTGAATTAGGTAATACTTACCTTCTAGTGAAGTTTCACTAACTTGAGAAGGCTGTAACATGTTACTTGGTGAATAACTGCTTGGTAACTCAAATATTATGTTTACCTTCTGTAATTCTATAATTTTTATCACCTTCTCCCATTTACAGACAATATCTAAGGTATATACATAGTTTTTGAAGTTTAGAAGAGACACCAATTTTTGCCTAAATCCAACATGAAATGACTGGAGGTCTGTGTATTGTTAGCACCACTGCATATGTTCTGTGGGTTTAATCTGAAATCTTATTTCTATCCTATGCCAAAGTCTGTAAGGGCGTTCACATAGGGATCTGAGGCTTGATTTTTAGTTTCAGAATGTATAAATGCAGTGTGCAAGCTTAAAACAACCTTCAGAATAAAATTAACTAAATGCGTTTTGGAGCTTTTTGAGTCACTGTTTTTGAGTAATGCCTACGGAATTAGATTCATCATAATAAAGTGAAGAAAAGGAGAAAGGACAAAACCTTCCCTTCTAAATCTGATAATGGGAGTTATTTGTAGAGGGCTAGCAACCAGATATTTTCCATCTGTGTCCTTCTTTTCTGTCTTTAGAGTCTTGTCCTAATGCTGGGTTTTGGTATGGAAAGTATATAACTGAACTCTTTTAAAAGACATTTCAGGCATGCTGGGTTACAGGAACTGCTGACAAAACTGCTTCTGCCTGACAGAAACACAAAAGGGGTGGGAAAATTAATGTATTAAGAGGTTTGAAGCTATGAATTGTCTTGGAACACACAATGAAGGGTAACAGCTTTCTTAGGTATTCACATAGGGATCTTAGGAGTCTGGGATTTGAATAACAAGGCTTTGAGGAGGGTGAGGCTGAAGATCTCTGAGAGGACTTCACAATCTGGGAGGAACAGGCAAGCCAGGAACAAGTGGACTAGAAGGCAGTCGAAACTTGGAAGGCACTGGGAAGCTTCATGTGGGACAAACTGGACTTGGGCAAAAAAATTCTGAAAGGGTAGAAACAGGAAATTTGCTAATTCTTGAGTGACAACACTCAGAAAGAAAGGAACGGGGTGGGGGATGTGAGAGGTGTAGAATGAAGTGGCTTTTGGAATGGAAAGCTCTGAAGGAACATCAGGGTCATAGAAACAAAAAAAAAAGTCAATTCTGAGTTGTCAAGAAACACATAAAGGGGAGTGAGACAGAAACAACAAAGACTCAGTCCATTCCCTTTCCATCACTTGTTACACAGAGATGCTGTGAGCTACCATTTCCCCCATTCCAAGCTCTCCTTTTTTCAGAGTTACACCAGTTCACGATCTTGACAGAAACAGAACTTTTAGGCTTAGACATATTTCTGACAATTGGAAGTGATTAAAATGTTTGCTTCTATTGCTTCTGCTACTGTAAGTTTTTTGTTACTACTCAGAAAAAGAAGCAAGGCTTAATTGCACAAGTCACATTTAACAAAAAGATCTTGCTTGCTATTTATTTAATTAATTTAATTTATCAATAATTGAATTAAGAGAATGACAAATATTTTTGTTTTGTTACAAGAGTGGTAGAAAACATGTTCTATTATAAAAGTTATTTTGAATTGTCTCGTTTGTTTTCATCACCTAGGAGCAACCTGTGTTTTGAAGAAGAAATTTTCTGCAAGCCAGTTTTGGAATGACTGTAGGAAATACAACGTTACCATGTTTTTGTATATAGGAGAACTCTGCCGCTACCTCTGCAACAGACCCAGTGTAAGTTCTGTTTGCAAATGCAGCTTTAAGATATAGCAACTCCGCGAGTCAGATAGAGTCATCCATTTCATAATAGTATAGTATTTTCAATGTTTGATGGTTTTTTCCCAGAGTATACAAAATTTAGATCTTGTGTTCCTTGCTGTTACCAAGAGTAATCAAGTTTATATCAGCAAATGGAGTGGTGACAGAGAAACAAGCCTGGCAGGATAGGACAGTTACACCCTGACAGTCACAGAAGTGCCTCTGTAAAGCCAAGCTCGTCAGCTTCCATCAGAGTGACCAGCAGGTCACAGGTCACTCAGGAAAAGGTATAACCAGTAAAAGCTTAATCATACCCAATGACCAAACAAGAGTCCAAACCAGACTAAATGATTAAACAATTTCAGTGCTCTGTTCCAAAGTACTTATTTATGAAGAGAGGCCTACTATGTTCAGCATTTAATGGATGATAACTAATTTTTGACTTTGAACTGATTAATAAGTTTTTGTTATTTTAAATCTTTTTCTTAAGAAGTGTTCCAAAGGCATATTCTGTTCCATGGCTGTATATATCATAATGGATGTATCTGTATAAAGCCAAAGTACTAATTGTGAGGTGCAAAATCTTGGTTACCCCTGGGATATTGGTCCTAAAGATCATGAGAGTTTAAACCATGACCAGATTTAGGACAAAAGTAAGATGTCACCAAACAGAATAGCAGTAGAAAATAAAGTCTGAAAATACCTTTTAAATTGCAACTCTCATTTCTCAGTGATGGTGGAAAAGCTTGGTGAATTTTTTTACTTTTATACTTGGGAGTTAGGAAGTTACCAACGGCAGGTGACAGACGTATTCCTATCTCAGAAAACATCATGTACAAACACAGAGCTCAAATTATCTCCAACAGCATTGGTCAGAGATTGATGCAAGGACTGGCAACAAGGCAACATGTGAGAGCATTCTCCAGCTGGTTTGAACACAATCTTATTATTGGGAGGCCTGGATGTAGGAGTGGGATCAAAACCAAAAAGTATGAAAGGGTACAAGACAGGATAGCTGTTGGCCAGAACTCAAGCCTGTACAAACATTTTATGAGTAGTCCATGGATCAAAAAACCACAAAGGAATAATTAGCTAGGCCTAACTAGTTGTGTAAAGGTCTCTCCTGCAGGAAAAAGCAGCAAGAACTTTCTTTACTTGATTCAATAAGAGAATTTAACAGAGGAGAAATTGATACTTAAGTGGCAATGGGTAAGATGGAAAAACAGAGATGGCCCAGATGGGTTGAGGATTCTGAGGTTGCTAAGAGAAGTGCATCAGGAGTTCTGTAAAGGTCACATATCTTACTTAAGTATGACCATATATAACATATAACCATATGCTATATACGTATATAACATGTAACCTCTACGTATAACCTGTACTGTACCACACAGGTCCTTCTAGAGTGAAAAAATCCCCATGCAGGCTAATAGTCCTGGTGTGGCTCAGGACTAAGGCTGAACGTGAGGGACCGTGGGAGTATGCTCTACATCATACACAGGGTGTCTGTCCTTGCTTCCTTTCACTGAGCATGCCTAGGTCTCACACCGAAATTGAGAAAGAACATGCATTTGGAAACTAGGAGGCATTCAGGAATTTCTTGATGTGGACAGAGACTCTCTGACTAATTATTTCTACTGCAAGCTAACTAGCATTCATGTACCTATCAGAATTACATTTTAAGCATGGTACTCCATAGAAGGTTACAAACAAATGAGAATGTATGTTAAAGAATTTTGTTAAAGAGAACCACGTAATTCTAAAAATAAAGCTATTTAAAATTCAAGGTAATTCAGGGAAATGCTGCAGATTGTTGTGCCAGGCAAGAACCAACACAAGCATAACAGTTTATCCTGTTGCTTGTAATCTCTCAAGCTCTTGAGTTTTACTCCAAGTGGTACAGTATCACCAAATAACTGGGTAAAACCCCTAAAATCCATCGTTTCACCCTGAAGACCAAGCACTGGAGAAGGGACAATATTAGGTGTGAAGAAAGTCCAGTCAGCCTTTCAACTGATTTGCAATTGAATTACACACATGTGATTAAAACATTTATCCCTTCAGATTTACCATTAAAATTGCAAAAGAAAACACATCTCATTAGGCAGAGGCAGGGAATGTCAAACTCCTGTTAAATTTCTGTGTTTACCAAGTGGAGTTTAGTTTGCATTACCATTGATCCTATTGTGGCAAATAATTAATCTTCCATAAAATGCTGTTGTAGATCAAATGAAACTGACTGTTAATCCAGAATTCAAGAAACAATTTGATGGTAACATTTTTGAAGGTCAAAAATTAGAAACACTGACTCTGCTAAAATATTTCAGTGTAATTATTAGACAATGTTCCATTTTGAAATCATCTTAATAATTATTTAGAAATCAAATATATTTTTACACTTTTAAAGATTAGAATAACATTGCAACAAAAACTAAATGCATTTCTTTGGTTTGAAGAAATCATTCCTGTGGACCTGGAATTATTTTATTTTGTGCTGACATTCAGCTGTGACAGCAACTTAATTACTCAATCCCAACTAAGTATCCAATAAAAGTGGAGGCTTTTCCATAGGCAGAGTCTTGACTAAGGTTCTATATATAGGATGCTGAGCAGTCTGCTCCAATGCAGAAAGCATTTAAGTAAGTAAACATTTGAATAATTTGCCACAATAATTACATAATTGACATGTAACAGTGACACATTAACAACTACATTTTGACTGGAGATTTTATTATTGTCTTTTCTGAATCTGTATTTAAGATTAAAATTTGCACCTAATCATATGAGGTATTGTAAGCAGCTTTCAGTTATTCTGCTACTTTTTTAGGTTTCATAGGGAAAATGGCAGATGTGAAAATTTACTTCCAAGCATCACTACATATAGAACTGACCATAGTGTGTCACAAGTGTTTTCTAAGATGTGATTTTTTTGATACAGGAAAATTTCTTTCTATAGTGGGAAAGGAACTTCCATTCTATGGGAAATGGCACTTACTTAAAACATATTTATTTACAGCTAAAATATTTTGAACTTTGTAACATACATCTCAGTTACAGAATTCATAAGTGGAAATTCAAAGAACTACAGAAATAAAGTTTTCACCCTGCAAAAATCCCTCAAACTCAGATCAAGGTTTCTTATGCTTTTCTGTTTGTTTTTAGAAAAGAATACTGTTCTGTGAAGTATTTCAGTCGAGGTGGCAGTTCATAAAGGAAAATAATTCTATTAGAAAATAATAGATCAATTCTAGGTATTTAGACCCACCTTTCTAAGCAACAGAATGTTTCTTTTTGTCTGTTCACAGAAAGAAGAGGACAGAGTTCACAACGTGCGCATTGCTCTAGGAAATGGTATCAGACCTTCTGTGTGGAAAGAATTTCTGATGAGGTTCGGCCCAATTAAAATATTTGAATTCTATGGGTCGACAGAAGGAAATCTAAGTTTCCTGAACTACACTAATAGAATAGGAGCTGTGGGCCGTGCTGGCATCTTCTCAAAGGTAAGTGTTACCAAATCAACCAACCAACCAACCAACCAATTAACCATCCAATAATTAAAAAAATTTTAAAAGGCAGGTGAGAGACAGAAATTATAAAGAGCAGGAAAGTGTACAAGGAAGAACCTGCTCTGTTCTGTCCAGACATAGCCAAATCTGGTTTGTGAAAATTGAAACCATACCTTAGCCCCTTACTTGACTCTATTCTCTGCACACGTGTTTTGAAGCCACAACAAATACACACAGTGAGTATACAGAAGCTTGTGTAACCAACATTTTCCCCAGAATATATTAAAAAACCCCAAACTGACTGTATAAAAGGGCCAATCCACAGGACTGATTAATGATGCTTTTTGTTAAAGTTTATGTGTCATCCTGAAAACCCACATACATTAAGTCATGAAGCCAGAAACTAGTTTTGATTTGGCTTTTGACATGAATCAGGAGATAGATGTTCCAGAGGAAACTTAGACAAATTTGCTCTTTGACTGCATCTTCACTCATGAAAACCAGTGTCACACTTTCTTTGAAATAAGATTAGCAAAACAAAAACATTCTAAATTCTCAGCAAATAAGGGAGAAAAATATTAATCTCAAGAGATCTGAGCTATAAATTTACATAACACAACTACTGTTGAAACTCTTACTGCTTGTACCATAAAATGCCCTGACAGTCTCAAATGTTCTTCCTATTTGTGCAGTTTCTGTGAATCATGAACATTATACTACAATAAAATACTCTTCAAACAATGCTAAAGATTCAACTCAGTTAAGATCTAGACCAGATTAATGCCTTCCAAATGATTTCTGCTTTTAATCTGAGCTGCCAAAAATGCCTTGACATGATCATAATAACAACTCTGCAAGGCTTTCCTCTTCTAGCAATCTTAGCAATGTGGATGCAGAATTAAGGCAGAAGAGACTAAATTCAATCATTGGATTGTAAATTTCCACTTAGATCTATCTGGAGTAATTTATGAGATGTCTGTAAATTTAGTTTGGATTTTTCTGTCAGAGAGTCATCTTGATCTGCATTCCAGTAATATTAAGCCTCTGCTAAGAAACGGATGGTAGTTTTAAAGTAAAATTGGCAATTTGATAAAATGCACTGTTTCACTATCCTTCATATAAATTATTTTAATCTGACCATGCTCTAAGACAATTGACTTCTTTTGATCGATAAAGGAGATGAACAGTTATCTGTGTTGTATACTTAGTGTTGCTTATCATGGTATGAACGTGTTCGGACAATTGCATCTCAGAATACTGTCAGTGTATTCCAGGCTGTTTCAAGCCTTCAAAAGTCAAGAGGGGACCATACAATAATTCAAAGCAATTTTTATCACAACTGGAAAGTGAGTAAGACAGGTTTTTAAATAAGCATATGTGCTTTTTTTTTTTAGTTTCTGCATTCTTTTGAGTTGCTAAAATATGATGTCTGGAAACAAGAACTTGTAAAGGATGAAAATGGAAGGTGTAAGAAAACACCCATAGGTAAGGAAAAATATTAGTTATCTATTAACTAAGCAACAGATACCTCAATTAATTTAGTTTTTTGAGCGTCAGATTTTTGACATGTACCTGGAACTTACAAACAACACTGGAAAATAGACCCAAATAGGGATATGTTGATAATATATGCAATAATATATCCAAATATTTATAATATAACCCAAATGAAAAAAAAACACCCAATAATATAAGAACATTAGCAATATCCTGGGTCTGTAATAATTTTATTTTCACCTGAGAAAAACTTGTTCATATTCCTGGGCAAACCAGACTTTTTAGTGGGTTTTTCTCCAAAAAAAAAAAAGGATACTGCAATTCCTAGTATGTTGTGTTCTTAGGCCAGATGTTTACAGATGCTTTCTGAGTTTAAAATTTAAATTTCTGAGTGTCTTAGTTTGAAAGGCAGATATCTGCCAAGGAAAAGCAGGAACCCTCCTGGAGTGGAAGGAATCACCCCCTCCCCTGAATCATTGTAGTTTTGAAAATTATCAGGCTTTTGAGATTAAATATGGGAAAAGGAATAACAGTTCTTTACTAAAATAGATAGATAGATAGATAGATAGATAGATAGATAGATAGATAGATATAACCCAACAGAACAAACACCGATAACAACAACAAACAGCAGTACCAGACTCCCCGCCTGTCACCCGGGTTCCCCCGTGGTGTAGCTCTGGCCACACCCGGGTGGGGGCGCTGGTGAGGCAGGGGAGGCAGGGAGGCTGCAGTCCGGGTGAGCGGTGGGTGCAGTCCAGTGGGAGTGGGGGCTGCAGTCCAGTGGGAGTGGTGAATCCTCAGCAGCTCTTGGAATCGGTGCTGGAGAATGTGTCCCAGCATCCAGGCAGGCTTCATTATATTCCCGCAGGAATGTCCATGTACCTCCCCCAGGGCGGAGCATTTCCCAATGGAATGATGAGATAAGATGGTTTGGGAGGTTCTGGGCGGTTGGGTCATTACAGCTGCCCATTGTCCGTGATGGCCCAGTAACAGAGATGGCCTCCTCAGGGTGGGTGTGATCATTGTTGGTACTTCCAGGGGGAAGCTCTCTCAGCTGTGTCTTTTGTGAAGACAAAGGGACCCTGCCTCACCACAGGGTTCCCCTTATCTTATCTAACCCCAGCCTGCAGTCCCAGGGGCCAAACATGCACCGGGCAGTTGTTGCAAACGACCTGTCATTAACGGCTCATCAGGGCTGGTGCAGATGGGGGAGAATACATTGTTTTACTACAGCCCCACAACCCAGGACACTGAGAAAGAACAGTATAGTTTCAAAATCTGGATCATATTTTTACCTTTAGTGACCAAAACAGATGTAGCTACTTAGTACCTAGAGTTGCACAGACTTTCCAAACTCCCACATAAAATTGAATACTCCACCTCAAAGAGCTGAAGCTCTTAGATAGACTATAGGACAGCCTGGTAGCTAAGACGATCTTAGAGAAAAATTCTGAAAACAGTCTCACAAAAGACAGCACTGCGTTTTACTGAAGCCACATTAAATATCCATGTACCTGGGTACTCATACATGAATCCATGTCTGTCAAAGTTAGCAGTTCTGGGAAAAAGGCCTTTAACATCACTAGTTTAAGTATGTAGGTATAATTATCATTGAGATAAAATTCCTGAAGTAAAAGAGAGACTTGTACAGCTGACCTAAATTATAATATGTCATGTTAATGTCAGATCATAATGACACACAGTAGGACTGGTCATCAAAGCAGCAATTATTACTGCTCATTTTTGATAACATATTATATTCTGGTAGTAGTACTGGAAATGAAAGTACTAATCTTTTATTATTTCTGATAATACATGATTTGCTGATAATATCTAAATCAAGAAAAAGATAATTCTTTTCCTTGAAAAGATTTTGCCTGCTCACTACTATTACATTATAAACTGGACAAAAAGTTTTTGATTTCTCAGTGAAATTGATAAAAGGCTCAGTTTCATGACACAATTTGAAAAATTTTGCAGGTTGTTACATATACTTTTTTAGATTCTTCTGTTGCTGTAACCCAATGCAATGTGAGACAGTAAAGACAGTAAATTCACAAACTGAGAATTATCATGTAAAAATGACTTGGGGTTAGGGCAACTCCTTTTAAAATTCAACATTTTTGTTCGGTTGTTCTTTTGTTGTAAAGCATGCATTGTATTTGCAGCAATGCCAGCTCCTCTTCTGGGAGACAATATGAGCTTTCATTCCATTTTTCATATTGAGAGTTCAAAACAATGAAGAGGATCTAATTTAAGAGGCAGAAATACAGCCATGAAGAAAATTATTTGTTTGAAAACATCTTCTTACATCTGTGAAGGAATAACAATAAAAGTCTTTAGAAGATAGAAATATCTTTTAACCTTAGGAACAATCCAAGGAAAAAACAAGTACCTATCATAGATATAGAATAAAAATTCATGTTTAAAGGGTATTCTGGATCAATTCCAGTGAAGTCAATGGAAGTTTAGCCCTTGTTATCAATAGGACTTAGACAGTCAGCAACAAGGAGTGATGTCCAGTGGGGATAGGCTTCAGGCACCAGTGACTCTTTGATGTTCAGGGGCCTGGACACATTGTGGCTTGCAAGGTGTGTTGTCACACCAGCACACCTCAGCAGCTGCTGAGGGCAGGCGCAACCCTATCCTCCAGAAAAACCTCAAAGTACAAGAGCATAGGTACTATACCTATTTCCCCTATGTGTATTATTTGATTACCAGCACCCTTTTCAAGTGACAGATAGGTCATCTTTTCAACAGGTAAATGCTTTTTCAGAGTAAGTAATGTACAACATACTCCAAAAATCTCCTTGTGATCCAGCTTTTTGAAAGAGAAGGAAGCAAGATTATGCTCCCTTTTCCACTCTGCTATTTCTTCTGTTCCCGGAATAGCTAAGGAAATGTAGCAATAACATCAATAGAGCAGATGTGGCTTCCAAATGATTTTTAATATGATAATTTATGCTCTAAATAGCTCACTGTATATATGCTTCTTTGCATCCCTCTTTCATGGCCTGCAGGTAAACCTGGTCTTCTAGTTGTTCAAGTTACTGAGGATGCCCCATTTTCTGGATATGTTGGAAATAAAGAAGCCTCAGAGAAGAAACTCCTGCGTAATGTGTTTGTGAAAGGAGATGTGTATCTTGACACAGGAGACCTCCTAGTGATGGATGAGGATGGCTTCCTCTACTTCACTGACCGGGTGGGAGACACTTTCAGGTATAGCAGAGAGCTAGGAGTAAATCCAATGAGCTTGGAAGAAATCACACATATGCAGGATTGGATGACATAGGTCAGATTCAAACCTGACAAATGTCAATTTTGTTTAAACAGAAACATTAAGGAATGCTGGAATCAAGTTCAGCAAAGTTCACACCAACATAGCAGAATTTTTCATATTTGGCGCTTCTTTTAATGTTGGGGTCTCAAATGAGATGGCACTAAATCAGAAAAGAATTTTCCTGTCTGCATTCTTCAGTTAAGAGTAATGGTAGCCCACACTAAAAGTAGCTCTCCATCCCATATAGAATAAAAATTTCTAAGTTAACCTCTATGTTAATATAAGAAATATTTTCAACAGGTGGAAAGGAGAAAATGTTGCCACTTTAGAAGTTGCGGAGATCATTGGCATGATGGATTTTGTCCAAGAAGTTAACGTTTACGGCGTAAGCGTAAAAAGTAAGATATTCCCTGTAGTTAGAGACATTTGAATTGAAGTAGTAATTTCCTACTGTAACTCTTCTGTTCTTGCAACAGAATGCACACTTATATATAGGGGTATAAATGGTTTCAGCTTGGCACTTCAGGGTTTTCTACAGAATTTTGTAATTTCAGTTTCATGTAAGTGTTGATTTAATGAACAAGACATGCTGAAATTTTGTAATGAATGGAAGGAACATCGGGATATATTAAAAATCATAACACATAAGTGAGAAATACAAAATTAGAAATACAAAGTTATGAACTACACAAGATTTCTCTTAGGCTACAGTCTTTCATCTAAATATAGTAAAACAGGGCATATTAAAAGATGACATGTCTGCAACCACTCTCTTGTGAGTACCATCCAAGAACATATATATTTTTCCTAATTGGAATGCTCTCAGTCATACATAATGTTTCATTAAAATATACAGTGCCATGCTGAAAAGCTGAAGGCAACTTAATTACAAGATCAGGTAGGAAATTTATCAGAAGATGCATTCATTGGAACAGATTGAGGAAGGCAAACGTTTTGTGGTGCTGAGTTCATTGTTTTCTTTGAAAGCAAATAAAGTCTAGTGTTGAAAGAAACTAGACACATGAACTAGAAGCTGTCAAGAGACAAGTTACTATTTAGCCCTGAGAGCTGGGATATATGATGGGTTCAAAAAAGAGGATACATAAAAATTAAAATTAAAAGGCTGAATGGTTGATCAGCAGGTGGCAGTAAAATGCCAATATGTTCAACTTTGAGAGATGACGTCCTCAAGTGCACGCAAATAAAACTGTAATCTAATGTTCAAAGCATCTCTCATTATCATCTACAGTTGGAGCTGACAGAAGCTCCTCAAAAGGGTTATTGCTACCTCAGGCAGTAAATAGCACATCTAAAAACGCCTCAAGAGCTTAAGAATCACATCAGTTTTTGGTTGTAGTGTCAATAAAATATAGACAGCATAGTCTTTCACATTTCTGGATTGACTTGAGTCTCAAACATTGGCAAAACAAACTTCACAGCCCGTTCAGTAGCTGCAGATTCATTACCTGGAAAAGGAACACCCATGTTTTTCCTTTCCAGTGCCTTTTGGCACACCTCACGGCCGCGGTTTTGTTCTGAACAAATTTAACCGGTCAGATTTAACAGCTGATTTCTTCAAACTTAGATGTTTTCTCCACTTGGAATTTTCACTTTTGTTTCAGTAAAGAGAATACAGGAACTATGTCTCTTACATATTTTTGAAAAGGGTTTTGTTTCTGTTTTCATGCCAATCATAATTTGATGCCAGTATTTTACTGGAGCCACTTCTTCCTTTTGTCACTAATCTGTCTGAGGAAGAGAGTGCAAAACACTCAGCACTGCTTATACAGTGTACAGTAGTCACTAGACTTTATATAGAACAAGCACAGTCTCATGCACGTGTATGTCCATCTTTGGCATTAGTCTTTGTGAGAGTGCATTCAGTTTTTCATTGAATTAATGGTCTCTCTGATTTAATTAGGCCACTATCTTACTAATATTAAGGTAGGAATAAAACCTAGCAGGCAGTTTCCAGCTATAGGGGTTTCCTAATAAAAAGACATCAGTGACATTTTTTTGATTGAGTAAACTTACTGAAAGTAACTTTTAAAGTCTTCCAATACCATGTATTAGAAATAAAATATCATGTACTTATAAATAAAGTATCATGTATTTTATACTCAATGTCTGAGAAGACAGGACAGATATCTCACAACATCTATTTATTTGCTCTGACTCATACTAAATCCCTCCAAATGTCATACAACATTCATATATACTCTTACTTGTCATACTGTTTTTCAATTTTTTTAGATTATGAAGGAAGAACAGGGATGGCAGCTATTGTGCTTAAACCTCACCAAGCCTTTAATGGAGAAAAACTTTATAAACATGTTGTGGACTTACTTCCAAGTTATGCCCAACCACGCTTTGTGAGGATCATGGTAAGACAATCAGTTTCTCCTACTTGCATTTATCTTCTGTCTAACTTGAAAATTGGTCTCTGCGATCACGTAATGCAGAATGCAATTTACAGTTTTAACACTTGAAAATGGAAGGTAATACTAGCCTAAATTACTGGTGCTATTATTATTATTGTTGTTGTTATTGGTATTATTACATTCAGAAAATATATGATGAATTAAACTTCTGTTTTGCTTTAAGGATACATTCATACCTAAAAATCCCACAACGTGGCAGTTGGATTTTGCTTCAAAGCTCTTCATCTTCAACTAGTGTTTCCTTCTAGTCAATAGAAGACTAAGCAAACACACATGTAGCATTACTCACAACAGTGTCTTCTTATAAAAGGGTGACATGATCCATTTAAAACCTTTTCCTGATGTGGTTGTTCTTAAAGTGATTGTTATTCACTGGTACTGACAAGGCACCAAAGAAATACCTAGTTTTTTGCAATAGGTAGTAGGAAATGATTTATAGATAAGGTTTCCTAATATGACAATTAAAATGCACCCACATGTTTTGAAGTATAAACGCAGAACTGGAATACAATTCCTTTTTAATGTGCACTTTGAAAGTGGATTACACCCCTTGTGAACTCCCCACAAGATAATCTGCAACAGGGCAGGACAGCATGGACTGCAAAGAGCAGAAAAGGGCTCCACATTACCTCTTCTGAAAGTTTGTAGTTCACGGTTTTCTGCTGTTAACGGATGCAGAGAGGTATTTGGCAGTTTTGCCTCTCTTTAAATATCAATTGTCTGAAAAGCACAAATTTGGTCGAGAATAAGATGGGAATTTAAGTGTGCATGAGACTAGAGAGGAAGAGGAGAACAAAGATTTATACATTTAGAGCAAAGTCTAATTTTTAAGGGTTTTAAAGATTGAGAAAACCCATTTTTTAACTGATAGGTTATTGTACAAAGTAAATGTACTTTCAAATGCAGTAAGCACAGATTATCCTGTCTGTGGTGCCTCAGGACAGAAGTGGCCTCTCCTGGGAAAAGGTTTTGGAATAGATCTGTCTAGTTCCACTAGACGGAGAAAATCTGTATGGATCTCTGGGGGCTATATGTGTGGACCCGACTAAACTTGTTTGCATTTATGAGCTCTCTGACTAAAGTTTTTAGGTAATTGAGGAGGAACCAAAGGAACCAAAGTTACCAGCAGTACTAATTAATGAACACTTACACATGTGTAAAATTTTATGAAAGGAGACAAGTTCAATTTTATTTAAAAAAAAAACAAAATGGGAAACAAAATGTTGTTACTTTATAAAATGTCTTAGGGGGTTATAACAGGATAAATGCTGAACTCACAATTTTGTTTGGAAGAAAATTAATTCCCTTCTCTAGGTCCTGAGAAAGAGGCCACTCTACTAAAGGGTGACAAATATATGAAATTCTCATGCAAAACTGGAATTAAAAAAAAGTCTTGAAAATTTTTCAGCAGTACATATGTAGGGTCTTGCTAATATGACTTGCAATTATGTTTGACTGGTTTTGTGGAAACCAGACAGACTGAGAGCTGTTCTCAACCTTGAGAACTTGGCTCTAAAAGAATAGCAGAGGCCCAGGGACAAGGAGGCAAAGAACCAGGGAACTCCATGGCTTTGTTATCTTCTTTACCTGACTGTTTTTGACTTCCTTTCAACAAGAAGTAAAAAGTGGTTTCTTTTAGCACGGGAACTAAAAGAAAATGTTTGCTGCATTGAAAGCACCATATAAGTAATAACAATGCTTGAGAACAGTCTGTTTTAAACTTTTCTCTTAATGTAAATAGTTTAAAGGAGATTATTTTATACACCACTTCTGCTCTTATGCGCCAACTGTTGCATGCAGAACAACTCGCTCATGATCAGTATCTGAATAACTGCTTATACAGGCAAATAAGTACAGCAGCTGCTTACACAGACAAATAAGACAAGAAGGCATTTAATATTTTCAGTTTCAATGTTTTAAATAAAGTTTAGCAGTAGGAAACCAGAAGAAAGCAAGTACCACAAAAACAGTCAGCTCTCTGCAGAGCATCACCAATTGTTCTATACATTACTGATTTTGTGGTGAGCTGCCGTAATGAAAGTTAAAGGAAAATGCATATTCTGAAACAGAAACTTGCAATCTTGTCAGTGGCTTTAATAGGCAAATGAGTAAGAAATAAAATCTTCATTTAGATTTAGATTTCAGTGCACTTGTGAATCAGATGATTCTGTTTAACTGAAGAAATTCTACAGTAAAATGGCATGATTTGTTTTATTCTGTAACTACATCATATTTTCACTGATATAGGCTGAAATGGAATATTGTGCTTTACTTGAATTACTTCTTTTTTAGAATGTTATGCAAATTACTGCAACTTTCAAGCATCAGAAAATGCATCTGGTGAATGAAGGATTTAATCCAGAAATTATATCCGAACCTCTGTATTTCATGCATGAACCTGCACATTCCTATATTCCTTTGACAAGGGAGATATACCAGAAGGTGATTTCCAGTGAAATACGTTTATAAAGCATACGAATAAAATTACTCTATAAGACGGAAAGTTTCAGACGTACTCCTGCAAGTACTTCAGCGAGAGCCACTATGCAATATTTGTTCTAAAAATACAGGATACTCACATTTATCTTATTGTGATAGAATTTGTCTCTTCATAAGACACAGGTACAGTAGTTGTGTGCATTGTGTAAGCTGCACTGCATCTGCTCATATTACTTCCTCACATATGGGCTCACACATGGGGTCATACAGGCAAATTTTTATTTTACATTTCTCATTGATTCAAATTGTTTTTGTCTAAGCCACCATTATCTTGACTTAGTTGAATGTTTTACATGTTTAGATTATTATTCTGACTCTGCTTTTAAAATGCATAAATGATTAGATAAAATATGTCCTAGGCATTAATAAAGTATAAAGTGAGCCAACAGAAACAGAGGCAAAATACTGCACAAGTACTACATGTAAACTTCTGTTCAATGTTTGCTAATTGTATGATGTAATATTTAATTGCTGTATTTTATGTTATGCTCAACTTCAGAATTTTATGGAAAATAAACATTCAATGGTGAAATACACTTGTTGTATTTAGTGCACATTATTTTTTGCAACTTAAGACAGAACTAGCACAGATTAAACTATTTGCAAAAATTCATGCCTGCTGGCACATGACCTCTCTTTCACATACCAGCTCTCATTCCTAAAGCTGAGTTCTTGTGAAAACAGGAGATTTACTATAGCTTCTAGCTTTTGCTGGAAGTGAACACCTTGAACCTGTTAAAAGGAGCTAGAAAGTTTCAAAGGCAGAATCAGGCTAGAGATTATAAATACTAGCATACCTGTTGGACATACTTTCCTTGAGTGTACATATCTGGTTACATTTAAAAATCAAACATGTCTGCACTTACGTGAGGGAAAACCTCTCTACTGTATGATTCCCTGAGTTCACATGATCTTTTGCCTGGATTAATTGCTTGTCCCATTTCAAGCCTTACACACTTGCATGGTTTTCCCAAACGTGATATTTACTGTTTCTTGTCTGTCGGTATGTGCTATTTCTACCACTGCTGACACTGCTGCTTGTGCCATAAAGCACTGACACGCACTAACTGACCCAAACACTACTGGTGCCCTGCACAGCACAGAACATGAACAGCCCCCACCACAAGAGCTCATCACCTAAAGTAGGGAACAATTGGACTAACAAAGAAATGCTTTTATGATCACAAAGGTCTGTAAACCTTGATGAGATCACGTATCTGTCAAGATCCTCCGCCATTCCAAGTCAGGAGAAGTGTGTCTGTCAAGTCCAGATGCAGCTTGAGGGTCTGAAGGGCAGTGAGTAAGGGTGCAGGACTGGACAGCACACAACCCCTCACACCAGGTACACCCAGGGGGCAATCACATCTCCTGGGAGACACAAAGTCTCCGAGCACCGAGTCAGAAGCAGAGCTGCAAATAAGAAAAACCTTACTTCTAAGAATTGGCCATTTGTGGACAATTGAACAGAATTACTGGACATAATGCAGGTTTGAGGAAGACCCAAGGAATTTCAATGGTTTGAATACAGCATGTGACTCTATAGCACCCAAAAAATCTCCTTTGATGGAGGCAGTGAACTTCCTATGTTTTGCCCAATTTCTGGGCATCCAAGTAACAATAAAGGAAGGGATCAATTACTCGTTACTCTTCAATATAGTGGTTTCTCTAACTACTTCTACTGTGGTCTTCTAACACACAAAACAATAGTCTTCACCTAGAACTGATCTTATAAACTGACTTCTTATTTCCAAATGTCAACAATTTTCAGATCATGACGTAGTACTGAGATAGCTCTGAACTGGCTACTGTAACTAAAATGCTTGCATTTTTTCTACCATTTAAAGCTTTATATAAATATATACACATGTAACTCTTAAAAATGTATAAGGTTAAACTTTATGAGGACTATTCCTATATAACTGCTGTTACCAATACACTTTATTAAGTTTGCGACATTTATAAAGCTCCCAAAACCTCAGAGAAAAGTCTCATCTCCTATCTTTACTTTTATTAAGGCAGTATACTACAGACTACTGTCTGCCTGTTATTTCTTCTTTTCTCCCTCACCCTTTACTCTCTACATTTAATTCCTTCCCAACACTCACTCTTCAGAAGAGATTAAAATGGAGCACAAGACAATAATCACATTTACCAGGATCTAAGTAGGAGATGCTTGAGGAATGAGTCTCTTACATCAGGAAATTACTGTGGTTTCAGGATTCAGAAGAAATGTCCCACATATGTGCAGAGGAGCACAAGTACCTATAACTCTTAAGCACTTAATCTTTTTCTTTCTCACCTGTTACTGTAAGTTGCTTCTTGGGCTTTCAAGAGAGTCATTTCCCCTCTGACATCTCCATACAACAGAAAAGGAGCATATGAGAAGAAAACTAAGAAAATTAACAACGGGTTTGGCTACAGAATTTAAATAAGTCAGTATTTTAGCATATAACCCAGTTACACCAGTTAACAAAGTGGTGTTCCATATAGCAGACACAACTGGAGAAATCAGTGAAAGGGAAGACACAGAGCAGCAACATTAAATGAAATTTGGTTTTATTTCTGATCGTGTGCTTACAAGGCTCTCCTAGTTTACAATTCAATCCTATGAATGGCTAGTCCTTTCTGGAAGGTCAACCTTTTTAAATGTAAAAGTCCTAGATCAAAGGCTTAACGAAGCAGAATGCAGATTATGCCTGCAGAACTTCTACCTTAACCTATTCCAAGCCAAGACAAAGAAATAAGTTTTCATATTTTACATCTATTAAAAAAAGAATCGGGGTACTATTCTCTGCATACTCTTAGAAGAATTAAAATACTATATAGTTACTATAAACTGTATAATACTAAATTGAAATAAATAGCTCACACTTTAAAATATATGATTTTTTTAAAAAAACCCCAAACCACCAACAACCTCATGCATCTAAAATGTCTTAGACAAGTTCTTTCTTTTCCCTCAAAAATTTGAAGTATTTCATTTTCTTGGTGCTTATGCTACTAAAATAGCATTGCAATTCCCTTACATATATAAGTAAGGTTCAGAGTTAATGCAAATATACATAAACACAATATTGTATTATCTGGTAAATAAAAGGCATAATGTCACAAAGTTATAATATCAAAATGACTTTTTTTACACTGAAGAAGCATTTCAGTATTTGATGTCAGTTTTTTTCTGCAGTGGGATGTTACAGGTAAATTTTTTAGTTTTATCTAATCACATTTAAAAAAAAAAATTTTCCCTGATTTCCATCAGAAGAAAATTAACCTTCTTTATATTTCATTATTGGGTCATATCATACACTAAGGAATCAAAATGTTTTGAAGCAAAATTGAGCATGATAATTACAGCACACTAAATAATTCAGAGCTCAGTGGTTTGTCTGTGGTATGAGTTTATGAGTTCCACATATGTCAAGAATAAAACAGATTGCACCTAATGACATGTAAGAAGTCAATTAATGGATAAATTTCTTGTTATGCTTTGGGAGTTTATTTACTTAGAAACAAATATCTCTACATTTAAAATATAAGAGGTTTTAGAGACTTTTTAGAGTTAACCTTTAGAATGGTCTTCTAAAGGTTTCTTCATAATATGAATTTGCCACTTGCAGGTATGTGTTATGTTAGCAATTTTAATCTCATAATAGCATACAATTTCTCCCAGATATTGGGGGAAACCTGCCTTATTCTGTGCATGTGGCAACTTGAATTCACATAACAGTTCAGTAGCCTGTATTGCTCTCATTGACCCATGCATGCTGTTAATTTTATCTTCACTGATGACATTAATTACTTGACATGAAATAAAATGATTCATATCTTTGTAAACCTTTCAATCATGTGCTATTTACTTTAAAAATATTAATAAATGTGCATACATCTCAATTGGATAAAACCCCTGAAATTACAGAAAGAAAAAGTACAGAAGGCAAATTTAACCTAACTGCTAACCTATCTCATAACTACAGGGGCTAGGCCAGCTACCTAAACCGAGGCACCTAACTACCGCTTGGGACGCATGAGATGGGCAACTATGACTCAAAAGCCCAGCACTTTCTGCATAGGTACCTAATGTTAGGCAGGCATTTATTTGCAAGGAATCTTGAATAGCAGTAGATTCAATCATGGGTCATGGATTCAAGCCCAAAGTACAGACAGTAAGTTTGGTGGATGTTCTCTTCTCCCAAGTGAGTAGCATGTGAATTTTCTTATGTATTTTCCTGAGGTAGATCACAGCACGCATGCGTTCTTCAGACTCCTGTTACCACCTGACATGTCAACAAGAGACAGCGCTTAAAACAAACCAAATAAAATCCTTAGCAGGTGCAGTCTTCAATGAAAAAGACATAAAAATGCATTAAATTCTATGTGCCACATTTGAAAGAAGTTATAATATATACATACACATATACATATACATAATCTACGCCTACATCTACATCCACCTGTTTTCTTGGGTGCTGGGCCTAGTTTTATCAGACCAGGGCTTTCAACTGTAACAGCCCAGAGTAATTCTACTGCATTTACAGTGCTGGTGACTCATGTGGTGATATAAGGCCAAAGATTTATTTCCGTGTTGTTTTTCTTTGCTTTGTACTTCTGGGTGAGATAAATCCTACCCACAAGGAAACAGTGGCATTTATCAAGGAAAACAGTGGCATTTATCAAGTGTTTGTCTAACAACAAAAGACCATTACACAGAAAAAAATAAATCCTTGCCTTGCTACCCTTGTGGGTTGCATTGTGCTTTCTCATGTGGGGCCACTTGTGAACTAAGCTCTTAGGAAGAAGAAATGTTGGCGCTACTGACATTCTTTTTCTTTTAACCCCCACTGCACTGTTCAGCTTCACTCATTTCAGTATGAGCACTTCAAAACAAATGAAAACCAAAGGAAGAACTTTCATAAAAGTGTCACAGGAGTGGGTACTTCTATTGCTGGTTATGGGAGTATAGAATTGTCCTTTGGCTTCCTGAAAATTTCAGCCTTGAGACACATTTTGAAAGAGATCTAGATACAGACAAAATAGGACTGTTTATGTATGAACACTGAAATTATTTTAAAATTTAGTTGTTAGAGAGATGTTAGAGAGACATGTGAGAGATGATTAGTATTAAGTATTGTAAATTGTCAGTAAGGCAAAATTAACACATAGTCCTGATATCTGATTGAATAGCATGTCAGAAAGAAACATTATTACATCAGAAGTGACAAATCGAGTAAATTATTACTTTTGACATTTAAAAACAAGTTAAAAGACTTCTACTATGAAACACTTTGGACTGCCATAACGTTATTTTTTAATTATTAATTTATAATTTGGTAAATTACAACTTCAGGCACCTAAATAACCTCACCAAAAAATCAGGACATTTTAACTTATTTTCTAAAAAAACCAATTCTGAATTTTGTCTTGGAATACTTTGATGTTTATTTAAAATAAGGTGTTTGAAGTTTTATATTTTTATAAATATATCTTTGTGTGATTAACAGTAAGGGATTTTTAAGAATGCTTAGAATGTCCAGGTGTACAGGTTATTGTACATCACTAAAACTATTTGAATGACCCTCAAAAAATATAAGTACTTCTATTGTTTCTACTATATGAAAAGTAGACACATAAAGAAATATCAGCTAAAATGCTCACTGAAGTGCTTGAAAGTGTGACAGAACATGTACATGTAGTTGACCATTCGAGAAGAACTTCTTTCAGTATTTTAGGTTCCCTTACTTTCAAGTCTACTTTGTGCCATTATGATTTGTCCCCAGTTGTGGAGATGTTCTTCATGGAGTGGAAATCTTTTTCTTCTTCTGGATTCGAATGTATGCTATGTGTAAATCACCTGTTGAAGGTAAATGGCCCTCTCCCAAAGTTATTAGGTTTCATTCTCGTGTCTGCGCACAGAGGTGCCCAGTGAATATGTCTCCTTCCTATTCCAAGATATACATAGGTCAAATTCAACTGAGTTTCTACAGTTTTGAACAAAATTAAACCTTCTCATTTCAAATTTACAACAAAATTGAATAATTGATTGTATGTGGCTTTGTTGCTTTTTCTATTCTATAAATTCAAATCACAGAACAGTATCATATAACTGCTGTGAAAATCGGTGGAATTAACTAGAAGAAAAGTTTTAGTTCTTTAGTTTCACTCTTTAGTATCTTAATTGTATACTTTTTAATGCAGTAGGGGGCCAGATTGAGTGAGGGAGTGAGTGAGTGAGTGAGTTTGGGGTATAGTTTCTTATGCTATTTTTGGCTAACAGTGGATTTTTAAAGGACTTCATTTCCAGGCTGGTTTCTATTTTTCTGACTTACAATAAGGCAGTCAAGATTGTTTTAGCAGCACAACTGATGAACTGTATGAATCCTTCTGATTCACTCCTGCAATAGTCAGGAAGTATTTTCTTATCTTTATTGTCTGTTCACACACCGAGTAATTCACTCATGTCATATATCTCATTTTGAATTCTATTACAGTTCTATTGTTCACAGAATCTGAAAAACAGTGGATGTTTCTTGTTGGTAGGGGAACCAACATGCGTTCTGAAAACTGACAGGTAAAACCCACAAAGCAACAGTACACACTTGAAGCTCCTTTATGAGTGAATGAATAACCTTGTGAGCCTAGTAGAAAACCTAAAAAAATCTCATAAAATATGTCTCTGCAAAAATTACCAACTGTGGCCATCCTAGCTTAAAAAAAGCACTGCTGTAGGCACATGAAAGCATAAACGTTTGTCTAAAAATACAGAAACAGGACTATGCTATTCTTTTTCTCCATGTGACTCACTCTTCTGTGTTCTGTCTCAAAAGTGCCTGCAGGCAGAATACCTCCAGCTGTAATCTTGACAAATCTCTCTAGCCACTCAGAATGAACATAGGAGGTTTCAAAGGAAACTCTTGCTGCAGAAAGAGGAGGTGATTTCCTTTGCTGTGAATCTATTCTTAGCCTGTACTGTATCACAGTATCACGATATGACAGACCAGCTTTTCTTTTTCCTAGTATGAAATTGGAATCATCCTGTAAGACATATTCCTGCACAGACAAAAAAATCCCCAAAGAACAAAACAAGCAATTCTACAATTTACAATGCAAATATCTATGATCAGACTGTGTGATATCCCAGCAGAGTCCAGAAAAAATTCGGAGGTGAGAAAACAGTACTGATTTCAGGTATGTTTAATCAGACAGAAGATTAGCACAAGAAGTCTGGGCAGAATTAGGGAGAGAGAACTTGATTTTTCCAGTTCAGAATTGCATTAAATTAGACTATCTGTGTTTCCTTGTGACCCATATTGTGTGTTTTCACAGAGATATCTGAAAAAAAAAAAGAAGGTATAAAAAAAGGATTCATTCATAATGCCATCAGACCAAGTACACCTAGACCTTGCAGTAATGAAATCTCTGTGACTGTTTGGAAGGGTGTTGCTGTATTCCCATTAAATTCTACAGCAATTTTCGGGTTTTGTACCTAAGACTTCCAAGAATGACGAAATTTTTTAGTGCTGAACTACACTGAATGGGCAGAGCACAACAGTAGATTTTAACATTAATTAAACCTTAGCTCAAGAAATGTCATGGGGTGTTAAGTTTCTTGCTTTTCAGAAATGGATTAAGGGGACTGAACTGGATGTTTGACAAAGTTGTCACTTGTTCTGATAAAGATGCAAGAGTCAATGTGAGGCAGAGGCTGGCCTGAATAGGAGTTTTAAATAGAAGGTATTAAGTTTAGTTGAAAGAAAATTATATAGAAAAGCCCAAAGAAACAAACACCAACCAACAAGAAAATACACATATTGATAAAATCAGCTTAATAGGGCTGAAACAGTGCATTTTTGTCTTTGGCTACTTTACACTAGCCTCTGATCCATGATTTTCTAATTACTTCAGATGTACACATCATAAACATGGGACTTCTATATTTACATATTTTGTTTACAACCAGAAGAGCTACAGACTGAACATTTTAAACAGAGACTTACAGGATCCTCAAGGAAAGCATGGTAGACATATGGGCAGAAAAAGTACAACAAAGCAGTTCAACAACAAGACATGAGTAAGTAGTTGTCCTTATCTGAGACCTGTTTTTACACAAGGAACAATGATAGGCTGGAAACAGGGAAGATGAAGTCTCCGAACTGGAAATCTTCCCAGGAAAGCATGAAACTTTGTTATTAATTAATCTGTTCTCCTGCAGCATTACGCAACAACCTGTCATGCTATCCTGAGTAAAGTTTTAACTGACAAGTTAAAGATCTTTCTATGACTAAACCCAGTCATTTGCTGTTTTCATTTGGCATTGGTTCAATGGCAAAGGATAAACATTTTACCATTTCATGATTGGTTTTCTTTGCAACTTTGTGAGGCTGTTTTTGGGAAACACCTGGTGATATTACTGGAAATAATATCCTGAACAAGTTTCAGTAAGAAAATGTTTGTATCATAACTGCTCCTTCTGTGAAGTTTTAGACATACAAAAAAATTATATTCATAAAATAAGCCTAATTGGACTCCTTCTGTTGGCAAGGGAAGTACACAAATTGAGGGATTTAAACATTTATATCTGATTGTAAAATCAAAGGCTGTCACTCGTGAAACATATTAAGACCCCCTGTTTGACTGGTAACTGTTACAGAAAACAACAAAGGCTGCTAGAGGAGCAAATATTAAAGCAAGGGGGCCAGAGGGCTGGTACCTCACCTTAAAAAAAGGTCTTTATTTTTACTTGCAAGGCTTCAAATGTTTCTGAAATTGTATTCTTCATTTGGGTGCATATGTTGTACATAGAGCTAAAGTTTATTGGGTGGAATGTGCATTTTGTAGATGAATACAAAGTCCAGAAGACACCAGGATAAGAGGTGCCCATTTGATTTGTACACTGAACTTTTGACTATTGAACACAATGTGAACAATGGACAATATTCCAGTCAGAGTTAAAGATAGCTTGTCTTTCAATATTCTTACTTTTGTGCCTCCCTTGTGTCCAGCTAACATGCCACTGTACAGTGAAGAAGGCAGCTGCCCTCTCTGTTGTGGTGATTTCAAACCGGAAGACAGCCCAGATTGCTCTGACTGTAGCAAAAGACCCAAGGTACAGCCTTGCTGAAAAGGAGTACTGGTATTTAAGGGCTTTATGGCTGACTAGGCTGACATTTAAAAGTGAAAAGCAGGAAAGACCAAAAGCGTGCTTCTGAGCTGAAGGGACACAACATACTGCCTCTGCTCCATCACCAGAATAGGTAGGGCTTACTTGCAGCTGATTCAGGAGATCTCAACTCCTCTCCTACATTTTTTTAAAACACCCATGCTTTTCATAAAACAGTTGACTGGAAAGTACCTATTTCAGTGGATAGCATCCTGTCAAAATCACCTCGGTGGCTTTGAAATAGCTACAGCATCTTGCACATAGATTTCTTGAGTGAAAAAATGTGCTTATTGAACCAAACTGATACAATTGGGAAAAGGCCAAGAGATGGCCTAGACCACACTATCAGTCTTCATTTTTTTTCAAGATACCAGAGTTAAAATTATTTCTGAGTGTTTTGTATTTCTAGCCTAAGGTTAGAAATAAGTTGTGTTTGCATCCCTGTTAGCTTCTCTGCTTCTGACTATTCCTGATCTAATAAAAACCCCATAAGCTGTCCTACCAACTGCCTTTTCTTTAGCCTTATACCACCACAGCTACAAGACTACAACTGTGGTATTTGAAGGGTAAGGCAGTATCTCCAACACATTAAAAATGGTACTCTAACCAATACTTCTACTGGGTCATGTAAAACAAAGGTGCCTCTGACTTGACCTCACATAATTTAGTTTTTTTAATTGCTTTTATGACTGTGTATTATGATCCACTCTACTACCAGAGGGCAAAATCTAAACCACTTACTTTCCTACCAGCTGATTTGGCTTTTCCTTTTAGTTGTAACCATTACGTAGATCTGGAGAATACAGCAAGGCAAAGCCACAGCTGTTAATGAGTGGGTATGAGAAGCCGTGAATCAATCCAACGTCTTTCCTGCCCACATTAGCAACTACTGCAAGAACATCAAGTGTCTGAGACCAAAGATGATCTTTCCTGCCCACATTAGCAACTACTGCAAGAACATCAAGTGTCTGAGACCAAAGATGAAGGTATGGCATATATGGAATAGGATGGCAAGAGTTCAACATATATTTCAAAATGGACTCCTTGGGGACAACGAGGAAGATGAGCTTGAATAGGACATAAGTTAGTCTTTTAGCAAAATCTTTACTACTTTATGGATTTTCTGCTCTGTTGCCTTTCTTACAAAATTACTGCACTGTATTTAATAATTTCCTAGCATGCTGGGCTCAAGATTTCAGTCAACACAGATCATGAGAAGGGCATGGTTTCCAAAAATAGTTTTTCTAAAGCTTTACCTAACTATATTGCAGGGTTTTAGGCAGCAATCTAGATGCATGCTGCTTTAAGAGAATGTATTTCTGTCCACTCTTTAGAGAGCAAATCCTTTGCCAAAAGGTGTGTGTGTGCATTGTAACTACTACAACCACCCATTCAAATGCCCTTATACTTTTAAAAAGAACCATGTCAATCACGACCAAAACACGCAGAGATAAACAAGATGGGCATATTTATCTAACATCCCTGAGATGGGTGCCAGTAGTTTACTACTATGGAATCATAGTCGCAAAGCAATTCACAATACAATAGCTGCTTTACCTGGATTTGTAGGTATCATATATATATCTGTGCTCCTCAAAGCCCATGTTTTTCCTCATAATCTTGTAGTATATTTCCCAGAACTGCATATATGACATGATCTCTTTCACCAAGTACCCCCACAGTACTCATCATTTGTATGAAAAATATCAGAAATATTCTATACATCATCAACACCTAATTAATCTAATTCCAGCGGTTTAAATAGTTTCATCACACAGTTTGGATTTCTTGCAAAGTGAAATACAGTCAAGTACACTGTACTATATAGCAAAAAGGACTCTTTTGTCTTTTTTACGATCTTCTTCGGCTACAGAGAACTGAAATAAGCAGAGAGCATTTACAACAGAATTCTTCCATTTCTCTTTTAAAATGGTTCAGCACTTTCAAACTATGCCAAAGGGAATAAATAGCACTCAGTGGGTAATTTACCTTAAAGGGACATAATGAGGTAATTTTTTTAGCATTGCTGAAATACCTGATACTACAGAACAGGATGCTCTTTATAGCCCCTTGCTGTGAAACAAAAAAGTCTTTACATAAAAGTGCATGAAAGTGCTATTATTTGTTGCCAGTATGGTCAGATGGCTAAGAGAGTAGACTGAGCCTTAAAGGAGTTCCTTCACATTTTTGGTATTAAAAAGCTCTAGAGCTGTTAATCACTTAGGACTTATCTTTACAATGAAATTAAATGTGAGAAAGGAATAATGGCAGAAAAATTAGTCTAAGTGGATTTTTTTTGGTATTAGATACTCCTGAAGACCTCATGATTACCCTCCAAGTTTAAAAGAGTTCTGTGGAAACCATGCTGGATTTAGTCATTGTACCGTCAGTTAAAAAGAGGAATACAAATTCATGAGAATATTAAAAAGGTCAAAATAAGGATTTGTATTTATCAAAAGCAAGATAATAACAATTCAGAAAGGCACATCTGATGTGTGACTTCAAGTTCTTCCCTGAAGGAGTTCTACAGGGAAAACAAAGGAATCAACAAAAAGAATGAAACATAAATTCAAACAGTGATGTTGAAAAAGGCTATTTGTGATATCCTGCTATCCCAGGCTTGCTTGGATTGACGTGCTTTATTACTGTTAGTGGTTTCTATAACCTGACTCCTACTTTTAAAGACTTAATTCAGGGTACACTTAAGCAGCCTTAAATTGATCACTACAAGAAAGGGTTGTTGAGAGAATTTTGCTTATGAGTTCTCAGACTAAAACTTTTAGTAAAAAGTTTTGCATATATCAGCTCTCAATAGTTAAAAAGAAAACCCCAAACACATAAAACTAAACCCAAAAACACTCAAAAAACCCTCTCGCAAAGTAATAAATAAGCATTCTAAAAATAAAATCTGCTTCTTAAAATAATTTTACCTCCATTAGTGCAAGTAAGACGGGAACAGAAACTACTTTTCTGAGTATGTATTCAAGAAATGAAGAGCTCTGAATTCTTTTGAAATGCCACTTCTTTTCTGGAGCTTTTCCATTGGCTTGGATATAACATTACTACCATATTTTGAATTCATTGTCTGCAGGAGAGAAGCAGTATTAGTATCTTGTTTCCTCCCAGAAAAGAAGTGCTTTTGGCAGGATTCAAATGACAGCTTGGATGAGAAGCTTGCTCCTGAGTGCCAGCAGGAAGACCATACGAGTAGGGTGCAAATGTCCATGTTTTACAAGATGGTAGATAATTACCTTGAGGAAGCCTTCTTGAGAGAGTAACTACTAACTCACGGATAACATCAGAAGGACCCAGTATCAGGAAAAGAAATGTGAGAAAGACTTTAAGTAGCATTTTAAAAACAGTGGTCAGGGATGCCCAAACTAGATACTTACAGAGTCGTATCAGTTGTATGGTGTTTTTCATTACAACTGCCTGCTGAGGTGGGAGACCAAGAAGAGTCATACACTTTATAAAAGGCCATTTGTCCAAGATCCACTGACTCAGATAATCCTCATGGGCATCTCTGGAGAAAGTTTACAGATAACAGTACAACCAAGGAAACAAATAATAAAACACACACTGAACTGGGCACAAAAGATTTAAGATACTGCTTTCTACTTTATGGACTCATTGTCTAGACCTTTACACTATCCTGAAAAACACTAGAATTCAAATCCACAGCTGTTCAAAAGCATAAATCCTGTTCCCACAAAGCCAATCCATCTATTCTCCTGCCTTCTTCCAGGCACCATCCTGAGAAAGATGTGCTGAGGAAATACATTTAGAAACCCAAAATGCTTCACAAGCTTTGCTTCATCTTAAGACCTTTCTCTGTATTCTCCTCTACTCACCCAGTAACCCTTTCTTTGCTATTTTCATTTATCCATGGATTTTACCAAGCCCTAAGCTCTTATTTGGCTAGTTGCATTTTTTTCTCCTCCATTTTTCTCGCACTTTACTCTCATAATAATGTTCTTTCAAAAAGATCATGTAAATTTACATCTCCTGCAGTTTTACCATCCACTCACTGCTCACATAAGCTAGTAATTTGATTTAAAAGGGAAGTGTAAGCTACCAGTGTTCTTTTTTTTTCTCTATCTAATGGAGTGGATGCATATAGGAAAAAATTTTCCTTTCCCATAACTCTGTTCTTAAATTTTACTAGAAAGAAAGTGAAAGAAAGTACATTGTAGGTGGTTTTGATTCAGTTCCAGAAGAAAACTAGTAGAAAAATCTCGATGCCTGGAAGTTGTAGTGCTGAGTGCTAAAGAAAAGTCCTGAACAATCTAGGTGCCTGTGGATGTCTCCACTCTCAAATCTGTATGTCCAGTCTGGGCACTCTGTTGCTAAAAGCAACATTTCTGATAGATACCAGTCTACACTGGAGAATCCACAGCATATGACATAAAAAAAAGCAACCCTTACCACATATACCACCACAACATTACATTCTTTATTGATGCTATACATATAAAGGTCTACATATGAACAGTGTCTTAAGAGTGAAAGTACGAGAAATTTTTTCTCAAAAGAGGTCAGAGCCATAATAATGTATTTTAAGAGACAGGTTTCACTCTCCTTCAGTAGTAATAGATAGATCTTTGATGACTTTTTAACAGTTGACGCAGAACATAAAAGAATGCAACTCCTTCTATCTGAATCCTCAAAGTAACAAGCAGCTTTTTAAAAAGTTTTGAAAGCAAGTGTGTAGACAAACCAATTCAAGGGTTTCAGGCTGTGAATTCTAAGGCTCTAACTCCTGCAAGCTTAGACTGAAGCACTGAAGTCCTCAGAGTGGGACCAGTTTTCAGATACACTAGAATGGCTGAACAATATCTCAATATTTTTTTCTGTCACTTTACTGTTTTAAGTAGTCACCCCCACAAAGTTTTGCATAAAACCAAGACTACTAACACTGCTAGGAGCGACAAAGGAAAGGAAAGCCAAGACAAGAAAGGTAACTTTATTGATTACAGCTCTTTCAGTAATGGTACAGTGCAACCACATCAACCAAAACACAGTTACGTGTACATAATACAAAAATATAACCCTTCATAAAGCTTATACTGTGCTAGGAATGACGTATAGCACTTAAAGAGTGATATATAACATTTTCTCTTAAATAACATGGACAGGTACAGTCAGTCAAATGAGTACTAACATTTTCTCTAATTTGAAGATAAACACATAAGGAGCAGTTTCTTAGTTCAGTGCATCCATATATCATACCTCAGCTAAGATTTGAGAGCAAACTCTTTTAAAAAAGTTTTCCCTTTGCTACTGTTCTCTATCCATAGCACAGCAGTTCTAGAACCAAATGGTGAATACAATTTTTGATAGAGGCATTTATTAGCAGGTACAGGAAAGTATTATTCAGACAAGCATCTTAAGGCACGATAATTTGCACAACAGACCCGTGACATTACTGGCAGAAACAATTTTAAAGGCAGATATCAGTGTTTAGCTACAGTACCATGACGAACAACAATCTATTGTAGACAACATATACCACTAACTAGTGTGGCAAAAAAAAAAAAAATTCCCTTCATCTCTTCATTTTAAAATTCCAATCATCAACCTTGCAAGACAATTCTTTTACAGACCTTTTAGAAATACAGTATCCAACACCTTATACAATAAAAGACGACTAAATTATTTCTGTTCTCCTTTAAAGAAAGTGTATCGTCCTGATGCTGAGGGGCTTTTTGCTTTTTGCCTAATCTAGGTTAGAATTCCTGAACTTTTACACTGTAACCCTGATTAGTAATACCTTATATCCTAAGGTAAATAGAGCAGCCTATCGCTGTAACATTCCAGAGCTGAGAACATGTTAGAACATGTTATCGCAGAGTGACGACTGAAAGACAAACGTTGAATTCTGTGTCCTAACTGGAGAATCTAAACTATGTTTTTTTGTTAGATCAGACTATGTAGAGCTGTTGCATAGAGAGAAGGGAGATAGGTTTTCACTCTTCTTCTTACCCATACCCTTACCCCTTACCCAAAACCTTCTTTTGTAAAATGGGCTTTGTTCCGGGCTGGGGGGGAAAGACTGCCTTTCCTCCATTTGTTTCAGAGACCTTCTGAAATAAAGCTTTTGCTTTTTCCTACCTTCATAAAAATTGCCTCTGGCTCCTGTTTTGTTACTCAAGGAGGCAACAGTCCCACGTACTGAATTTGCCTCTGCTATCAACAGCACTGGTGAACAATTCATTTAAATGAAACCACGTTTTTTCCTGCAGCCTAAAGAGCAAACACAAGCCATTGACTTCCTCAAGACCTCTCCCCTAATGACAGCCCATGATCCTGGCTAAAATTTAAAACAATATGAAGTGAAACGATCATCCTGACAGCACCTCCCACAAAGACCCAAACAGCTACCTTGTTAAAACTCTCTTCAACTCCAGAGTGAAAAGTAGGATTTGAACAGGCTAAGACTAGGAGTAAATTCATTAATTGTGCGTTCCGTATTATCACTGGAGTTCAGACAGAGAATCAAGTTGAGACATATTCAAAGAAGTACTTTGAATTTCAGAGTATGCTCCAGGCACATCACACAGTGATGTAAAAAAATTATGAATGTTGACAGTCACTGCAGCTAACCTGGTTTCATTCACCAGGGGATAAAACATTTATCAGAGGAAAACAAGACTAGATATAGAATCACACATTACATACTTTGAGAAGTATTTTCCACATTAATTTGACTTCTCTTGGTACTCCTTCCACTTTCCCATCGAAGAATAGTTAGGGTTGTAAGGGAACTTCAGAGATCATCTAGTTCAACCTCGACTTGCATCCATACGTTACAAAGTAGGACTGCCTGCAACTACTTGTAAAAAATAACCAATATTCACTACAGTGTTGATATATTATGCAACAAATCCCCAAAGGTTTTTCTTTGTGTTTTTATCTATTTGGTCTGTCAAAACCTTGGCTCTTACCTGCACTTAGTGCAGAGTGTTGATGAGATTTTTCTGTGCCTTACAATAATGTCAACCTTGAAGTCAGACATTTTATTGCCAGTGCAGTGAATAATCTCAAGATTTTCCTATGAAAAATACCAGCAGCACATAAAACGCAGATTTGCCTCTCACTACCTATTTTCCTTTAAGGCCCAACAAGCAGAAGACTTGTTATATTGCTTCTGCATCTTTTGCAGCAGAATCTTTAAAGTTTATCAGCTTTCATACTTTCATTCATTTCCTGAAAATAAGTGCAACACCTCTCCAGAAATAAACTACACAAGTCACGTGTTGTCATATGTTCAGTCAACTGAAAAAGTATAGCTCAGATTCCAGCAACATAATGAGCAACAGTGATTCCTTCCATTTCAAATAAGATTAAAATAAATAATTTCAATTAAAGTAACAGCTTCAATCACAATAGCTGTGTAGTAAATAAAAAATAAGAACTATAGAGAATTAATCTTGAACTACAGAGAATTAATCTTGCTATTGTTATCTAATCATATCTAACCACAGGAAATTTCTGACTCAATCAATAGCAAAATTTTCCAAGCTAAAATCCAGATCTAAGAATGACATAAAACTGAGAAAAGAAGCTGGAATAACATTCAGTATGTTAAAAACAGACATTCTTCATCAAGTGAGCTATCCATATTTTAGGGTTACAATTAACCTTGGTCATGTTCTGAATGTGCTCAGATGTCTAAAGAACTACTTTATGATACATAATTTATCTAGAAGGACCTATTATAGCCTTCTAGTCCTTGTGTATGACTGGGCTAATGATAAACTAACCAAAGAAAACTGAAATCATCCTGTATGGTTGGTTCCAATCTCAGCTACCTAACACACATATGACAAAAAAGCACCTATGAGAGCAGTGCAAATATAAAAGCTCCATGACAGGGGAGAAAAACAAGAAAAAAAAAAAAGCCATATGAGTTTTCTCAGTGGTGGTTTACTATTTTGCCTTCTGGCAGATGAAAAAAGTTATCTTCTTTGAGTTTAAGATGTTCTGGTAGATCTAGCTGTCTTTTTGCTTCTTCAATGTCTTCCTGAATTGCTGAAATGAGTTCCTCTGAAAAAGGTATGAACAGGGAAATTTAAAAGTTGGTTTGTATTCTGAACATAGCAACAAGTGAAAAATAAGGTACCACAAAATATGAAACAACAATCAGAGAAGTAGAATACAACTACAAGGTTTGAAAGGCAGAGTTCTTTGATTTTAAAAGAATTTTTTTTTTTAAATGCCAGAGTTGCATTTTTTCCAGTTACCAGTACTACGCTCTTCTTTTGCCAAAAGACACTTTGGCACTTCAGTTTCAATACTAACAGAACTGCATTTTAGAAAGAAATTAGTACATTTGACTTTTAGTACATTAGTGCATTTGACAAGGCCATTACTTCAAAATTACTCCTCAGACAAGTGAAAGAAAAATGTGTGATACATTAGAAGATGTGGGGGGATGATTTTTTGATTTCTAAATTATGAAAACATTTTACTAAAATTTCAAAGGTTAATAGATAGAACATCTCATAACAGAAGGAGACACAGTGAAGACACAGAACTTGCACGTGTAAGACAAACCAGAAATTAGATTGAGGGAGACCTCCAATACTGACCTAAGGAATCAAAGTTTTTTTCCTGTCGAATATATCCAGTGATGACTATACTAAGAACTTCTCCATAGAAGTCTTCTTTGAAGGTGTGGATAATGTGTGTTTCCTAAAGGACGAGAAATAAGTGGACACTTACTATCAGCTTAAGAGTTTACTTCCCCTTCTGTAAGCACACAGAACTAATATCTAACATTCAAATCCTTCTCAACAGATAACAATAAAAGGGACATTTAGAATAGCATACATAATGCAAAAATAAAAAGCTAGGGCTTTAGTTGATGTTAGGAACTAGAATTGCATGTTGCATGGAATTTAAAAAGAATCTACTCCCTTAAAGAGTATTCTGATAGCCAACAGGAAAAGAAAAAAAAAAGGAAACAAAACAAACAAAAACAACCACCCCAACCCCCAGTCATTACTCAGGAGAAATGCTTCAAAACTTCTCAGAGGTAAGATTTCCAAGGCAGAAAATGTTAATGTTTCATCATCAAGTGGATGCATCCAAATAATTATAAAGATTTGGTCAAAGCAGTTGGCTCAAGGAGAGCTTTTACAACTATCTCCTAAGAGAACTGACTGATAAAACTGAAGAACAAGTGCAGGTTAAGACACAGTCTCCAAAACCATTTTATGCACATCTTCCTCTCCAAAATAGGCTGACCCATAGCATATACCAACAAAGCTACCATATGTGAAGCTTTTAACTATGCTCAGAAAAGCTATCTGCAAAAATATTTTAATGTATACATTTGCCTAAGACAAACATTTAGAGGCAGAGATTCATGTCCTAGTAAATTTTTTCCAATAAACAAGACAGAGTTCTGCAAGACTCAGGAAAGGCACCAGCACCTGACAGTAAGAAAAACACAATCATCACAGCCTGGGATTTTAACTTTTCCATTATTACATCTTATACGCCTTCAAATATTTATTCTATATATCAAGCCACAGCACTTCATGTATGGATTTCATAATTTAAAAAAGAACTAACAAAAAATCATTACAAATTAAGATCCTCCAACATCTCCTAACTGAAATGCAAATACATTGTAGAGAACAAGTGATTATTAGTATGTTCCAGCCTATGTTAGGGCTCTCATAACTGGTAAATTCAATGCATTTATCAAGGCAATGTTAAATTTGCTATCAGCAACTCAAGCAATCATCATTTCAAGTACTATTATATTTTTATTTTGGAAGTAGTTATGAAACTGTGGAACAGAAGGAAGAAAATAAACTTTATTCACCTACATCTGCATACTCTCTGGTTACAGAGAGTATATTCTTTTCAGAATATAAACATCATATAAACACAAAAAGCATTTCTAAGAGCAAACAAATTCCTAGATATCATTCATGAATCAAATTCTGTGTATCTTGCTAAAATTCAACATCTGGCCTATTTATTACAACAAAAATCCCACAAAAAGCAAAATTCTTACCACTGATTTCTTAATATTCTTATAGAAGGGATTCCATCCTATGCTCAAAACCATTTTATGCACATCTCCGTTTCCAACACAGGCCCATCCATAGTATATACCAGTAGAGATATCAGATGGAAAGCTTTCAACTACTTGCTCAGAAAAGTTAGCTGCAAAAATTTTATAAAGTGTAAAGTGTGAGTGACTTTGTGTAAGTCAAGGATATAGTAGGATCTTCAAATACTTAAAAACCGAACTCTGCCTATATACTATTTACAAACATAACACTGGTGATGATAAGAATAATGTAAAATACCATTTGTCGAAGTATAAAACAGCTTCATTAAATTCAGTCACTGTAGCAATACCAGAGTTATTACATCTGCTACACACACTGTATTTTATCTTCTTATTTCTCTTCTGCAATAATAATTAATAAGCATGTCATATATACAGCCACAACAAATTTCATTCTTAGGATAATTATCACAGTTTTAATATGATGAAAGATAAGGAAAAAAAAATCAACTTTCTTCTGCACTATAAAATAGCATCTCAGAACTATTTGTTAGTAAAATATTTACTGATGAAATAAAATATGTAGAGGCAAATGTGATTACTACTTAGTCATCTGTCAATTTTGTACAAGCTGCCTTTCAGAAGCATCTGTGGACTTCTGATATTGTCTTTTAAAACTATATATTTACAGCAAAATAAATTTTCCTTCTGACTGAATTTAATCTTCTCTCAAAACTACCTCCTACCTCTATTTCCTAGCAGAATAGATCTCTTGATGCAAGACAGCAAGTGGATTTAAAAGAATAGATGGTTACCAAATTTTTATCAAAGCTCACAGACAATAACAACTTCCTTTCCCTGTTCCCCAACATCATTTATAAACAATCAAGAGAAAAATGCTACACCTTGTCAGAAACAGATGTCAGAAATCCAGCACCACAAGAGTAGTCTTATAAAGTTTCATGTCTGTTAGAAGTAGTGCAACACGACTGCTGGCTTCAGTGTCTGTCTAAGGAAGGTTAATATTCTCTTGCACTATTCATCTCTGTGCATTGAGACAACTGAAACAGAGATGAGCAACAGGAAAATATATTCTGTAGGCCAAGCCCACCTGCTCTGTTTCAATCTCTGCTTTATATCCCTTAAACTTTCTTCCCTATAGCGATTCCCAATGCCTACTTCCTTTCTTGTTCTAATCCGAGGTTTATGAGAAGGGGTATTTCCGCAAGTTGCCACACCACTGCACCGAGCATGTGACGCTTATCTACATCCTGTACTTCACCACGACGATCACTACATGAATAAAGGAACAAACACCAAGACTCAGATTGGCGTGTAGGGAATAACATAACGGAGGGTGTTAGACACTAAACAATGCAGGAGAACAAAAAAAAGCGTCAGCAAAACACGGATCCGGAACAAGGCAGGGCTGTTCTCGGAAAGCGCAAATCATGACAATAGTGCAGCTGTGCAGGGCAGGCGAGCAGCTCCCGAGTTCAGGCGAGCTCAGTCACGGCGCTGCCGCACCGCTGCTCCCCAGGAGCACGGCATGGCTCCGCTCCGGGGGCGCGATAGGGACCGGCTGCAGAGCCCCCGGCCCGGGGTCACGCCCGCAGGAGCGCTCCCGACACCAGGCACAGATCCCCGGCCACAAGTCCGGGCCCGGCCCCAGGGATACGCCGCCCGTGGCGTTCCCGGGAGGTGCCTCCCCTGCCCCGCTCACCAGTGGGGATGCCCAGCTCCTTGGAGCCCCTGCCGAAGCCCTTCACCACCTCCCCGCGGCAGAAGTACGGCAGGTGCCTCATAGCGCGGAGCTGAAGCGCAGGCAGCTACGGCCCGCCGTGCCGCCGGACACCTCTGCCACGGCCTCCTCGCTCGGGGCGCTACCAACGAGAGGGGAGAAACCGGGCGGTGCACTCCGGTTTGCAAGCCATACAACTCTCCGGCGGCTCCTGCCCACCCTCCACCAGAATGGACGTGCCCGTGCCGCATGCCCAGTGTGCCGTCCCGCGCCGCACGCTGAGAGCGGGCGCACTGCCCTGCCGGTAGCTGTCGTTGCACTCCGCTCTCCGAGTGGGCCTGGCGAGCCCGGCAGCTTCGTGCGATAGAAACTGAGCACTCGCAGCTGCGACTGCTCTGCACCAGCTGCCACACCTAGGGCCCACGCGTGGAGATAGGGATCGCTGCTCCCTTGGTAGCCCTGGGCCTGCCTTTTCGCCCAGAAAAGGCCAAATGCTTTCAGTGCACAGCAGACATTCCGGAAAACTCTGAGAATGGATCTTTTTGTGACATGTGTGATAAATATATATCATAATATTGGCTTCTCGCAAATATTAAAATGCTATATATATCATTTTAATTTTTACAAAGGTAGCCTTGCTGTGAAAATATAGTTGTGTAATGATGACTAATGCCTTTCTTTCTGTTACTTAGACATAGCAGTGAAATAGCTGATATAGTTATTTTAGAATGCTTGGACCACCTGCTTGAGTGGGTAACATCCAACGAACGGCGCGACGCGGGACCCTGCCGCTGACATCGCCGCAGCCCCCACCTGTGCTCTGCACAAACTGCAGTCGGGGGGATCACGGGACTGAGTAAAACCACAACCAAGAGGACTGCGCATGCTCTAAAGAGGTGGCGCCAAGGAGGAGCTAGGCTAACTAGCTCCTGGAACATGTAAACTACTTTTGGGAAAAGTTTGAATATGCATAACTGTTTACAAATATGCATTAGGCTGATGCAATAGGAAGGGTCTGTAAAGAGAGTCTCAGTCAATAGCAGGTGTGCTTTTTTGGCTAAATGCAAGCACCCAGCGCTGCTACTTTTGCTTTATTGTCTTTGTCCCCTACTGTCTTTTATTAAACTTTTAAATCCTAACAGGAGAGTGAACCTTGTTTTTCATGCATGCTAGCAAGGAACTTTAGTTGCTTGCTTAAAACAGAACAAACAACAAACGACCAAAACCCAATAACAAACCAAACTCAAACCAAACCAAAAACACAAACCATTCTTACTCACCTGTGAGTGCTCATCATGCTCACAATCTCCCTTTCTGCCATTACACCCTGTAGCACAGTGATCTTCTCTGGAAAAACAGCACCAAGAGAGAGCAGTGCTCATCCTGTGTTCAATCTGTGTAATTTAAAGAAAAATGAAGGGTAACTGAGCATTTCCCTTCACTTTTTATCTCCAGTTGCTCTTCATGTTGATAAAGTTCTTTAATGCATTTAGGTGATTAACACTTTTTTTTCTATTGCCTTGATCCAGCTAAAATAAATTTGAGATTGCATGAGTTCAAAACAGTATTATTGTGAAGGATATCCATAATCTTTATAAATTACAGAGCAGCCAGCCTGCCAGCAGACGGTCTGTTTGTATTAGTGACACAATAGGCCATTTGAGTTCTGGGGTCTCATTCAGCACAGCTATGCTACACATAAGCATATTTGTGTTTAATCACATAGCTATTATTCAGAAACACCATCAAAATCCCTGAAGTTAATTGGCAGTCTTTCCCCCCTTCTAGAATACAGTTTCTAAATTCACCGGTTTGATATCAGTTATTAAAATATTTGAGGACTTACCTCTACTTTGGTTAGCTATTTTTTAATGGGGAAAAGCAGTGTAAACATCTATGGGTTGTGCTTGTATTTAATTGTATTCCAAGTAAATAACTTTTAAAATGGGAACTGTTCTGAGAAACTGACTTATATGTTATACTATAAAGCACTGACTGTTCATAGAAGCTGTGGACACAAGCTGTTTTATATAAGAAGGCAAAAAAAAAATTTTAAGTGATTTTGTCGCAAACTTATCCTCTTCTTTTCTTCTTTTATTTCTCTTATCCCAATTCCCTGCCATCCTTTTCTTGCTAACATTTAAATTCATTACTTCAGTTTAAGTAGCTTTGACTGCCTTAGAGAATCACCATATGTGTAGCTGAAACTGAAAAAAGTGATGATATATATGTCAGAAGGAAAAAAGCAGGAAAAATACCCTGCTTTGCTACTGTGGTGCTAGCAGGTCAATTCTGTTCTGCTGTCTCTGAGCATGTAGAGAATAATGTTACAAAAAATGTTTAAAGTGATATTTTGTAATGGAAGTGTCTTGGCTATTAAGTTCAAATCTTGAAGTCGTTGCCTAGTTGTTTAACTAAAGACACCATTAACACTTGACAGTGTGACCTCATGGCTAGCTGATTTTAACTTGCTGAAGTGCAAGAAATGCAAGCAAAACACCTCTGTTTTTCAGAATGCGTTTCTTCCTGATATTTGTATTCAAGGACATACATATTTGTGTTCTTCCTGCTCCTTCCTCCTCCCCACACCTTTTTTTTTTTTTTTTTTTTTTTTTTATTTCCTCCTTTTCACAAAATTTTTTTTTTTTTTTAATGAATCCATCTCTTCAGAACAGATGTTGATGTTCTTGTGATATCCACACGATGGCATGCAGTGACTTCTTTTTCAGCGTCTACAGCTTTGGGCAAAAAGTTTACAGTCTCAGTAACCAAGAAGACTTGAGAAGTACTAAGGCAAGGATTAAGAATTACGTGGTTAAGTATTTTCACAGAAGTCTAACTGATAACTTCTATGTCATTCTGTCAAATAGTTGTAACTTTACTATCTTTCATCAGTCATCATGAAGGACTGCTGTGATCCAGCTAAAACATTAGCCATCCTTCATACTATGTCCATGTTTTTCTTTTGTTTGTAAATATACTAGTTCATATTGGAAAGGAGGGATCTTGAACACATAGAGTTTAATTAGCTGTATTGAAATTTAGAGTAGTTAGCTCCACTAAAATTTAGTAGAGTTAGTTTCCTTCAAAACATCATCAAACATTAGTGATTAACATGTCTGCTAGCATTGTCAGTCAAGAGAAGAATAGTTTGATAGTTCCTACCTCCAGTGAGAAAACTCAAGCACTATTTCAGGCAGCTAGGGAGGAACTTCTGTTCCCTGCTTATGCTATTTTACCTATAGTTATTATTGTCAGTGAAAAATACTTTATTTTTTTCTAGGATATATATACAACCATAGAAACCAGAATAAAGAAAACAGAGCATGTTTTCTGGGCCAATGTCAGGTTACTTAACTGAACATAAGCTTTGAGGACTCATCATACTAACTGAGTTGGTTACTTTAATGCAGAATAGAACATACTCTGTTCATCCTGTTTTGCAGTAAAACATAACACTTGTATCACAACACAACCCTGTGCCAGAGACCCTGTCTCTTGCTGCTGTGCTGCAAAAGCCTGCATTCCTATGCAAGGTTTAAGGTGAGAGCAGGAATATCCTGTTTCCTTCATGTGACATGGAAAAATAGCAAAACCATATCTGCTGGATACTGGAATATTCTAGGGCTGTCCTAGCCAAACTGGAAATTCTAGTTACACCAGGCTCAGTGAAGTAGTCAGGAGCTGACTCATAGAAAAGAGTGCCATGTAGTAAAACTAGTAGCATTTTATCCAGATTCTTGGAAGTTTCCATTCCCAGCACGACAAAACTCTCATTGATTGAGAGTTCAATTCAAGGACGCTCTGGCACTCCTTACGTTTAGTGTGCTGAAACCAGGTGATGAAATCAAAGATACGTACAAAATACTCTTGCAAAAATGTCTAACAAGTACCTACTTTGAAAGTATTTTTTCTGTATTTTAGTCTGAAACAGAAAAGGACAGTAGTTACTCTTTTACTTTTTAAATTTTTATCTTTATTTTTAGCAGTCTGAAGTTTTGTTCTAGTTGAGTAGACCACTTTTTTCAGGAGAAATACCTGCACATTTGTATGATGCCTACCAAGACTGTATTACATTACAGGGAAGAAACCAGTACTATCAATGTCTGCATAATAAGGCATATCTGATATTATCTATTGAATAATAGTAATTACACAAAATTCCGGCAACTACTATTTGTATGTTACTCAACTATGTGTGAAATACAAAACAGGTGCATTTCACCAGATATTGCAGGAATATGACAGAAAGGCCTAGAACTTGATGCTTTTTGAAAGCTTATGCCAATGTGTTCAAAAGTTCCTTCAGCTTTTGAATCCCTATTTCTTTCTCTAGTGTATTTTCTCCACACCAAATCCTCAACTAGTTTCTTGAAAAATACACAGCATTGCTTTCAGCTGGCTTCCAGTTCTCTCTGCACAGCATTTTATTGTACCATGTGGACATGCTTCATGCTAGGTGCTCAAAATTCTCAGAATTTTAATACTGCTGAAGAAACTGAGCTTTTTCTTTTTTTCTTTAAGCCTTTAAATGCATTAAACTATTTTCCAATAATGGTTTAATAGGTGTCTCAGATTAAATAATTGTAATTAACTAGTTTTGATTAGGTTGAATCATATGATGGCCATCTGAGGCAGGTGTATGTCACACATATTTTTTTTCAGCCAGTTGACCCAGATCAAAATGTTTGTGACCAGTCCATCCCATATTATAAAAGCAGCCTTTGATTTAGTAACCTTTGATTTAGACTTCTAACCTGCTACAAAAGGAAAGATACAACATAGTCTGATGAATCTTTGGCACAATCTTCAGGAGAATCCTACCAACAGAAGCTTTGGTAGCACAAGAAAAGTAATACAGGGCAAGGCAGCTCAGGCACCTTACAATCTCGAAGATAACTAAATGAGAGTCTCATACGTTTGAGTGTCTCTGGTCCAAAATACCTTGCATTTCTCAACAAACAACACAGATTTCTATCAGGAATCCCACAATGAAATGCAGAAGAGCAGGACTGGGGATCTCAGTGACGTAGGTTAGGAGATGTTTACTTTATTTGTCACAGTTGTGCAATGCTTGCAGATGAATAGATATTAGGCAACTTGGAGGTCAGTGTCAAGCTATTCCTGCAGAAATGGTGTATAAGCTAACAACGTGTTACAGAAGGTAGTTAGCTGAGATCTATTAAGAAACCAACAACGAATGGGACAGGCAGTGGATTTTTCAGCTCATTAAACTTCAGAAATATCAGAAATAACTTAATTTCAAATTAAGTAATAATTTCTGCATAATTTCTGCTTCTGATGAGTTGGAAAGTGAACAAAAATATTTTCTGACCTAGAACTTAATACTACTTGGTTCTTAATTTCCACTTTTCATGGGGAAGAATGTAAGACAAAGGTGCTTAAGGTTTACAGAAAAGTACAATCACTCAGAGAGAAAAGCCTGTTACAAGGCATAAGCTCAAGTGGGAATGAATATGGAGATAAAAGGAGCAGATATTTGATGTTTTGAAACTTCATCAGTTTGCGAACACTTTTTAAAAGAAAGTAAATCGGAGTACCAAAACTGTTTGTCTTTACTGAAAGAATTGGTTTCACAATTACATAAAGAACAAAAAGTTGAACCAGTGACCACTGGATTAATTCATGGATGTGCTGTGTAGAACAGTACCCTCTTAAAACCACAGAAGATGTATTGCCCCAGTGGCAGATTTTCTTTCTTATGTCCAGGAATACCTTGCATAGTCACTCATCTCTGTTCTCTGTTCAGAAGAGATTCTGTAAGTTTTCAACCTACAAGGCATGAAGTTTTTTCACCTATCAAACAGAGCAGAAAATTAAAATTATTGTCCTAGTGACTGACATTGCAGGGAGGATGTAATGAAGGAAGTAGCTTCAGTGTTTTTCCCTGCATGCTAATTTTCAAGATCATTTTCTTCTTTCCTTCCCTGGGCTTGCTGTTCCAACCTTGATCACAGAGCAAGCAATGGGTAAGCAAACAAGAAAGATTGTGGTGAAAATTTCTCATTGCTAAAAGGAACCTGTAGTTTATAATATTCCTGCTGTCACCAATATGTGATGCTGGTTTCCAAGCATGTTCAAGGCACGCCTGCATTTGTGACAGCAGTGCCATATACATATGGCAACCACTCTTTCAGCACTCAACAGCAATCTTCTGTTGAAGAAATAGCCCTAATCATTGCTCATGTCTGCACTGCAAAGAGATCCTTCTCCATATGTGCTATTTGACCACAACCTCATGTTTTGTTAGCACAGGAAATATTTGCACAACAAAGAGGGAAAGTGTTAGCTGTAATTTCCCCTATTGATTTTTGGGCTACATTCCGTTTGCTGTGCACTCAATCCCAGTAGTCCTGCAAGCAGTCTGTGCCACACACATCAGTGCTGTGGACAGAAGGGTTATTCTGCATTAGTCTCCCAAAAATTGCCTCACTATGGGCAGACTGCAGTCACTTGCCCTTGCTGGTAAGCCTGGTTGGGTGCTGCCCTACTCATTTGCTTAGCCAAACCAAAGCTATGAATACAGAAGGCATGTACAAAGAAGAATCCCAGAAGTAATACAAGGCTTGCTCTGAGTAACTCAGCTGGTATGTTTGTTGTGTGGAAGCACTGTGTGCTGCTTCTTCAATTCCCTCAGTTAAGCTGCATCCATCAGCAATGGAAACTTCTATTTTCCTGTTGGGAATTATAATCAAAAATCACTCATTCCCCCAAGAAAAACCAACAAAAAGCTCCCCCACCAAACCAAATCAAATAAAACCAAACAAAACCCCAACGCTCAGGATAGTTTTAGGACATTTCCTATTCCACTTACTTTCTCAAGTGTATTCTGAACTGCAGAGGTCTAAACCAGCTCATTTAAATCACTATTCACTTCATGTGGAGATGTTCTAACCAGTTCTTCTACATTATTAATATCCCTACCTCCTGCACTTGGGTGGCTCATTTAGCCCCACACTACGTACCTTGGCAAAGAAATAGCAGTGGGAACCCATAATTTATGCTACAAAACAGGTTGAGCAGAAGATTCAGTAGAGCTGCTTTACCTTACAGAACTAATTACCTCCCAAACCAAGGGTTTTTCATAGCCATCATCAGTGTAGTATCAGACAGGTTTAACAAAAAGATTAATATAATCCTTCGTTGCCTAAAAAATAAACCAGAGAGTCATGAATGTTGTCAACCCTGTTCTTGCACATGTACTTGGCAACCAGAATGTACTAACATGAAACAGATATTTTGAGATATTGCAAAACATTTACTTGTGAGTGAAGAAGGGCATGATATCCTGGGGTGGCTTGAACGATCTTCTACTTCCTTCCTTGACAGCAGAGAAGAAATAGTGTTTTCTCACATCAGACAAGTGACTGCAATAGTAATTTACTGTCTCTATAGATAAGTCAGAAGGCGGCACAAAAGCACTCAAACGGTTTTGTCTGATGTAGAAGATATAAAAAATCTGAGCAAATTAACATCTTTTTCTTTTAAGGATAAATCAAGCCATGAAAGAGAATCTGTATAAACTTCTGTTTTGATCCATGTTTGATTTTATGCCAAATATTAAATAAATTTTTACAGCTCATAGTAGGCCTATAAACTAGAATATAGGTTTCTATACGCATTGTCTTGTGAAAAACCTTAGAATCATAGAATGGTTTGTATTGAAAGGGACCTTAAAGATCCTCTAGTTCCAACCCTCCAACATGGGAGGGAATATCTTTCACCAGATCAGATTACTCAGAGCCCCATCCAACCTGACATTAAACACTTCCAGGGATGAAGTATCCACAACTTCTCTGGACAAACTGTTTCAGCAGCCTCACAGTAAAGAATTTCTTCCTTATATTTAATCTATATCAACAGTTTAAAGCCATTACACCCTGTCCTATCACTATATGTTCCCTGTTCCCTTCTTTATAAACCCCCTTTAGGAACTGGGAGGCCGCTCTAAGGTCTCCCTAGAGCCTTCTCTTCTCCAGGCTGGTCATCACCAACTCTCTCAGACTCTAATTTTTAGGAGAGGTGCTGCAGCCCTTTGATCATCTTAGTGGCCCTCCGCTGGATTTGCTACAAAATGTCCTTATTTTGGGGACCCCAGAGCAGGATGCAGCACTCCAAGTGAGGTCTCACCAGAGCTCTGCTGGCCACACTGCTTTTGATGTAGCCCAGGATACAGTTGGCTTTCTGGGCTAAAAGCACACATGGCCAGATCACGTTGAGTTTCTTGCCAGCCAACATTCCCAAGTCCTTCTCCCCTGGGCTGCTTTCAATCCATTCTCCTCCCAGCCCGTACCTGTGCTTAGGACTGCCCCCATCCAGGTGCGGGACATTGCACCTGGCCTTGTTGAACTTCATAAGGTTTGCATGGGTCCCCCTTTCAAGCCTATCGAAATCCCTCTGGGTGGCATCCCTGCCCTCCAGTGTGTTGACCACACCACATAGCTTGGTGTAGTCAGCAAACTTGCTGACAATACCAAATGACCTAGAAGTTTGATATATTCTGAAAAATCTTTGGGAAGTTGTGAAATAACACACAGCACCAGCAAATGCAGTTATGCTTTTTCTAGCCTTCTGCTTCACCACACTGCCCTGTTTCTGAAGGCTCACTCTCCACATCACTCCTCAATGGCCAACCCGTAATACTCCAGAATGCTAAATTTATAAACAAATAAATACACAAGCAAATTTTGTCAAGCATGGTGCTATGACCATTTCCCGGGGGGGCTTTTTCAAGTGCCCAACCACCCTGTAGGTGAAGAACCTTTTCCTGATATTCAACCTAAACCTCCACTATCGCAGCTTCAGGCCATTCCCTCAGGTCCTGTCACTCGTCACCACAGAGAAGAGATCAGTGCTTGCCCCTCCTCTTCACCTCACAAGGAAGTAGTAGCTGCAATGAGCTCTGTCCTCAGTCTCCTCCAGGCTGAACAGACGAAGTGACCTCAGCCGCTCCTCATACAGCTTCCCCTCAAGGCCCTTCACCATCTTCACTGTTCTCCTTTGGATGCTCTCTAATAGTTTAATATCTTTTTTATATTTTGATGTCCAAAACTTCTCACAGTAGCAGAGCTACAGAGGTTATTTTTAGGTATGTGCCAGAAAACAAGTAATATTTGGTTATAATATTTTTCAGTATTGAACTTTTTGCATTATAGTGCAAACCCCTGAATTTTGCTTGCAAATCAGGCTTGTTTGTTTCTTTGTGTGTTTATTTTACTGACCTCTTTTTTATATGGAGTTGTTTCACAGTTGCAAGAGGTTACCAGCAGCATAAGATCCCCCTGGACTTCTTTAAAGGAAAATGGTGTGCTATTTTTCAAAAGCTTCATTCTTTTGAGGCCTGAAAAACTTTTAAGATAACAGAGCTGCTATTGAGGACTTAGTACAATACTGATAACAAGAAATTAACCCCTTTCTTTCTGACAAGATTCTTACCTGTAACTCATCACCAAATGATAAACATCCTGCTTTTTTGTTTGTTTCTTTTTTAAAAACATTTACCTCTGCCACAAAACACTACCACTTATGTTTATCAGAACATTACATAATAAGACAAGGCTTAGGAAAAAAAAAAGACTAATGGAAAAAACCCAATGAGATCCAGCAGGAATTTTGTCTCTCAGGAAGGTTTACTGGACCTGCTAGAAAAAAAAAAAAATCCCATATGAGAAGTGTCCTTTTTTTCTTCATACTGGCTTGTATGGCACTGTGTTTTGGATTTGTGCTGGAAAACAGTGTTGGCAACTCAGGGGTGTTTTCATGAGCAGCACTTACACAGTATCGAGGCCTTTTCTGCTTCTCACCCCACCAGCAATTCAGCGGGGCATGCACAATGAGTTGGAAGTGGACACAGCTGAGACAGCTGATTTCATGACCCAAGGGATACCCCAGATCATATGGTGTCATGCTCAGCATATAGAGCTGGGGGGAGAAGAAGAAAGCGAGTCATGTTTGGAGTGATGGCATTTGATCTTCCCAAGTCACTCTTAGGCATGATGGGGCCCTGCTTTCCTGGGAATGGCTGAACACCTGCCTGCCTATGGGAAGAGGGGAACAAATTCCTGGTTGTGCTTTGCTTGTGTGCACAGTTTTTCTTACCTGTTAAACTGTCCTTATCTCAACCCACAAGTTTTCTCACTTTTACCCTTCTGATCCTCTCCCCCAACCTGCTGCAAGGGAGTAAGCAAGCAGCTGGATGGGGGTTGATTCCCAGCTGGGGTTAAACCACAAGAAGAAACTTGTTTTGTCCTGGATATTTGGGGTTATTTTACTAATTGATAACAAGTGAAACTACATGTGTATCAGACTGTGCTAAGGAAAGGTACTGAGTATTCTTGACCTAGAAAGTATGAAACTGTTAAAAGGCATCAAGTATGAAGAAACTTGGGAAGTTCTTACAAGAGACCTCAATTTTATAGGCAGTCTTAAAATCTTAGGGATCCTCTTGATCCCCCTAGGGATCAGACATGAGACACTCAAACCTGAATGACATATTTACATAAGACACAGATTTAAACTTAGGAAAACAAAAAAAGAAATTGAGTGGTGAATTGCAGAATGTAAACTGTCTGGTCTGTAATTAGGACCCTACATGTTCCCTCCAGGACAGAACAATAATGGACTACATGACCAAACCACTAACACTTGGGAGCACAAAGAAACAAGACAGATTTGGAAATTTAAGTCTGCAAAATCAACAGGAAAAGTTTGGAATGGGCACTGTGAAAGACTGTAAAAAGATACAGTAAAATACACATCTCAGCAATATCCGTCCTTTTGATAAAATTGCTCAATTTCCAAGAACTTGCACCATCTGCAAAAGCCAGTAGACAAAGATGAAATTCCTAATAAAAATGAAAGTACACTCTTACACTGCAGTACACCAGTACTGACTTCAACAAGCAGCTGTATCTAGTTGTATGAATAAACCCATTACAATTTATGGTAATGTGCAGTTTATATGATTGTGTGATAAGCTTACAATAAATTCACAAATGGGCAATAATTTGATCACATGCCAGGGGACAATTCTTATTATAGATTCAAGTGTATTAAATATACAAGTGAAAGACAATCTTGTGTTGTAGGAATTACGCAGCTGCCACCTAGTCCCTAGTTAGGAATTTTGTAGATACCACCTCAGAAGGGCTCAGCCCTAGGTTCCTGCTTGAAGGAGACAGGTCACGAAGCTGCTGAGTAAATAACTGGTGTATTTATCTGACATACAGAGCAGTTTGAGCTGTGTGCTCCAAGGATTGACCCCTATTCCAGACCATACACCCCAACTATACCTTGGTTGCAGGTCCTGGAGAACAATTGTCTGAAGTTACGACATTCCCTTAGAAATGTTTCCTTAGTTCTTAGCTCATTCTGCTTGCATCTGTCAGTTTCAGTTAAGTTTTGTGGTTGCAACATTGACTTTACCAAAAAGTTTACTCTCAGTGAGTTCTTGCAGCCTAAGGAGTCAAGTGCTTCAGCTTCAAGTGCTAAGCAAGACTATTAATCAAAAAAATTCTCAACACTTAGAAATACACAGTTTATTACTTCCTTGGGGAATTGAGCACCTAGTCCAATAATGGAAAGTAACAGTCTACGAATTTTATCCACAGCTGACACAGGGAGTACTGGAAAATTCATGTGTTCAGATTTCATACTTCTGTGCTTTCAAGAATCATACATATACAGTACTTTTATGAACATATTGTACAGAGGCTGACTGAGAAGGGATAGAGAAGGACGTTCTGTTTCCAGCAAAAAAAAAGTTTTGGTAAAAAAAAGCCTTAAAATTGAACTCCTCTTGAAAAATTTTCAGCTGACGCCAGTAGAGCAACCCTGCTATAAAAAAGGAACCCACAATAACAGATAACATACAGTGAAAGTCTACTGAAAAAAAAAATCCAAACATAACAGAAATGCTGCCTATTTTACAGAAATTAGACAAAATGTCATAAAGAAAGCAATACGGGATAATTATGAGTAGGTGTTGAAAGCTTCATCCTAAAGAAAGAACAAAGTAAAGACAAGAAGCTTATGCTGTACATATAAATAACATTTAAAGGAACTTTAGGTTCATAGTCCTAAGCAAGCATTTAAATTTGGATATGATGGGAAAAAGTGTTGATACAGAATTATTATTTTCTCCTGTCTACAAGTAGCAATATCAGACAATAGAGCATGAAATCATATTAGCTATATATGTTATACTAACAACTCTGAAGTCTCCAAGGTCAGCAAAATACATATAGGAAGCTTAGCGCCAGATTACCAATTCATACAACAACTAACAACAAAATACTGCCATTGTAGAAGTAATATAACTAAATCAAAGATGCTGCTCATGTGCTATAGAATCACATGGCTTTACCATGTATAGAGGAAAGAAAGTACAAGTGTATCTAGCCAAAATGAACACAAGAGAACATAAAACAGTGTACTGTGGAATTGTTCTTACAGTTTGTACTGGGTTTGCATGGCAAGGTTTTGGTAGCAGGGAGGCTGCTGGGGTGTTTGCTGTGAAAAGCTGCTAGACCTTTCCTCCGTGTCCAACAGAGCCAGTGCCAGCCGGCTACAAGACAGACCCACTGCTGGCCAAGGCTGGGCCCAGCAGCGACTGTGGCAGCACTGCTAGGATAGTATGTTTGAGATGGAGAAAAAGATGCTGTGCAGGAGCAAGTGCAGCCAAAGAGAGGAGTGGGAGTGTGTGAGAGAAGCAACCAGGTCAGTGCAGAAGGAGGGGCAGGAGGTGCTCCAGGTGCCAGAGCTGAGATTCCCCTGCAGCCCACAGTGCAGACCATGGTGAGGCAGCTGTGCCCCTGGAGGTCCATGGTGGAGCAGATACCCACCTACAGCCCATGGAGAATCCCACACGCCACATCTCTTCGGGCATTGGATGCCCAAAGGAGGCTGTGATGCCATGAAAACAAGCCCATGCTGGAGTGGGTTTGCTGGCAGGACTTGGGACCCCATGGGTGACCCACACTGGAGCAGTCTGTTCCCGAAGGACTGCACTGTGAGGAAGGGACCCATGCTGGAGCAGGGTGTGAACAACTGCATACTGTGGGAAGCACTCACAATGGAAAAGTTTATGGAGGACTGTCTCCCATAACAGGGACCCCATGCTAAAGAAGAGAAAGAATGTGAGGAGTTGCCCCCCTGAGAAGGAAGGAAAGGCAGAAACAACACATGATGAACTGACCACAGCCTCCATTCTCTGTCTCGCTTGCAGAGAGGAGGTAGAAAAAATCAGGAGTGAAGCTGATCACGGAAAGAAGGGAGGAGTAGAGGGAGAGGTGTTTTTAAGATTTAGTTTTATTTCTTATTAACATGAGATTACTCTGATTTGATTGGTAATAAACTTATTTCCCCAAGTTGGGTCTGTTTTGCCTGTTACAGTATTTGCTGAACGATGTCTCCCTGCCCTTTCTTGACCAACAAGATTTTTGTTATATTTTCTTCTCTCCCATGTCCAGCTGAGGAAGGGGAGTGATGGAGCAACTTTGGTGGGCACCTGGCATCTAGCCAAGATCAACTCACCATGCAGCTGTAACAACAGACCACCTTCAATAAAGGGAAGAAGCAGAAATGAAACAAATTTCACTGAGAAAGCTGAGCTGTGAAATAATGAATGGACAATCAAAGAAAGAGCTTGAGAAGAGCAGTGTTTATAGGCAGCCTGAAGTCTTTTCAGAAGTCTGCAGTGTAATCACCTTTAATCAATTCTGAGACAAAGCTCTGGAATTTGTGAAAAGTTTCAAAAGTATAGAGGACAAATTAAACCAATTCAAACATTAGTTCAAAATTCCTGGTGTACGCATACACATAGGGCTGCATGTATGTATGTATTTATTTATATACATATCATTGGTATTGATTTATTAGTATTTTGGGAGAGGGGACTTTCTAAGACAATTGATATTTTTAATAAATAAAATTTGAAATAGTTCAGAAGATTGAAGTTTTTCTAATTTTTTTGTGTCTTAGGAGGACTTGATTGATTCTCCTTGTGGTTAAAATGCTGTCTTTGCCAGGCTACACCAGGCTGACCTTTTCACCACTCTTGCCAAAGCAGCCAGCAGGACAAGTTTTTTTGCTGGTTTAAAGTGATGGAGGAATTAACCCCCATACAAATACTTTGAGAGAAATCTCAGGTCAGAATTACAATTTAATGAAAAAGATTACAATAAATGTACTGATACAGAAAAATGAGGAAGAACCAGATGGCCAGAGCACAACCTGGCACCCTGTTGTTCAGGGTGAAGGCTGCAGTCCAAGCTGAAAGTGGTGGTCCTCTGGAGGTTCTGCAGCTCCTGGGGATCTGCTGAGATGGTGCCAGAGCTATCCCAGTGCTCAAATACTCTGAGTTATATTCTGCCAGGCATGTCCAGTACCTTCCCCAGGGCAGAGCATTTCACAATGGAATGATGAGTCATTGGATGGTTCGGGGAGTCCTGGAGGCTGGGTCGTTACAGCTGCCCACTGATCTTTATGACTCATCGGGTAGTCTGGGGAGTCCTTGAAGGCCCATTAACACAGATGACCCCCTCGGTGGGGGTGGTCATTATTGGTGTATGGGTGTGGTCATTATTGGGACTTCCTGGGGGGAGCTCTCCCAGCTGTGTCGTTTGTGAAGACAAATGGGACACTACCCGGCTGTACAGGGTCTCCCTTATCTTATCTAACATCCAGCTTGTAGTTTGAGGGGCCGGACATGCACTGGGCAGTTGTTGCAAACGACTCATCATTAACAGCTCATCAGGGCTAATGAAGATGGGGGTAGAATACATAGTTTGGTTACACCCCCATACTGTAACCCAGGACAGTCATTCATCCCCCTGGCAGACGTGTTAACACCAGACCTGCTTCTCACCTTTTCAGTGCAATCAGCAAGTCACAATTTTTAACTGGATCGGAGTAACAAAAAATAGTCTAAGTGGTTCACTTTGGTTTACCTGACAAAGTTGGTGGGGTGAGGTGGGTACTGCAGGGGAGACCTCTGTGAGAAGAGTTCAGGGGATGCCTCATATGGGACACAGTTGGTTCCAGACACATCCAAGGTGGACCCACTGCTGGCCAAAGCTCAACCTGTCAGTGACACTGGCGGCACCTCTGTGATAACATTTTCCAAAAGGTGTGACAACTACTGTACAGCAGCTGTGAGAGAGAAGAGTGAGAAAAACATGGAAAAAATAGCCCTGCAGACATCAATGCCAGTGACGAAGGAGGGGGAGGAGGTGCTCCAGATGTTGGAGCAGAGATTCCCGTGCAAGCCCTGAAGATGGACATGGTGGAGCAAGTTGTCCTCCTGCACCCCATGGATGACCACAGTTGAACAAACATCCACATGCAACCCATGGCACATCACATACTGGAGCAGCTGGGCGTGTTTTGAAAGAAGCTGCAGGTAATGGAAAGCTGCAGGTAATGGGCTCCTGGCAGGAGCAGCTGCCCAGGGCGGGAACCCATGCTGGAGCAGCCTGTTCCTGAAGAGCAGAATACCATGGAAAGGACCCACACTGGAGCAGTTTGTGAAAGACTGTATCCCATGGCAGGATATGGAAAAAAACAGCACCAAGATGAAGGAGTAGCAGAGAGGAGCAGGTATGAACTGATGACAATCCACATTCTTCATGCCCCTACAGCACTCAAGGGGGAAGAAGTAGGAAGAGTCAGAAATGAAGGGGTGAAGCTGAGCCTAAGAAGAAGCCAGAGGGGCTAAGGGCAAGGTGGTTTTGGCTTTGTCTTTTTTTTCTTCTCAGCATTGCACTCTAATTTTAAGGGTAAATTCGTCTTTCCTAAGTTGATTTTGTTTTGACCATGATAGTAATGGATAACTAGTCTCCCTGGCTTTATTCCAACTTATGAGCTTTTCCATCTTATTTTCTCATCCTGTCCCTTGAAGGAAGCTAACTAAGAGAGCTGGATAGGCACCTGGCAGCAAGCCAAGGTCAAACCCACCACAGTGGTACAAGGAGAGGCCTCTATTTTACCCAGTATGTGTTTTACAGTTAATTTTGGCAACTCAAGCCTGCAATCCACTCCACGATATTTTCGATTCTGTAATTAGTACTAACTGCCAGCCAATGTCTTGGAAGAAATTTGTCCCAGGATGTTCTTAATCATACAGTGCTCACATAGTTCATTCATATTACATTTATTTTAAATTTATCTGAAAAATTTGCCTCTCAAACAGTATAACAATTCTGTGTAAACACACAACAGGTAAAGTAAAAGAGTATTTTCAATGTGAATTACACGTAGTTTGAGGAAGAAAACATGACCTTCCTGTATGAACTTTAGGTATCAGCCACTCTCATCCCTAGAAACCAATAGTAACACATATCAGAAGGCATTTTGTTCCAAAGAAAAGCATGTTACAATATTCTTCAGCTATAATTTTCTTTGTTTTCTGAAATGGGTTGAGGTGTCTTCCTTCTGTCAGACACTGTTTTGTTTTAAAATGGTTTTGGCAGCTGTGATCATCTTCTTTGGACCTTATATTTCAGCACATGGTGTTTGTGTTTCTGGCACACTCCACCCCCACCCCTGATTTATGTGGAGGCTCAGCTTTAAGGTGTTTCTCTGCAAATTGAAGCTTAGTTTTTTCCCTTGCTCAAGTACAGAGCAAACACTATGGGGCATCTAGGGCAAGAACATCAAGTCTCATAAACTTTACAACAAAGGTTGCTAGGGCTCTTTACGGAAGAGATAACTCTAATTTCTGGATTGGAGCAACTCCTTCCTTAGAGAAGGCTAATGTGGTAAAATCACACTCTCTTTGTTAAGAAAGACCAAGCAGGATTCAAAACTGAGGTTAGGATCCTCTGTCTGTCTGAGGTTAGATATTAGAACCTTGCATGTTTCCAATATTAGGTTCTGAATTAACAGAAGAAACAGATATTTGGGTTACACTTACAGGACACAAAAACTCAGACAAGTGACCTTTTACAAAGGTTTGCAGGGAAGCTCTTATTACAAAATATTGGATCATTGTCTCACTTGTCAGAAAAAGGAAACTTTTACTTCCTTAAAACTGGTAAAATTGAGAAGATAGAAGAATCAGCAGTTAGCATGAGGTTTAAAAAATCCTCCAGAGCCCACAGCTCGGCCCAGGTCTAAGCTTGGTTAAAGGGGTTCCCTCAGTTGTGCTGGGCTGGGCTTGCTGCCCACCTGCACAGAAGATGAGCACCATGGCAGGGCAGTGACAGCAGTTGGAGCATCCAATTCTTAAACTTCTTACGTAGCATAAAAAATATAAGGTATTTAAAAACGTTTTGTATTCTTTATGTTTTCCAAGAAAAAGCCTAAAAGCCTCAAGGCAGCTCTCAAATGACAAATGAGATACTAATATCAACTAAGAGAAAGCATATCTATGAGACAGTTGTCCTCCTACTAGAAATACATTAAAGCTGTATTCTCCTGCACCATAACTATATAAGTTTAGCCATGCACAGAAAAGTATTCTTGAAACTTTCTCAATGTTGTTTGCATGCACTTGTTTTCACTGGATTGTTAGTGTTAGCACATCAATCAAATATTCATGTACAAACTGATTTAATTCAAACCAATCAAAATCCACATCAAAATTATTTATGTATTTGAAATTTTCCATTATTTGTGACTTGCTTTTTGTTAACTTTTGTCAATATTTTGCCTCTAAGTTCCACTTTCCTCATTGTTTCAATTTCTCTGACAGTAATTCCAAAATTGTGAATGACATAGTTTTTTTTCTTTTGTGTTACAGCTGCCATACAGTCACATCTGTCACTGGCCTGTCACAAGCAGAAAGGGTAGCTCATGGACCCTATCATCTTCATATTCCAGATTCAAGGTTAGAAAAGTGAAAACCAGGTGCAAACCCACTTCATCCATTTTTTTCAGAGTCAGCTAACAAAAACTATCCATGAAAGGAACCCTACTTGAAACACAGTCCTTGAAATGTCACAAAGCAGCACTAAACAAATGATGAGACTGCCAGCATGGTCAGCCAAGGATCACAACCTCTGTTATCATGTAAGTCTGTGGAGAACTCCACTCTCTATTTGTACAGAGGTTAGAGAATAACAGATTTCATTTCAGTTCTCTACCTCAAATAACTAGACTCAGTAATGAATTTAATGGGTTTTTTTCCCTCTCCTCGGGGAGTATTTGTTAGAGGATATTTTATTACTGCACCAATATATATCAACTCTGGTTGATGACTTTTCATCCCACATCTTTGCATCTGGAGCTGTGTCAGTAACTGGATGTGGGCGGGAAGGAAAACAATGAGAGCAAACATCTACCACCAAAACTTACCCAATTCATTCTCTTAAGAATACGTGTTCAGCTCTGCTACTTGTACTGCCATTGCAACACTATGATGTTTTGTAGATGGTTTAGCTAGAGAACAAAAATTTATGCTCTGATTTACTTTTCTAATTTATATGGAAGACCAACAAGATACAATCACTGTCTGTAATCATAAATCATTACTCATCACAAAACCTTACCTTTCATGGGGAGAACTAATAGGAAATCTTGCCACCTCCCCCAGATTTCCATCTCCTGCTGGAAACTTCTGTTGCCAACCTCTGCTGGGTTTATAGATGAAAGGCCTTTTTGGTGTGGTTCTCCACAAACAATCGGAAGTGAACAAGAATTTCAGCCCTGTAAGTAACAGACACTAGAAAATCCTCTTTTCCCCCACACTTATCAGGAAAAGTGGAAAAAGGGAGGACTGCCAAGCTAGATGCAGTTACACACTACCTCTCTACTCAAAATACATATATACAATAAAAATTTTCTTGACAACATAATGATGAAGATTTGAGACCTTTCAGTCCATTCTAAAATAATCTGTCTGATCCATGTGGTGGTGTGGAGGCAATTCCCCCTTGTCCTGGTAGCTTCTCCTAGTAAGAGCCTTGAAACCTAATTTCATTTCCTTGTTAGCTTCCAGCCTCTTGTTCTGTGCAGATGTGGAACCGTTCAGTATGAGCTCACGATTGGGATGAGAAATGGCCAGGAGAGTCAATTAGGTGTGCCTCCAGCTGCCAAATGAAGCTGCACTCCAGATAATGCTGATGTGCAGGGATTTTTGGGACATTCTGCAAGCATTGTTCAAGCTGCTGCAGGCTGCAGCGCTGGGGATTTTTTAATGAGGCACATGCTCTCTTTGAACTACTTCCTTGAAATTTAATTTTCTGGGTTTTTCCTAAGTACTTTGCTAAAACAATAAGCTGCTTGCCCCTAAGGTCCACTTTCATGTTTCACAGCTCTCCAAACTCCGTGGTGTATGTTTATTGTCGGACAAATATTTGATGGGACAAAGCGAACAAGAAATCAGTCATCTTCACACTCTCTCTAGAGACTTTTCACTCTTCACCGCTGCAAGTTTCGTGCACCGCTTCTCAGCCAGGTCTGCTCCCTTTCCACCCACCGTCTTCCGTCTCTCGATTTTCCCTCACCGACTTTTTTCAAACCGACGTGTGCACAGACGGCGGGCCTCGGGCGGCCCGGCTGCGCAGGGGCACCGCTGCTGCGGGGTCCCCCCTCACCAACGCGCTGCGACCACACCGAGCCCCCGCAGCGCCTTCGCGGTGACTCTGCCCCTCGCCCCCGTGCCACCAGCCCCGCTCGGTGCGTGCTCGTTTGCGCCGGGGAGCCGGGAAAAAGCCCTTTGTTTCCATGAGCCGCAGAGGAGTTTGCCTCTGTCCTACGTGGGTTCCAGCGTTACCGGCGCTGCCGGGGGAAGCGGTAAGGTAAGGAAAGGGAAAAAAGGAATAAACAAGGGCAGTTGCCAAGGCTCGGCACAGCCCGGGTGACGCCGAGGCCCACAGGGGTGCTGAGAGGCAGGGGCGGGATACTGACAGCGGCCCCGGCGCCGCCGAGGGCCGGGCCGGGCTGGACCAGCGGGTGGGCGGGGCCGGGAGGGGCGCGGGGCCG
>WBMZ01009733.1:0-34237 GCA_013400975.1 Atrichornis clamosus | reverse complement strand
CGGGCCGGGGGCGGCGGGGGGGGAACCGGGACACGGGAACCGGGACACGGCCGGGAACGCCCGCCCGCGGCCCCGAGACCCGCCGCTGGCACCGCCGCCACCGAAAGGAAGAGCCGGGCGCGGCCCCGGAGGAGCCGCCGCCATGAACAGCGTGGGAGGCGCCGATGAGATCGGGTGAGGAGAAGGGGAGGGCGACGCGCTGGGACGGGAGGGGTTCGGTAACCTTTTCCCGCAGCCTGAGGAGAGGGTCCCGTCGGGGCTTTCACGGGTCGGGAGGGCTGAGGGGGGCCCGGTGCCGGGTCCGGGGGGGCTGAGGGAAAGCCGGTCCCGGGCCGGGGGTGCCGAGGGGGGGCCGGTCCCGCCATGTTGGGACCGTGAGGGCGCCCCCCCCACCGGCCCCCGTCACGTGATCGGCGCGCGCGGGTCTGCGGCAGGTGCGCGCGCCCAAGGTCACCCGCCCGCGGCGCTTCCCGCGCCCGCCCGCACCGGATCCCCCCCGTGTCCCACCCGTGTCCAGCCTCGTGTCCCTTCGTGTCCTCTCCTGTCAACTAACGCGGGGACGGGGGGCGGCGGAACAACACGGTGGTCGAGTGAGGGGGTTGTCCCGCTCTACTGGTGCGGCCTCACCTTGAGTCCTGCGTGCAGTTTTAGGCGCCACAATAGAGGAAGGATACTGAGGTGTTAGAGAGCATCCGAAGGACGGCAACGAAGGTGGTGAAGGGCCTTGAGGGGAAGCCAAAGGAGGAGAGGTTGAGGTCACTTGGTGTGTTCAGCCTGGAGAAGAGAAGGCTGAGGGAAGACCTCATCGCAATCTACAACTTCCTCGTGAGGGGAAGCGGAGAGGGAGCTCCGATCTCTGCTCTCTGGGACCAGTGACAGGCCCTGAGGGAACGGCTGGAGCTGTGTCAGGCAATAGTTAGGTTGGATCTCATGAAAAGGTTCTTCCCCCAGAGGGTGCTGGGGCACTGGGCCAGGCTCCCCAGGGAATGGACACTGCCCCAAGGCTGCCAGAGCTCCAGGAGTGTTTCGACAACGCTGTCAGGCACAGGGTGGGATTTTCGGGGAGTTCTCTGCAGGGCCAGGAGTTGGACGCGATGATGTTTGTGGGTCCATTCTGTGATTCTGTGAACCCGCTGGGGACTTTGTTCTGGTGACTCATCAGGGCCGCCCCGAGGGGCCTGGGGGGGGAAGGGGTGGAAGACGGTGGGACAAAGGCGGCACCGGGAGCTTCCCCGAGCTCCCTGTGTTCCCCCGTCGGGCTGCTCTCCCGAGCTGTCCTCTGCTGTCCTCTGCGCAGGATGGGTTCCAGGCAGGAAAATCCCGGTTTTAAGGGTTTCTGGGGGTTTTGCGGCTTCAGACCGAAAATGTAACACAGGTCTGGTTCTTCCAAGGTGCCTTTAGAGTCATAGAAAGGTTTGGGTTGGAAGGGACCTTATAGATCATCCAGTTCCATTCAGTATTATTCTGCTTCAGAGCTGTATCCTGATGACATTGAAATTATCAGACTGCAGACTTGGGCATGGTAGAACTCAAAGTAACAAAACCAAAATTTAAAAAGCCTTCACTGGTTCTTCCACTGCAAGTTTTGGCACAGAATTTGCCCGTCAGAACAGGTCGCCTTGTTTGAAACTGGAAACATGAACCTCTTGTGCCCTGCTGCTTGCAGTGCTTTGTAAACTACTTATTTACTGCATATTCTTAACTTGTAAATCCTAAGAATACAGGAGGCAGGATAAGTAATTGGAATATCAGTTGGAATGGGTTGGGTTGGAAGGGACCTAAAGATCATTTAATTCCAACCCCTTGTTTAAACACACGTTGCATGAGGCCTGTTTGGATATGTAGGTTTTGCTCTGAAGGTGTTTTTATTTGCTCCTGGGCCTGAATCACTGTCTGGTGCCTTTTGAGAGACCTCATCAGGTCTGACTTCTCGAGCTGTAGGTGAGTGCCAGGCTCCAAGTTATTCCATGAAATATCATCAACTCTGCTCCTGAGCAGGCTTGACTGTCAAAAGAGCTTGTTCCCAGTCACAGGCTGCTTAGGTTGTGATCCTTCAGAGCTGTAATCAGATTGGGAAGGATTGGGGGTTATCAAAGAGGGAAATTTTCTTTATTCTCCTCCCCTAGAAGTGCTCAGAAGGAAAGGTGAGAGCCTAGAATAAACAGCAGCTGCTTCAGCCCTGGGAAGGAAGTTCTGGTTTAAAGTTGTTATGAGAGGCAAGTCTGAATGGGAAGTTATGAATTCAACTGCTTTTCTAAGCAGAAATTTTAAGAAAAAAACACATAAGGAGGCTGTAGCCCTTGCAGGTGTGTTGATATGAGTAGGGAGGGCTTGTGAGTGTTATTTGTTGTAATTAATTAGTACTTGGGGCTGGTTTGGATGAACCAAAGTGCTGATCTTGGTCTTTCTGTCCTGCAGCTGATGGGGGCTGTGCTGAGGTATTAATCAAAACCCAGATTATTTATGTAAGCAAAGAGTTCGTGCTTTTGTTGAGTTTTGGTGTTTTTAAAATACCTGTACATGCTTTTTTACTAATTCTGATATGATTTGCTCCAGCGGCAAGTACGTTCATGGCAACAAAGAATAAATTAGCAATTAAAATTCTCACAGGAAGTAGTGAGGCAGAACCCTTCGTTAAAACTTATTTTATAGCTGCAACTTCGAGGAATCATTATCCCTCTTCCTGCTCCTGATGTGATCCTGTGGGGAATTCTGCTGCACCTGTCAGGGTCTCACACAGCACAAACTGCTCATGGTGGACAGATACACCTGCCCAAAAAACAGGCTGGTGGTTTGTATTGTCACCTGGCTGTGCTGGGAGTGGTTTTGCATTCCATTGGGGATGGACTGTAGTGTCTTCCAGTCTATAAATTTGGAGCTTTATGGAGGTGTGGGGTTTGGGGATGTTGTCAGCAGGTGCAAACTAATAATGTAGGAGAGGAGCCTAAGGGGAGGCTCACCAGGGTCTGCAGCTTGTTTCTGAGAGGCAGCACCAACCTCTCCTCTCTGGGACCGGTGAGAGGACCTGAAGGAACAGCTGTAGCTGTGTCAGGGGAGGCTTTGCTTGGATATCAGGAAAAGGTTCTTCTCCCAGGAAATGGTCACAGTCCCAAGGCTGCCTCAGCTCAGGAGTGNCTTTGCTTGGATATCAGGAAAAGGTTCTTCTCCCAGGAAATGGTCACAGTCCCAAGGCTGCCTCAGCTCAGGAGTGTTTGGACAACGGTCTCAGGCACAGGGTGGGATTGCTGGGGTGTGTTGTGCAAGACCAGGAGTTGGACTCAGTGATCCTTATGGGTTCCTTCAAACTAAGGATATTCTATGAATTTGATGCTTCTATGAATTTAGTAGCTACCAGCCCATAAACTGTTCAGACCAGAGGTTTTACGGGATGAACCCTGGGTAAGACCTTGGGAAAGGGCTGGTGATGCAGCTGAGTGTGGGAGCTCACACAACCATCCTGCCTCACAGCTGTCCTGTACCATATCACATCTGGATTTTTGTAAACTCCGGGTTTAATGGGATTAGTAAACTCTGGCCCTGCTTGGTGTCTTCAATCCACAGAGGAGCCCAAAGCAGGGGATTCCTGGCTTTTGCCATTCCTTAGTGTGTGTATAAACCAGAGCTGTGTATTTCCATACAGCTGCTGGAGCTGGGATCGAGCAACCCAGCTTTTCTGTTTCAGTCCTTGTAGGCTGACTACAAATAATTCATAGTGGAAATGGAAGGTTTCAGTGACCTCCCTCCCTGCAGACAGCTTGGTGTTCTCTCTGAATGCAGCTGGGACTTTTAGACTGATGTAAGACAGATTGATCGTGTATACCAAACTACCAAATTTAGTTAAAAACACCCCAGAACAAATCGTAAGCTCAAATGTGGTTGGTCAAGACAATGTCGCTAACACACATCAAAACTGTAATGGGAATATGTCATTAGATCAGCTGGTTTTTCTTTGCTGTTGGGAAATAGAGTTACTTCCTTACTTTCCCTAAAAATAACGGCACAGGGATTTGTGTCCTGTGTGTGGAGAGGGAAAGTGATAAAGGAACGGTTGTGGAAGCCCCCAGGAGATCCAAGTGTGCTGGGGGCACCTGGGTGGGTGGAGCCTGGCTGGGCCCAGAACACGACCTGTTGCTGTGAACTGGCTGGTGTTGAGCAAGGCCCTGAGCCCGTGCCAGGAGCCAGCGCGCTGCCAGAGGGAGCTGGGGGCACTTTTCCAATCCTTGAGGAAAACTTCGTCATCCCGAACATGCACGCAGAAAACAGGCCTGCTTTGAGAGACGGCAGGGGAGGGGTGACATGTCCTGCCTGTGCTGCTCTCAGAGAGGGCAGGGGAGGGGTGACAAGTCCTTTTGCATTATGTTAACGCAGGAGCAGATGCAGCCGCTGTCTGCTGTGACACTGAGGGCTGTCTTTGCTTTGCATGTCACCAGCTCAGTTGTTTTCTGGCTGCTCAAGGAGATGCTTTGATCAGGGCTTAACAGTTGGTCTGTTTTTTTGAAAGACAAGACTCGTGTCACGTCTCAGCTTGTAACTTAGGAACAAAATTTGCCTCAATGGAAGAAGACTTGTAGGTGCTGTGTAGTACAGAATTTTGTCTCATTGTCTGGTGCAGAAGGGTCACGACTTGATGTCATATCACAGAGAAGTGAATCAAAGTGGAAGGGGACAGCTGGTTTTGTCAGGGAGCTGCCCTGCTCTGCAGGAACTTCCAGTTGCAAGGCTTTCACTTCCTTGATGCTCCCAGTGCACCTGCAGCCCTGACTGGGGATGACTGGGCTCTCACTGCCATTACCTGCTTCTGGAAAGAGCAGGTGAGAGGAAGCTTAATATTTCTTTTTTTAGAAGAAATTCAACTTTGCCTGTGTAAGTGAAGGTGCAGGAATTCCCGCCACCTTCAGCTGTACCTGGGTATATGTGAGGGCAAGTAGAAGACAAAGCAGAAAGTGGTTCTCTCTTTGAGGTCTGATAGAGAACTAGAGGACATCCCCCAAAAATAAACTATCCCAGCATTTGTCTGTGCAGAGCCATGGAACCATTAACAGCAGAGTTTTTCATAGAATCCACAATCTCCTGAGCTGGAAGGGACCCACAGGGATCATCAGAGTACAACTTCTGGCCCTGCAGAGAACTCCCCGAAAATCCCACCTTGTGCCTAGGAGCGTTGTCCAAACACTTCTGGAGCTCTGGCAGCCTTGGGGCCATGACCATTCCCTGGGGAGCCTGGCCCAGTGCCCCAGCACCCTCTGGGGGAAGAACCTTTCCCTGATACCCAACCTAAACCTCTCGTGACACAGCTTCAGCTGTTGCCTTGGGTCTGTCCCTGGTCCCAGAGAGCAGAGATTGGTGCTGCCCCTCAGGAAGAAGCTCCAGACAGCTATGAGGGGTTTATTTGGGTTAGTGCTTGGTACTGACATGGTCCAAGTGTTGAGGTGGCTGTAATCAACCTTTAATTACTGAGTAAAAGACTTTGCTGGAAGTTTTGTCACACCCAGGAGGTGATAAAGAGTTGCAGAGCTGGCACATGGCATGGAGCTCCTCCAGCAGGTACCCAGGTACTTGGACATGCTGTGACATGAAACCCTGCAGATTTGGGTGCTCTTTGCAGAAGAGTTGAATCAGTTTTAAGCAGTTTAGTTTGGGGTTTAGCCATGACTTTCTCATCTGTTTGGTGATATCTCGAAACTGGATTGTACAATGGTTTCACAACTAAAGCTGGATTAGTGCTGCTCTGTTGTTTAGTACCTGCCACACAGGTTTGACTTCTGTCTCAGGCCTGAGCTCGGCAGTTCTACTTTTGCTTTCACCCAGCGAGAAGGTGCTGGCAGCCAAGTGAGTGAGGGTTTTGTGGTGAGCAAGGGAGCAGCACAGAGCAGGGATGGAGGAAGGGTTTGGTTTAATCACTGCCTTCGAGTGTGGTACCAGCTTTGTAGGGTGTGTTGGAGGCCTCAGGACCCTCAGACCTGTCCAGAATCATTGACTTGTGCCTTAAATAAGATGGAGCATCTGCTGTAGCCCCTAAACCTGCTGTGTGCTTTGTTTGCAGAAAGCTGTTCGTGGGTGGCCTGGACTGGAGCACGACACAAGGTGAGCAGCGTGTGCTGCAGGTGTTGGGCCATTGTGAACAACCCAACCATGAGCTTTTAACAGGCACCTGTGGTGGGAAGATTGGGCTGAGAGTCTCTTGCTCCTCTGCTAATTAATAAAACTTTCTGTAGAGAGAGCTCAGATATATGCTAATACTTTTGGGTTTATATTTACTGTCAGTGTTTGGTGCTGAAGTTTTTGTCAGCTCAACAGACAACCCTTTTCATCATCACTTTCTATATTTGCCATTTGTATGCGTAGAAATAAACTGTTGCCGTTTGTTTACAGGAAGTAAAAAAACTCATCATTTTCAAAAGATGAGTTTGAAGTCGTTTCCATGTTTGCTGATCTGTTGTCTCATAATTGCAAACACAGTCTGGTGTTGTTAATATCTGGTTCTGTTTAATACTTGCTTTTTTTCCTTAACAGAAACTCTTCGTAGCTACTTCTCCCAGTATGGAGAAGTTGTAGACTGTGTAATAATGAAAGACAAAACAACAAATCAATCTCGAGGATTTGGATTTGTCAAATTTAAAGATCCCAACTGTGTGGGAACAGTGCTGGCCAGCAGACCTCATACGTTAGATGGCCGAAATGTAAGTTGCTTATGTGTTGTTACTTTATTTCTGCTCCAGATTCAAAGATTTGCTTTAATTTCTGGCTTCTTATTTGCAGAGTGTCAAAGTTAACCTCGTTGTTGGTTTAAGTGATTTATTGTAAGGCAGCTCTAACTCAATGGTTTGTGTTACTTTGCTCTGAGGAGCTGCATTCAGTGCTGGATTCAGCTGCCACAAACGTAACTTTTAGAGCAAAATTCTGCATGCTGAGGTCTGACCAAACTGGAACTTCTTCCAGATTGATCCAAAGCCATGTACACCTCGGGGGATGCAGCCAGAACGGACACGACCGAAGGAAGGATGGGTAAGGAAAGATCCTTGTGTGTCCTGCCTTTTGTCCGAGTTCTGGCTTAGCTTCTACCTTGGATTATACCCATGTTTGAAAGGCAGAAATCTGTATGCAGGCCTGGAGTGTAAATTTTATTTCTGAAAAACGTCTTTTACTTAGATTTACATGGGCAGGCTCCGTGCAGCGTTCATGAACATTTGTGTCAGTTTGGGTGTGGTGTTTCTTAAGCTCTTAGTGATGCTTTTAGTGGAGTTCTTCAGATTGGAGAGCAGTGTCTGGAAGGGCACTCGCAGGGCTGATGCTGTTCCAACCCACTCCACACCCTGCAGCTTCATCAGATTTCAGTGTAAAATGAGTAAATGGCCTCAGAACACAGGCCCTGGATTTCTGGTGCTCTGAAGAACAGGGAACACTGAACCTCTGAACTCAAAATGTGCTTTTGTTTCATGACTGGGAGACTTCAAGGCTGGAGCTCTCCCCGTCAGCCTGCCAGAGCCCATTGTTCATGGTTCAGTGTAAAATGATAGAAGCAGCCAACCTTATTGTCCTTCTGACTGAATTTTCTCCTCCTTGATTTAGCAGAAAGGATCCAGGAGCGATAACAATAAATCCAATAAAATTTTTGTTGGTGGGATTCCTCATAACTGTGGCGAGACAGAGCTCAGGGAATACTTCAAGAAGTTCGGAGTGGTGAGTCACTGGGGGAAAGGTGCCTCCCCTCCCTGCTGCCTCTTCTCACATTTCCTCAAGCTGTCAAATTTGGGGGTAATTTGGACAAACTGCTGGAGGGGCATGTGAAGCATTTTGTGATAAACTGTCCTGAACGTTCATCATCTGGAAATGTCTCTTGGCAGAACTTGCTGCTCGTGTGGAACTTACTTTGCTGCTTCTGTCTCCTCGTGTTTAAGTCTACCTGGTGCATTATTCTGTCCCTTCTTCCAAAAACTCCCAAGTTGAAGTGGCTTAAGAATTACATATTTTTTTTTTCCTCTCTTTTCCATCGATACCTTACAGCTGAGCAATTAAAAATTTCTGTTGATTATTTTTTTGGGAACAGTGAGTACTTCAATGGGCTTAATTTTAAGATCCTGATTTTTGACTACGTGTATAGATAGGTTAAATTTGTGTCTTCTGCCATTATTTTGGGAGCAGTAACTGCTTTAAAATCATCATCTGAGTTCTGGTGTCCCTAGAACCTCCATTGTGAGACAAACTGCTACTCATGCACCCTTTTAAATTCAGTTTGTAACCTTGGACTGAAATGTCTGTATCTTCTGATTATTTTTTTATTTAGTTTTAATTCCCATTTATCCTCACTGCCCCTTTAAGATGGTAAAGTACGGAATTAAACAATTCAGCTGTGAATAAGTTTGAGCAAGTTAGAGATTGCCTGAGTTAAATTCAGGACTGTGCCAGTAAAAATGAACTTGGTGTTTTTAATTGGCATTTAGTGTGATTTTTGATACTTTTTGCAGCAACCTTTCTCTAAGATTTCTTAGTGGCAGTAAAGGATTTATTTAGAAACAAGTGCTTAAGTTAATCAACAGTTACACCAGTGTTTAAAATTCTATTAAGATAATTTATTTAAAACACAAAAAGCAACGGCTAACAACTGTTTCTTTAGCTTGAAAGGCTGCAGTAGACTAATAATAAAAACAGGGAGCACGTTCCACGGCTGTGGAATGTAGTTTCTAAAGGCTCTTCCTCACAGACTTGGCTTTCCAGTTGTGCCCTGGATGCTGGGGAGATACAGGGTATGTCCTGCAAGTGTAGAAGGCAACAGCCACAACTGTAAGTGCCCTTAAAAGTAAGTAGTAGCACTTTACTCATAGTATAGAAATCAGAAAGTCTACGTGGAATTGTAACCACTTCCTTTGGAGCAGTGGAGTCTCACAAATGTTTTATGGCCACAAGAGTGAAGAGCCCAAGGCAGACACTGATTTTTACACCTGGTAATTGCTGGGCAATTAAGGCTGGTGTGAAGAAGAGGATCCAAATGGACAAGTGGAGGGAAAGATCTGGCACTGTGCCATGGCTTAATCCCCACATGGATCCCCAAACCCCAGCTGGTAGCATCCAGTAGGATGTACTCAAGTGAGTGTATATGGTACAGTAACTCAAACCCAAACGTTTTCCACCTGTAAGTAAAGCTAAAATTGTGTCAGATTTTAAACTAATTCAGGGGATTCTAGTAAAAATACCCTAAGACTGTCTTGAAGATGCGATTCCACAAAATCACACCCGTTTTGTGACCGCTTTTCTGCATCTGGGAAATTCAGAGTGATTTCTTTCAGCCATTTTAATGTTGCTTTTGACATAGACATTACACCTCAGGTTTTGTTTAAATTGTAGCTCGCAGTGGTGTTTATTCTGAGAAAAATAATCTTGAAGCCCTTGAACAGCTGGCGATTTCCATTTTTTCTTTTTTTTGAAGTTAAAATCACATTGATACTGCTCAGCCAGAACTTAGAGGGTTTTTGTAAAGCTGTTTAATGCACTGGTTTAACTGGTGCTCTGGGCCACACTGGTGCTCCAGTAATTCAGCCAGAGGAGCCTTGCACATTCCTAAAGGTGTCTGAAGCTCATGCTGCTCTTCATGGTGAAAGTGAAAATGGTTAAAAAATGGGAAAAGTAATCGTTTAAGAAGCTACACTGATGAGTTGTTGGAAACCAAACCTTTGGGGTGTTTAATAGGCCATAATGTGGGTACAAACAGTGTAACGACCTCAATGTTAAATTAAAATGTTAAGTGTGATGAGACAACACAGATGAACTCAGACTCTCTAAACTCCCAGGAAGAGCAATATTCCATGTTTTTGTGCTGTGCCTGGGATGATGGCTGCTGTTGAATTGTGCTTTGTGGGTAGAGAGCAGGAACCAGCCGGTGGTGACTGTTCCAACCCTCCCCTGGTAGCACAGTGAGTAGAATTTCCCTTCTCTCTTCCAGGTCACTGAAGTTGTAATGATCTATGACGCAGAGAAACAGAGGCCCCGAGGTAAAGGCTGATCTAGTTTGTCCTTGAAATTTCTTCATACTCTCCTATAGTCAGATGGCAAACTATTTCACACCATCAGAAAAGGTAGCTTTTTTTTTTTCCTACGTTGCCTCAGGAAAAAGAATAATTCACTGGGCAAACATCACTTCAAGTCTAGACTCTTCATCTCCAGCTTCACTTGGGTCTGTGCATTTCAACTCAGATGTTTCATGCTCATTTATGGGTTGGTTTTTTTTTTTTTTCAGTTGAATGAAATTTGATTCTTGAGCCACTCCTGTGGCTTAAGGTACTTTTTGGGGGGGAAAAAATAAGCAGATTTTCCTCCTGTTCCACATGAAAGGTACGTTGGGTCTGTAAGTGCATGGGGGGTGCTCCAGTCAGAGCACGAGACAGGACAGAATCCATCCATCACCTGCTTTTTGTTTTGGTTAAATGGCTTTACCTGAAATTAAAGAAAAATGCTTCTTAAACAACACAAAATAATTCTGAAATATTTATACATAATTTTTAATTGGGGTGTACAATCCCTATATGCCAGACTGCTTTTTAAGTGGGGGAAAAACCCAAAAATCTGGAAGATTCATTAGATACTGAATCAAGTTGGGAACCTTTGGTCAAAATATGAAGCAAGTTCCATGTCACCCACGTCCCTTTGCATCCACCATCTGTTTGCCAAGGAAGAGGCAATGTTTTAGCACGTGAAGCTTAGCTGTGCTCCCACCCTGTAGCATGTTCAACATGCTAGAGAATAGTTTGCCATCTGAACTTTCATTTCTCTTCTGCTTCATTATTAAGAAATATATCCTTCACTTCATATTTATTAAGCTGTTAAGTCTTAGTTTTATTTTTAATTTAGACATACATCCTTAGTGACATATTTAAGTGTTTCATAGTAAAGTATGGTAATGTTAAGTAAGTTCTTTTTTTGTTTCTTTTCTCTCTGTGAATTGTTTGACTGTGATTAACGATATCTCTTTAGATTTCTTCTCTCTAGGTGATAATTTATCACAGAGGTACAGGCCAGTTCCGCAGTCAGAGGAGGGACGGGCTTTGTCTTTTATTGGAGTGTAAACGAAGTTTCAATATATTTGTTTTTTTTGTTTTCTTGCTTTAGCTCTCCTAATCTTCTTTCAACAGATACCTTTGATTTAAGCAACACATAAATTCATCTATTTCAATGCTCTAGAGCAGCTGGTTTTGGATAGAGGAGACAAAGGCACTGGCATCCGAATGTGATTTGGGGCTGAAGTTTTGAAACATTTCAGTAATTATTGTATCATCTCTATCTTTGCAATATTTAATCCCAGCCTTGCAGCCTCTGAGCAAAAGGTACTAAACCATCATGCCTGGTCTGGATTAATCCTGTCTCAATTAATGGCTTCTCTGCTTAAAGCTCTACTAAAAAACAAACAGGGAAAGGAGGGCTTGGAGTGAAAAGCACAAGTGCCAGGTGGGGGAAAGGTCTGTCTCCATCCATGTGTTCTGCAGAAAACTTCCTGCCCTAATTCATCCGACTTCTTAAACACTTCTTGAATCCTGTCGATCTGCTTTTCATTTCTGAGCTGTTACATTCTTTTTTTAGTGTGGTGACTAACAGTTCTCTCCCAAAACGGCCTTGGCAGTCCCTGGGGGGAAGAATTCCTCGAGTCTGTATGGGGTACTCGTGGTTGTGCATCCCAGAACACTTTTTCTCTTGCCTTCTCTCTCTGCTCTGTGTTCTCTTGCTGCTCTGTACCTTTTGTCCTTTTAACACAATGCCTAAATGACTGTTGATAAAATTCTGTGCCATCTCTCCCCATACCCTTCTGAATTTTGCCTTCTCCCATTCACTTTACCACCCTTCCTTTGGAAGTGCACATGAATTTACTGGTAGGAAGGGAAAAAGATCCTTGTTCCTAATCCCTGGAGCATCCATTTACCTCCAGCTTCTCAGGAGAGCCCTGGGAACCAGATTCTCAGGTGATGCCCTTGAGGAGCTGGCTGGCATCAGGTATCCATGTGATCTCTGCTTCCTCACAGTCCTGCCTGTTCCTACCAGCTCATCCAACCTCTTCCCAGAGCCCCAAGCACAAGTGCAGCAGCCGTGCTACATCTCCACAGGAACAAAAAGTGGCTCTGCTGCAGTCTCAGCTTCTCCTGATTCCTGTTCTTGGCCAAACCAACAGCTGGGAAGGGATTTCCAGGTTCTCGCTGTGTCTGTTCTCCTCTTCCCTTGGCTGCAGACCAGCCCCATTGCTCTGGTCTAGTCCTCTTGGATTCCTGCTGAATGCAGTTCATTTCTCCGGTCTGTCGTAGTCCTGTCCTTCAAAAACTAAAGCTGTGGATGGTGGGTTTCATCACTTCTATTCAAAACTTCACCTTGGAGTTTTCTGTGTTACTCTGATTTCTTCACTCTTCCTTAATCTTGTGGTGTCTGACCCTTTTAAATCTTCTTTTTTAAAATTTATTCACTGGCTTCCTTAATGACCTCTTGCTCTCCCTCTTCCACGCCCTCCAACCTCATCCCACAATCTACTCCCCTCCTTTGGCTTCGGAATCAAATTTAACAGCAACCTTCCCATGCAGGTGGAATCCATCATTTTTCTTTCCCATTTCTTTTTAGATAATGGCTGGAATACTAAACATGATTTCAATACAAATACTTCTCCTTTGGCTCCAATACTCGGATTTCTGGTTAATTCAGACAAATATATTGTGATGAAATGCTGCTCTCAGCTTCGAGGCTGCTTTCATCACAGCTCTACAAAACTTCGTTTATACTGCCAGTCTCTTGTGTGTGGGAAATGCCAAGTTTTTTCCTTTTTATTTTCAGTTTATTTTAGTGATGTCTTTTGCTCTTGTTGCTGACAGCAGAATTTGACCTGCTGGAATCTATTTTGGCCTGTATCTTTGTGTATTTTTATATATATATATATATATAAACTTTCTCTACACTAGGCCTCTTTGGGCTTACCCAACGCAGTTGGATAAGCGTGGAGAGACATTCCTGTGCTAGATCCTGTATTCTGTAACGCTTTAGAGCAAGATTTGGCTGCTGTCAGCACTAGCTGCAAAGCAAAACGCAAACCAAGGGGGAAATCTTGGGTTTCAGAAAAGCAGAACCGCATCCATGTTCCATAAACGCTTCCCACGCCGCACCTCGGGTTTCTTTTCTAATTTTTATTGCTCTCCCCCCTCCACCCCGTAGCTAATCCAAAGAATGGCACAATTCCTGTACTGCATGTGTCCTTCCCTGCCCTGGGTTGTCCCCAGCAGCCAGTGGGTGATGGCATGAAGCAGCCGCCGTGTCCTGGGGGATTAACCACTATTTTGCCACTCTCTCGGCTGTATCAGCAGCTATAACCTACGTGCAGTGGTTCTCAGAGTGACCTCAAAAAGGGGAGCTTTGCCTCCTTTTCCAGAGTCTTCTCCAGGCAGCAAAAGCTGCTGGATCCAGCTGAGCTGCCACCAGTGAGGGCTGTGGTCCTGTGAAAGGGAATGAGCCACCTGTGGGGAGCTGGGGCAGCTGGGGACAAAAAAAGAGTGGGAAGTGTTGTGTAGATTTTCAAAAGGAAAACAGCAGGAAATGTAAGAAATAAAATAAATTCAGGACGTGCAGCAATACCACGTTCTGTGTAAGCAACACCTCACAAGGGTTGCTGTGTTGGGAAGGAGTAACACCTGTTCCATGCTTTTTTCCAAGGTGTGGAAAACTTGAGAACCTCTGATGTAGGTTGTTAGTTTCTGAAGCTTCTCATTCATCCATGGAGTGGTAAAATTTTTCATGCTTTAACAGCTACATTTCAAAACCAACTTTCTTATTTTCCACGGAAAATATTCCCTAACTGGAAGCTGGGCTAAGGGATGGGAGGAAGTTGCTTTGCAGCTTTGGGGAACAGGGATATGATAGATTTTCCTCGGGAAGCTAGGCTGAATCAAAGGGAGGAGCAGCAAAGTTGCTTGACTTTAATCTGCTGTCCCACAAGTATTTTGATTTTAGCAGTTTTTTCCATTTCCTGGTAGGTGGATGAGGAATAAAATCAAATTAAAAGCCGGTTAACGAGCTCAGTTCGAAGCTGCATGCGCGCAATCGAGACAAGGCACTAATGCCTCACGACAGGAAGTATCCAGTGCAATTTTCTCAGAGTTTTTTGCCAATTGAACACAAGTGTCGTTATCTGAAACCCCTGCTTGAACCCTTGGTCTGCCCCTAATACTGTTCATCATCCTGTTTTGTGTCACAACACCCTGCTACCTTGATTCACTCTTCGTCGTTGGCTAGGTTTTGGATTTATTACTTTCGAGGACGAACAATCAGTGGACCAGGCTGTCAACATGCATTTTCACGACATCATGGGCAAAAAAGTGTGTAGTTGTAGTTTTATTTTACCTTAAGAAAGAACCAAGTCTTGGGCAACGAGTGGTTTCGCTGGGGAATCAAACTTGTTGATCCAGGTGGGAGAGCATGGCAGTCCAAATTCAAGGCTTTATCCATGAAGGTGGGGAAAGTCTGAGTTTGCTGGAACAGGGAGAAGGGCAGTTAGGATGGGGTCAGCCTGAGGAAGGGAGGGCTTGGAAGCCTGAGGATTCAGGCTGTGGGCTGTTCTTGGGATGAGGCCTTGTGTGTACAGACCTGGGGGCTGCTCTGGCTGAGCAGAGCTCGCACTGGGATGAACTGGTGCTCACTGCTTTGAGCTCTGCTGTGGTGCAAGGAGAGAAATCAGTGATTTCCAGCTGTTGGAAAACCAGAATCCCAGTGAAACCCGAGTTGCTCAAGGCTTGGTTTAAGATACCACTCCTTCAGATGTGTACTCGATACTCAAATCTAGAGGTGGTGTGAGACAATCTGCTTTCTTTAATCTTAAACTTAAAAAGAAGAAGGGAAAAAAAAAACATCCTGAAGGATTGGTTTTTTAAAAAATTGGGTCACTTACTGTGAAACTTTGATACCAACCCACGTACTCTATATAGTATTTAACCACAATGCAGTTAAGTGACCTCTGGTTGTTTCATCTTCATACTGTGTTGTCAGCAAACAGGTGTTGGATAGGGAGGAATTTTTAAGGCTCCTTTGATGTTACTTGGCAAGGAACATGCTTCTACCTGTGGAAAAAAAATCCCTAAAAGCAAAACAATTTGTTGCAGGACACCCAAGTTTTATAGTGAGAAAAGTATAACTTAAAGAAAAATGAACCACAGGAAATTCTGGTAGATTTAAGTCCTTGCAGCTTTAAGGTATATCCAGTTTTTGAAATAAACGTTAAAACTGCTAGACTTGGGAGTGAGGGGGTTCAGAGAGACACAGAAGATTCTCATATTCCTTAAATTATTGCATTGTATGATTTTTTAATTGTCTTTAAAGTCTTTTGTGTGCTGATATTTCATGAGCATTTCCTTAGCTAGCGGGGGACACATTCTGCATATCAGTGGAGTTTTGGTTAATTTTGCAGTGTATAATGCCTTTAATTCCTGTGAACTTGTTTTGGGGTTGCGGGGTGGATGAATTCCTGATAGTGGAAACAAAGGAATGTGCTTGTGTGACCCAGAACATCAGTGCATGTTCTTGGGTCCTGGTGTTTTCCTCCCGTGAGCAGATGCAGTAAATCACATTGGTATGTGTATGGATCACCTGTATCCCACCAGTATTCCCTGATCTGCCCTTGGAATTACCTTCAGTGAGCCACTGAAATGGGAGCTGATACCACAAAGCAGCAGATAAAAATGGGAACAAAGGATACACATCCACGAGGTGCTGGGAGAGGATGGAGAGCCCAGTGTGAGCCTCCAGATGTCACCTCGTGCTGCTGGGTTTGGAACACGGCGGAGACTCAGTATTTTCCAAACAAATCCAATTCCAAACTGAAATAATCTATTTTTGCCCTTTTTTCCCTCCCCTTTCAGTGACAAAAAAAAAAGCAGAATTCAGGAATTTTTGGCTCAGAGCAATGGACTTGCCTCAGTTCTTGGGGTAACCTGGGGTTTAGGCAGGTGTGGAATTTGAACCTCCCTATTGCACAGGGAATTTTCAGCCCTCAGTTTGGCAGTTCCCCGCTTCCAAGTGTGCACTGAAAAATTAATGGGATTCTTCCACAAGGATTAATGAGCTCCAGATCCCCAGCTCTCCTTCACTGCCTAATCATGCCTGCTTTAAAAATGGTATCTCTGTCTTTTTGGTAATTAGAAAGGTATTGCTGAAATGAATCCATATGTTGTTGAAAGGGAGGGAAAAAAATTAAAATTGCAAGAAGGCCTCTGCTTTTGTAAGCAATAACTGAATTCCCTCAAGGCAAATGTGTTAAGACTCATTAATTTGAGTCCTTTGAAAAATTCCCTTGGTTCCTCTCTGGAAGGGCCTTGAGCTGACAGAGATTTGGTTACTGTCATGTCTCATGTCCTTGGGGCATCGGCGGGGGAGGCGTGGGGGGCTTTGTCCTTGCCTTGTGCCTGTTTCCTGTTTGTTCTCCGACATGAATGGCTTTTAAGACATGGCAGGAAGAATTCTGAATACTTTATTTTCCATACTACTCAGGCCCATTGATGATTGAGATTTATTTTCTTTGTACTCTGGCACCCATTAAAATTAATCATGAAATAAAAAAAAAAGCCTCGAATTCAGCGAGTGCTGAGAGGGTTTCATTAAATCAGAACTGGATTTTTTTTTGAGAGGTTTATGTTGAATGTGCAGCTTATTTTAAGTAGGTCAAACGCACTTATTCCATGGCTGGGAACACTAGGACATTTTATCTTGGAATAAAATAAGTTAAGCACTGTGGCTTGCTAATTTTTAAAACAGGAGGGGTTTTGTCACTGACTTAACACAGTATGAAGATTTGCTTCTTATTGACTCAACTGTCCATTTTTATTACTTGCATGTTTGTTTACTTTTTTGTTAGATGTAATGTAAGATTCTCTTATCACATCCATTCCCTCTGACATTGTTTGAGTTAATTGAGATTCTTTAAGCATTAGCCTGGGGAAGGTAAGTCTTTATCTTCCATTAGACATTTAAATAAAATCTTAAGTTAAAAAAAAAAAGAAAATTTAAAAAAAATCAAAAAATGTGTGTTTCTCAGGTATGAACAGAGCTGAAATTGCAGTTAGTTGGGGTGGGTTAAACTTTCACTTCCAAATGAACCCCAAACATATTTGGTTAAAGCATTAGTACCCTTTTTCAGAGCAGCCTCTTCACTCAAAATTCTGGTTGTTTAACTGAAAATGTCGTCTTTGTAACTCCTGCCTTGAACATGAAATCAGTGTGTCATTAATGTACAAGATTTTGCTGTTTTAAGTGCAGAGCTGCTGTAAGAGGGTACTGCTGTTTTAAGATTAAAGCCAATGATACTGAAGTGATTTGTAGGATGTTTTTCTCGGAATCCCTCAACAGTAGGACTTGTAATGTCTTACCATCACCTACACTGTACCTGAGAAACATTGTAAATTACTGGCCTTAAGTTTTAATAATTAAGTACTTAGACATAAGTCATAAGGTGCTAAGTGTAGTCTTAAGTGTAACTGCGGGTGTGTGTGAGGGGTCGGGGGGTGCAGGACCCCCCCCAGCCCTCCTGAGCGCTGCCTCTGTTTGTTTAGGTGGAGGTGAAACGCGCCGAACCTCGGGATAGCAAAAGCCAAACTCCGGGGCCGCCGGGAGCCAGCCAGTGGGGAAGCAGGATCATGCCAAGCGCTGCCAACGGCTGGGCAGGGCAGCCCCCTCCGACCTGGCAGCAGGGATACGGCCCCCAAGGTACTGCCCGCCCTGCCCAGGGCACTGTCACCTGTCCGGCCTTCACAGCTCGCTGCAGTTTGGCTTTCTGGCATTGTCGGTGTTCCCGGGTTTATTTCCCTGCTGGATATGGATAGCAGGACTAAATTTCCACCCCCCAGTCCTTCCCAAGGCTGCTGAGGTTGTTTCTTCCCCGCTTTTCCCGAAAATCCGTTGTGTTAGGCAGGAGGCACTGGGTCTGGCACGTGACTCGGGTGTTTCACCTGTTCCGTTTGGATCTGCCTCTCCCCACGTGGAATTCCCATGGTTTGGGGGAGCTCAGAGAAGGTGTTGAGAAGGCTCCAGGTGTGACTCCAGCAAGGCTCGAATGACAGATTCGCTTGAAATACGGCTTTTCAAGGATGAGGCAGTTTCAAAAGAAGTCATCAGGAAAATTTGAAAGGGATGAGGGGAAAATGGATGGCCTTGTCTTTGGATTTTATTGCTTAATGTAGCCTGGAAAAGTCCCAGGCAGCTCTGGTGCAGGGAGCACTTAATGCACACCAGGAGCCCTGCGGGGCTTGGGTTTGATGGCTGCAACCCCTCCGAGATTCTAAAGGCAGGATAAACATGCTGAGATCATCCAAAGACAATTTGGATAACTTATGGAGAAATACAGCGGGATAATTGAGTTGCTGTGACTTGCTTGCTCTGAGAGATGAGAAATGTTCACCTGGGGGGCTGCAGGGAGTGTGGCTGCTCCATCCCTGCTCCGATGGATGGAAGTGCAGCACAGGGATTGCTCATTTCCCCACGGTGCTGATTAACTTGAAAGCTGCAGCTGAGGGTTGACATCGTGCACAGATGTGCTAATGTGCAAACGGAGAAACTCCCATTATTTTCCATGCAGTGATTAGTAGGGAAAATGATACCTGATCTCTTGGAAAGATTAATGTCAAACACAAGCACATCTACCCTTCAATCTCAGCGCTTCACAACGGATGGGAAAGACTTTTTTTATGGTTCAAAAATTGCAAAAATAACTCTGATAAACCTGGTAGTAAATTAAGAATCCTTTGGATGTGTAGTTTGCTGGGATTCTCCGGGGTTTTGTTCTCTGTAGTACTATAGTTTCTTGCACTTGGTACGTGGCAGCTCTTGAATGCTCCATCTGATTTGGGTTTGAGAACTGCTGTCTATTCTGAGTGTTATTTACTGAATGATTCAGAGTCCTCCCAGAATTGCATATTCAGAAATAGTCCCACAATGTTACTTGGACCATAAAAATAGATCTGCAAGGGACACGGGGAGGATACCCTGTCTATCCCAGAGCCAAATCCTTCCTCTTGCATCATCCCTGCTCCGGAGTGCGCAGCTTCAGTGATGTCTAAGGCTCTGTTTTTGTTCTGTTGTAGGGATGTGGGTGCCAGCTGGACAGGCAATTGGTAAGTACATTATATGGGACCAATTCTGAAAGCAAAAAATCCTCCCGAGCGCGGGCGCAGCTTCTTTAAGCATTCACAGTGATTTGTGGATTTTTGTAGGATTTAACCTACATTTAAAAGCTTGATTGAATTTGTCCTGGAAGAACGAAGGGGAAGACAGTGGTTTCTTAACAGCTCAGTAATGGGAGCTGACACACATCCTGCTGTTCCAGCCACATTAATTTGTTATCAAGAGATTACATGCTAAACTGCAATTATTTACAGTGGGGATACTTGGAGGACAAATATTTCCCTAAGTAAGGATTCGTAGAAGGCTGAGCCTGCATTTGAAATCCACCCAACAGCCTTACCCCATCTAGAGGAAGCTGACTCCAGCAGCAGCTCCTTGGTATTCATCTCCTTCAGTTTGTGGGATTCTCCTTATTTTGCAGGTGGATATGGACCCCCTCCTCCGGGCAGAGGAGCTCCTCCCCCACCACCACCATTTACCTCATACATAGTCTCCACACCTCCCGGGGGATTCCCGCCTCCACAAGGATTTCCACAGGGCTATGGCACCCCTCCACCATTTAGTAAGTGACCTGCAGGAGCTGGAGCACATCCAGCACGAAATTCAGCTTTTGCTCATTGTTTGCTGGACTTGGATTTTCCCCCTGTGTTTCACCTATCGTTAATTATTTTTCCTGGATTTTATATTTTGAGCTGTAATTAACTAGAGCATTATTTTTGCCAGTGAGTTGGATTATTTTATTCTTGGATGCAGTAATAATTTACATTCTCTAGTTTAAATCTGTGTTGCTAAATAAATGTAGATACATTGTGTACCCTTGTTAGAGAAAACTTAGAGCTCACTGCTGGTGACCTGGGCCAAAAACACAGGCAGGGGTTTTTGGAGGAGCTTAAGGAATTAAGGTCACAGCTGGCATTGGAAATACAAATAGGATTTTGGCATCTACACCCCAGGCCACCTTTTCAAAAGTCTGTTACAAGCCCGGTTTAAAGAAGAAGGTGGAAAATACCACCCAGTTATCTCGAGATACTTTTTCCTCCTAAAATCTTGGAAAATACTGCATGCTCCTTGTTTCTCACGTGTGTGTGAGTAGAGAGTTTGGTCCCCAGTTCTGCTTTATCCCTTTCTCTGAGCTGGTTGCTGCAGCCTCTGCCTTTGGGGGGGATATTTCTCATACCTGTGCAAGGTAAGTTGCTGAGATCTTTGAGTGTGTAGGGGTGAATGTCTGTACAGCCACTGGTCCCAAACACCTGGGCTTTAATAGAAACGTTTGAAAATGGTATTGTCTCTGAAGCCAAGCAGGACGTTGGTGTTCACCTGTTCTGTCCTTCCCTCGTGTTTCAGGTTTTGGTTATGGTGCTCCACCTCCTCCACCTGACCAGTTTGCCCCACCTGGAGTCCCCCCTCCACCTGCCACTCCGGGGGCAGCACCACTCGCTTTTCCTCCACCACCACCACCATCTCAGGCAACTCAGGACATGAGCAAACCCCCGACTGCTCAGCCAGAATTCCCTTATGGTCAGTTTGGTGAGTAACTGCTGGAGCTTTTCTCCCCTTTTCTTTTAGTCTTGAGTAGGGAGTCAGTGTTGCACACAGTTTACAGTTTCCAGGATGGAAATGTTCCCACCCAGCTCAAGCCATCCTTAAATCATGCAATGTTCTAGCCAGAGGGAATTTTCTTAGCTCTAAAATATTGCTTGTGTGCTGTAAAATAACCTTCAGGGGCTTGTGCACTGCCAGGTTGAATTCCTGGTTTCCATTCTCCTTGAATCTGCAGGCAAAACCTTCCTCCAAGAGCTTGCAGTGAACTTTTTTTGTGTAACAGACTTTGAGACTGGAAAACAGACTTGAAGAGTAAGAGCAGCATGGAGAGACAGGCAGTGCACGTGTAAGGATCCAGGCTGGTGCCTTTTCCTCCCTTTTCCCATTCCCCCTTCTCCCTGGAGGTGTAGTTCTGTACAAAGCTTTATTGTGCTCTGTAGGTAACTTTGAGGTAGAAGACACTGAGGTAACAAGTTTTAAGCCAGGCACACAGCACTACAAAAATATTCTTTTTAAAACTGCTAGACAAGTGCTTGTGCTCCAGAGTAAAATTTCTGCTGCTGCTCCCCATGGAAGCTCAGAGGGAATTCTCATTCTCCTCTTGCTTTTCTCAGCCCTATTTTTGAGCAGTGCTCTCCAAAGATCTCTACAGAGATCACTCCAAAGAGCTCTGTACTAATGTTTTCTTTTTTTTTCTAAGGGATTGTAATTGGTCAGATTTTACTTCTGAAGTGACTTTTTCATGCACCAGCCCCATGGATTCAGGCTGTTCCCTGCTGGAACACATTCTCCATGTGGCAGTGCTGCCTTGTGTGAAGTTCCTGCAGAAACTGCTATGAGAGGAACACTTCACAAAATGTATTTAAATAGATACTATTCAAAGTTCCAGCAATGTAAAGCAGACTCTGAAGGAAGATGAGCCTTTCAGATGTGTTTGTAAAGCAGCATGTCCTCATATTGATGAGTTTAAAATGTTTTTTCATTTGTTTCTTACAAACACAGTTGATTTTGTGGATGGTTTTGCCCTTGTGACTCGAGGAAGTTTTTCTTGTCCTGCCAGAACCTGGCTCTTTGCAGACTCTTTTTGGAGGGGGTTGAACCCTACTAAATCAAGTGCAAATCCCTGCACATCCAGCTACAGTCAGTGGAGAGCCAGTGTTTGTGATGTGTTGGAAGTTTAGGAAGAATCTGATGGAGAAGGATTTGATGGAGAAGGACTCTTCACCTGGAGCTGTATTGACAGGACAAGGGGAATGGCTTCAAACTGGAAAAGACTAGGTTTAGATTGGATATTAGGAAGAAATTCTTCCCTATGAGGGTGGTGAGGCCCTGGCACAGGTTGCTCAGAGAAGCTGTGGCTGCCCCATCCCTGCAAGTGTCCCTGATTTGCATATATTTACATAAATGTGTAAAGTCTGTGGGCTTTAAAGAGCCACAGAGTTCCCTAATTGGTGTGGAATTGTAAGGTTTATCCAGGCTGGGCAGTGCCCTAAATGCTGCTGTGTTTGCAGCTGGGATGAGTGTCAGCACTAACACTCATCCTGAAAAACTAAATTAATTAATTACATTAATTTAAAATAAATAAAAATTCATCAACTCTGCATAGGGTTCTCGTGGGGGCTCATCCTTGTGGGTTCTCACTAGGGTGGGTTTCTCTGCTCCAGACCCTTCAGGCTGCACCCCAAAGCTTTGTTTCCCTTCCCAAGGTCAGCCTGAGCAGGGAGGAGCCCCAGGGAGGTCCTGCCTATTCACAGGCAGACCTGGGAAAATTCCCTGGAGTTCCTTGCAGGGGCTGTTGCAGAGAGTGAGAGTCAGGAATGGGGCTCAGATGTTGGGTTTTTGTGTCAGGGCAGTGCAGCTCTTCCATCTCTGTCAGCTGGCTGGGTGCAACCCCACAGCTGAGGTGCAACTGCCACTGTTCCCTCCCCAGGCTGCTGCCTGGCCAGGCTTTATCCTGGTAATCGATCCAGGCTCGGATTCTGGAGCCAGGCAGTCAAACCATACAATTGGCACAGCCCCTGGGGGAGCAGAGGGGCTGGAGCAGGTCCAGCGATCGGGAAGCAGGGAAGGCAGTGTGTCCTGGGTGCCTGTGCAGGTGCGTGCTCTGGGTTTCCTTCGTGATAAACAGCTGGAGCCCTGTGATGAGCTGTGGTTTGCACCACGGAGCTCCTGTGTGCAGTGGGAATAACTCGAGGTTTGTGTTTTTCCATTCCCAGCCTCAGCCCTTGGCAAACAATTCCGTTGTAGTTTTGAGCTCCTGCTTGTCTGTGTCTGAACAAATGCCAGGAGTAGCATTTGGAGCTCCCAGAGCCTGAGCTCGCTGTGTTTTTGTGCTCATTAGTGGCAGCAAGTCCTGAGGGACAGGCAGAGCTTGAAATTGAACTACTGAAGACGTGCTAAGAGACTTTGTTTGGGATTAAGAGAGTTAAACCTGCTCTAAGCCTGCACGGAGAGAGGCAGCACTACAGAAATGCACTTGGTAATTAGGAGCCTTAATAGCATCTTTCAGAGCAGGAGCTGGCACTGATGCCAGGATTAAGAGTCATATTTAATTACGGGAATTTGAATTAAATTTCTCAATTTCTCAGTGTTCTTAATTCACATCTAGTTGTGTTTTGTGTTGGTAGCAGGAATTCTAGCCAGTCTTTTCACTTGGAAATCCCGTTTTTCTCCCTATCCCTAAATTCTGCTCACTCTAGACCTGTTCTGAGTGATCTGTGGTGTGGATCCCAATATTTTTGTGTTTTGAAAGGGAATTCAAGATTTTCTGTTCAGTGCAGGAAGGTTTTTTGTGTCCAGGTGATGAAGCTGAGTTTGCTAAGCCAGAATCTGATAACTGTGCCCTCAGTCTGAGGTTCTGTGAGTTGGTAGGAAAAACTTCCTGGCTTCATCTCTATCTGTGCTGGATCTGGCAGCTTTTAGCCAATTGAAAAACCAACCCAAAACAAAACTGCTCCCAAGGACTGACAGCACCCCTGGGAGCCACCTCAAACCTGTGGGCAGCCACAGTGCCATGGTTGAACTACCAGCCTGGCTGGGATTTCCCCAAAACACAGCCCTCATTCCCACACACCTGTTTTCCCTTCTGCTTTTTTCCCCGTTTCCTCAGTGTGGAAAGTAAATCCCTGCAGGAACCCAGAGCAGCTGCTCCTCCAAGGTGTTGTTCCGGGGGTATTCCAGAGGCTGAGCACAACAGGAGGGAGCGGTGTCAGGGGCGGAATTTGCACCTGTGGCTGCTCCTGGAAGCTGATCCTGTGCCTTTCCCTTCTCCCCAGGGTATGGACAAGACTTGAGTGGGTTTGGACAAGGTTTCTCTGATCCCAGCCAGCAGCCCCCTCCCTACGGAGGCCCCTCGGTGCAGCCATCCAGCGGCCCCCCAGCCGGAGGCAGCGGCTTCGGCCGGGGACAGAACCACAACGTGCAAGGATTCCATCCCTACCGGCGCTAGCCTGGGCTGGCAATCAGGGAGTGCTGTCCACAGGGATCTCTGGGACCAGCTGAACCCCGGGATCCCAGACTTCTGAACTTGTGACAATCACATTACTTGATGGAGAAAAACCTAACAACAATTTTTTGGGGGGGGGTGGGGGCAGATGGCTTCTGAAGGCAGAGCTGTGGGTGTTTGGACTGCAGTTTTTAAAGATTTTCCTTTCTCTAACCCATCAGCACAAATAAAGAAAATGTCACTGGTTCAAACAACAGGGTTTTAAAAATGTCTTCAGCTTTAATTCAAAACTTCAGGTTTCTTTTTTTTGAAATTATTTTTCCTGAGCCTTTGTTTTACCGTATATTGTAAACTTTTATGTTTAAAAGAAAAAAAATATATACATTTACAGATTGTGAAATTTTTAAGAGAAATTTTCTACTATGTATGCTGGCTTATTTTTTAATTTAAAACAGGGTTTCCGTGAGCACTGTCGGAGGTGGGGGGAGAGCTGCAGCCCCTCCCTCCCTCCCCACGGCAGCGCTGGGGCGGAGGGTTCCGAAACTCTGGGAGTTGACAGAAACCTACTGAGTGTATTTTGCTGTTGTTCTGGGGGGGCAGAGCTGGGCCAGGGCAGGAGCAGGACCTGCGGACGCACAGAGGCACTTGGGAAGCGCTGGGCTCTGTGTCTCCCACCCCTCGGAATGCCGGGGGGCTCCGGAGGCCTTGTCGAGATGTAGATTTCCCTCAGGCAAAAGGTTTCGGTGCGTTTGGCACTGAGCAGTGCTGAGCCCTGGTTTGAATAAAGACAAGAACCTTTGGATTAGAAACACCAGCCTGTCTCCATTTTTCTTTTTTTTTTTTTTTTGCTTTTTCTTGTGAGTTTGGGTTTTCTGGAGAAGTCCCTTGGCAGTCCTGGGAATCACCTTCCCTTGGGGTGCAGCTTTACTGGGTCTCCACGCACGGTCACTGCCCGTGCCCCATGCCCACCCTGCTGGATGGCACAGCCCAGGGGCCACTCCTGCCTGGATTGGATCCAGCCTGGTGAGGATCCATCCCGGTGAAGGGTTCCAACCTGAACTGGATCCATTCCGGTCAAGGGCTTTGACCTAACCTGATGTGGTGCAGGGCTCTGGCTTGGATTGGATCTGTCCTGGTGAAGGGCTCTGATCTGGTCTGGATCCATCCTGGTGAAGGGCTTTGCTCTGGATTGGATCCAGCGTGATGTGGTGATGGGGTCTGACTTGGATCACATCCCACCTGATGAAGGGCTCTGATCTGGATCAGATCTGGCCAGGTGACAGGTTCCAACCTGAATTGGATCTGACCTGGTGAAGGGCTCCAACATGGATCAGATCCGACCTGGTGAAGGGCTCCCAAACTCCTTGGCCTGTCCCTCTGTTGGGTCACACATGTTGGTGGCAGTGACAGCAAATGCTGCTCTTCACCCGACCTTGAGACCTCAAGGCACCGGGGAAAAATGGGTAATTTATGGATTTATCAGCATCTTCTGTGGGTACCAGTGCCTGTAACTTTGCCTTGGGTCTTCTGGCATATCACTCCAGGGTTTGGCTCTGAAATGTGGGATGGACCTGTGGGGAAAGGAACTGTGTGAGGTGGAAGTGTCCCTTGGCTTGAGGGCAGAGGCGAGCGGCCGGGTCAGCCCCAACTCCTGCCTACGGGCCCTTCTCCAGGGGCTGTCTGTGCTCTTTAGTCCTTTCTGCTGTAATTAATCACTGTTAATGAAATGGCATTGCTCATACAGCATGGAATTGGGGATGTGTTGGGATGTGACCATGGTGTGGAGGTTGCTGGGTCACTCAGATGGACTGGGATCGGTTCAGAGGGTTTCTGTGGGTTGTGTGGATCTGGTTCCACTCACTGTGGATCCTCCAGGCCCGAATCCTTGTGGCTCTGCTCCTCACACTGTTACATCCATGAGCTCAGAGTGCACGGAGCTTTGCTGCTGGAACTGGAGCTGCTCTAGTCATGTTGTTTGTGCAGGTGTCACTTCTGAGACCACCTCGACTCCCTCAGGTTGTGTGAAACCCCGTGGAAATGGTACAACACAACCCTGGCACCTCAGGGACGCATGGTATGGAGGAGACCTGACATCTTTAAGCTCTTCTGGGATAAAAGGGTTTGGATTTGGATCCCTTCTGCTCAGAACCAGCTCTTCCAGGTCCGTGTAGGCCGTTAGATCTGCTGGAACGAACCCTGGGGCCAAACTGGATCAACCTGTGCCAAATGAGCCGGTTCTGCTCCGCCACACCTGGAGTGTCCTCACTTCACCCCTCTGCCCACAGCCGGAGCCGGAAAAGCTGCTGGCTCCCGTGGGAAGGTGAAGGTCCATGGGTGAAAGGTGAAGGTGGCTTCCAAAAGGGTGAGGGATGCTCAGAGCTGGCCCAGAGTGGGTCCAGGTTGTCCATGTGGCCTGTGCCTTTCAGGTGTCTGTGACCTGTCACTTGTGAGTCCCACCTTGGGCCAGCGGGAAGGAGCAGTTTCACTGAAACCTGAAATTCGCCTGGATCACGAGGAGCAGGTTCAGGGGGGAAGGGGAGGCTCCGTCCCAAGGAGAACCGTGGTCCTGCTCCGCGGGGCATCCCCGGGTTGGGGCCGCGGCCCCTTTAAGGGAGGTGAGGGCGGAAGCGCCGCGCGCGAGCGGCTTCTCGCCCTTTCCGCCCCGCGCCGCTCTCGCGAGATCCGCCGCTTCCGGCGCGACCGCGGCCTTTCCGAGCAGCCCCGGCCAAGATGGTGGGTGCGGGGGAGGCCCCGGCGGCCTCACCGGGGCCCATCCGTCTCCATCCACCGCCCTCTGGGCCCCACCCGCCGCGGCGGCGCCGCCCGGGGCTCGGGGCTTCCCTGGGGAGCGGGGGATGAGCCTCCCCGGGGCGCTGCTGGGGCTGTGGGTGACCCCGGCGGACCGGGCTCAGCGCGGTGGGAACGGGGCTGAGCGGGGCGCGGCCTGGGCGTCCCGCGGAGTTCGGTGGGGCCGCGGCGTTGCCGTGTGCGGGGCGGGGAACGCGGGGCCGGGCGGCCTTGAATCCTCTGATCTCCTTCCCGTCCGCCCGCGACCCCCTGCTCTGATCCCCTTCTCCTGCTGCAGGCGGAGGTGGAGCAGAAGAAGAAGCGAACCTTTCGGAAATTCACCTACCGCGGGGTGGACCTGGACCAGCTCCTCGACATGTCCTAGTAAGGGCTGGCACCGGGGAGCCCTCCGGGCTGGGGTTTGGGGTTCCGGGGGCTGTTCCTGCTCCGTTGGCTCGGGTTGTGCTAAAATAGGGCGATAAGCGGGGGTTTGGGTGTGCAGCAGCTGCGGTTTGGGCTGTTTGAGGTCTCTCAGTGGGTGACACCGTCAGTGCGGGGCCCTGGGTCCCTGCTCCAGCCTCAGTTCGGGTAATGCTGTGGATGTGGGGTACCCGGAGGTCTCTTTAGACTGTACCCCAAGCTCAGTGTCGGTAGCACCGTGGCTTGGGGTCTCCCCGGGGCTGTACTCCAGGCTCAGTTTGGGGTCCCCGAGGTCTCCCCAGGCCATACCACAGGTTCAGTTTGACCCTTGGGGACTTTCGTGGGCCTGAGTCGGGGTAACACTGGCTGTGGGGTCCCTGAGGGTCTCTCCAGGCCATTCCCCAGGCTCAGTTTGGGATCCCTGGGGTCTCCTCAGGCTGTGCCCCAGGCTCAATTTAGGATCTCTGGGGTCTCCCTGGACTATGCTCCAGGCTCAGTTTGGGGTCTCTGGGGGTTCCACCAGGCTATTCCCCAGGCTCAATTTGGGATCCCTGGGGGTTTCTTGGGACTGTACCTCAGGCTCAGTCCAGGGTCCCCAGTGATGTCCCCAGGCGTACCCCAGGCTCTGTCTGGGGTTCCTGGAGTAGTTCTTGGGAATGTCCCTGGGCCAAACCCCAGGCTCAGTTAGGGATCCTTGGGTGTGTCCCTAGGGTATACCCCAGCTTCTGTCTGCGTCACTCAGTGGGTGTGGGGTCCCGGGGGTCTCTCCAGGCTGTGCCCCAGGCTCAGTTTGGGGTCCCTGGGAGTGTCCCCAGGCCATCCCCTGAGCTGTCCCCATCCCTGTCCCCAGCGAGCAGCTGATGCAGTTGTACAGCGCGCGGCAGCGGCGGCGCCTGAACCGGGGCCTGCGCCGCAAACAGCACTCGCTGCTCAAGCGCCTGCGCAAGGCCAAGAAGGAGGCGCCGCCCATGGAGAAGCCCGAGGTGGTGAAAACCCACCTGAGGGACATGATCATCCTGCCCGAGATGGTGGGCAGCATGGTGGGCGTCTACAACGGCAAGACCTTCAACCAGGTGGAGATCAAGGTGAGCTGGGCCTGGGAGATGGGTCCTGCTCCGAGCTCAGCGTCTGGGGCGTTCACTTCTGGCTGTCTTTGTAAATCTCACTCATTCCCTGTGTCTGGGAGGGATCCAGGCTCCCCTTTGGAGGTGTCATCCTGGGGGGGTCCAGGCTCCTCCTTGGAGCAGGGTTGGCCCGGAGGGACACCTGGAGGTGCCACCCCAGGAGGGGGCAGCTCCCAGAGGGGTCCTGGTGGCTCAGTGTGGCTCTGAAGCACTGGAGTAGGTGTTGAGTGGTCCACGTGCTCAGCCCTGGCTCCCAGCCTGCCAGCACCGCTTCGGGATGAAACAGATCCCTGAGCTTTCCCAGGAGTGGAATAACCCACGGGGTGGTGTCACCTGATAGCACCAGTGGGATTAAATGGCGTTTCCTGCTCCTACCTGGCATTAAATCCCACCTGGAAGGGTACAAATGCCCCCATGGCTCCTGTGCCCTTCTCCCAGGAGGGGCAGAGCTGGGGGAGCTCCTCTGGCTCCACATCAATCCATCACTTCCCTCCGGCGCCACGGGAGGAGCCTGGCTGGAATAACCAGCTGTGCCAGGCTCCTGCCAGCACCAGGATGGGGATGAGGAGGGGGATGTCCCTGTGCCCCCTGGCTCTGTCCCCAGCACGGCTCTCTCCTCTTGCAGCCCGAGATGATTGGCCACTACCTGGGCGAGTTTTCCATCACGTACAAGCCGGTGAAGCACGGCCGGCCCGGGATCGGTGCCACCCACTCCTCCCGCTTCATCCCGCTCAAGTAACACCGGGAGCCTTGTCCAGTGTAAATAAAGAAATTCCACCTGGATCTGTCTGTCTCCTGCCTCACCATTCCTGGGACAGGGGACTGGGGCTCGCTGAACTCACCGCTCCACTGTGCTTGGATGTTTTCCTGAATATTCCCAGTCTTTTGGCACTGGTTTCTGTCGGCACCTGCGGCAAACACTCGTCTTCATGTGGGTTTAGGAAATCAGTGAAATTCTTTGTTCTTCGCTCTGAAGTGGGGAATGGAACTTCCATATTTACGACATTTCCATATATTTAATTTTATTTGTTAACATAAATGCTAGGAATGCGGAAACACAGAGGTGGGGGGTTCCCAGGGCCTCAGAACCAGCCCTGCTCCCAGGAGAAGCTTCCAAGGCCCATCATGGGATGTGAAGACCCCAAACAATTATTTTCTCATCTTAAATTTGGGATCCCAAAGGGTTTTGGTGTCGGGGATCACAGCGTGGCATGGGTGGGAGGTGAACTGGGGATTTGCAGCTCAGGCTGGGAGGGAGGGATGTGTTTCTGGGCAGAAACTGCTCTCAGGGATGAGGGGGATGATGGGAAGGAAGATGATTTGACTGGAGGTGATCCCAGGTGGATGATCTGGTTTGTCCCTGCACTGAGCCCAGGGAATCCAATGCCCATCACCAGAGCCAAGTCCTGTGTGAAGCCGTTGGTGGAGGGACCATTTGTCCCCATGGTGGTCCTGGCTTGTCCCTGCTCCTGGCGAGGGTCCCTTGGGGATCCCTCAGGGGTCCCTCGGGATCCAGTTCCAGCCCTTCGGGTATCACACCTCCCTGCAGCCCATTACCTCTCCTGTACTGCCAGGGCCGCTTGTCCTTTAGGGAATGTCTGGCACTGGGTCCCTCTTTGTTCACACAATGTGACCTTGAGGGTCCTTGTGCCACCCCCGCTGGTGGCGGGGGGACAGGGCCGGGGTCACTCTGCCTGGCCGGGGCCATGTGGGGACTCCTGGGAAGGCGACGCCCAGAGGGCCAGGACACCCCAGCCGGGAGGTGGGTGACAGTGAGCTCGGTGGTGACGGTGGCCTGGGCCCACGGCAGAGGACACGGCCACAGCCAGGAGAGGGATTGGCCGCGGGGGGGTCGTCGTGGGGGTCCCGCTCATCCCGGGTGGACGCCGGGCTCGGCCGGTGCTGCAGCCCCCGGGGCTGATCCCCAAGGACACGGGGGCGGCACCGGCCGGCTCGGTGGGGTCCGGTTCGGTCTGCAGGGGCCGGTTCGGTCGGGCGCGGCAGGTGCGTCCCCGGGACATGGGGTCGGGGCAGATCCCGGCGTTTCTGCGGAGGCTGGAAAAGAGGCGGATGGAGGGGAATGAACCCTTGCCCTGGGGTCCCGTCTCCCCGTGCCCGACACAGCCCGGGGGGGCGCGGGGGGGGGGACGCGGGGAGCCCCCGGTGCCGCCCTCTAACGGCGGCGGCGCCGCTGGAAAATCCCGACCGGGAGCGGGGGGGCGGGGGCGGGATGCGGCTGCTCGGGGCCGCGCCGGAGCCTCGCCCAGCTCCGCACCGCTCCGCACCGCCCCGCACCGCTCCGCGCCGCCGGGGATGAGGTACGGCCGCACCTGCCCCCCCGCACCCCCGGGCACCCCCGGAGCCCTCCGAGGGTCCCGGCGGCTCCGGTCGCTGCAGCCGCCAGGGATGGGGGGAAGCCGGGGGGCTGCGCGGCGGGGCCGAGGAGGGATCGGGGTGCGGTGTCGAGTTGCGGGGGGTTGGATGCACCGGGGGGGGCCCGATCTGCGCCCCCTCCCCGCGGCGGGGGTGCCCCCGGCCCTGGCTGCGCTGGATCCTGCGGCGGGCGCGGCTCCATCCCCCGGGATCGGGGGAATCGGGGGGATATTGGGGGACAGGAGGGTTCAGGGAGGATCAGGGGATTCTGGGCGAATCGGGAGGATCGGGCAGCGTTTATCCCCCACATCCTGCAGGGACAAAGGCCGGACAATGCCGGGGCTCGGCGGGGAGTCCCCAGGCGGTTGGATAGGGGGGAGGAACAGCAACCCCCCGTCCCCATCCTCACCTTCATCCCCTTTCCCGTCCCAGCCCCATCCTTCGGGCGAGGCGAGGGGGTCCCCGCCGGGGTGACAGCAGCTCCCCCCCGCCCCGATGCGAGCTCGGCTCCCCGCGGAGCCCCCCCCGACGCTCCCCCGGCGGGGATGGGCCCGGCATTGAGGCTGAGCCCCGGACTTGGAGCCCCAAAACCGCACCCAAAACCGCACCCCAAACCCTCTCCACAAACCCGCACCCCAAATCCACCTCCCAAACCGGTCCCTCAAAAGCCTCGTCCTCTAAACCAGCACCTCAACCCCACCCGGGGGGCACCCCAAGGGTCCCAGAACTGTGTCCGCGGGCGGGGGTGTCCCCAGTCACCCCCGGATGGGGATGGGCAGGTGGGTGCTGCCCTGGGCACGGTCCATCCCGCTGGTTCCCACGGATGCCCTGAGGCGTGGGATGGGTGGAGGGGTCCCTGCATGGGGAGGAGGCTGTGGTGGGGGTGTTGGGGACCCCAGGGCCCACCCCAGCAGCGCCCTGCCAGGGCTCCACATTCATCCACAGGCCACGACGCGTGCACGCACCTGTGTGTGTGCACATACGTGCGTGCGCGCAGGTGCTGCACGGGGGCTGCGGGGGGTCGATGCTGTGCGTGGGGAGGGCGCTGGTCCCATGTGCCCGTGTCCCCGGGTGTGCCCCCAAATGTGTATGGGGTCGTGTGTGCGGGGCCCTGTGCTCCCCGGGGGGGGTTTGCTGTGGCCGGGGGTCCCCGGGGCCGGGTCGATCAGCCCGAGCTGGTGACAACACGCTGTTTGTTTAACATCCCCGGGGGCTCCGGGAGCCGCAGCCGGTCGGGGGCTCAGCTGTGGCTCTGGCGAGGTGGCTGCGCTTGGCTGATGGCCACGGTGCCTGTCCCCAGCCCTGTCCCCAGCCCCATCCCCAGAGCTGCTGCCGGGCTGGAGTGAAATGAGGGGTTTGAGGAGCTTTGGGGGATCCCCAGGGCCACCCCAGCCCTGCTCCGCTCTGCCCAGGACAAGGTGGTCCTGGCCAAGGTGGCACCACATGTGGTGGGCAGTGCAGTGGCCGGTGGGCATTGTGGGCAGGACAATGCAGTGGTGGACGATACAGAGGAGGGCGGGGTGGTGGGCAGTGGGTACTGCGGGCAGTGAGGTGGTCAGTGAGGTGGGCAGTGCACACTGTGGGCAGTGAGGTGGGCAGTGAGGTGGGCAGTGGGCACCGTGGGCAGTGTGGGGCACAGTGGGGTGTGTGGAGCAGCGCGGATGCTGCTTCATCTCCTGCAGCATCTGCCCTGCCAAGAAATTGCTGGATGGATCCAGGCCCCACCAGTGGCCACGGCCAGCCCTGGGGTGCCCTCAGCAGAAAGAGGAAGCTCCTGGGGGTCAGAGGAGACAGACCCAGGACCCCGAGCCATCACGTCCCCCTAGCGTCAGCCCACGGCCCCACCTGGGATCCAGCCCACGGGGGGACACCAGGTCCTGTGGGACAGTGGCCATCACGGTGCTGGAGCGTAGCTGCAGTCCTGGCCCCAGTTCCCGCAGCCCTGGCCCCCCTTTCCCGTTGTGTCTCGACGTTTCGCGGATGCAGGTGCGGCCTCAGCCCCTCCCCGCCGGCTGCAGATCCCGGCGCCGCTGCGGCCGCTGCTCTCAGCCGGCCCTGCCAGGGACGGGGTGGGCAGAGCGGGCAGAGCTCAGACTCCCCCCATCAACCGCCCGAATATCCCAGCCCTGACCGCTGCACCGAGACCCCGCAGGGAGGGTGGCCGGAGCATCCCGGAGGGTGGGGGCACCGCAGGGGAAGGGGGGGCTCTGGCTGAGCAGTTCTGTGGGTACCCACAGGTTTGGGGTGCTGGGGAGGGGTGAATGTGTTCCCCTGGAGGAGTGGGAGCCCCCTGTTCCCACCCGCTCTGCAGGGCTGAACATCCCCCCCCTCCTTGTCTGGGTGCTCAGGAGGGGCCAGGAACCGCCTGTGCTCCCCCCCCCCCATCACTGTTGCCATAGCAACAGCAGGCCGTGCTCATCCCGCATCCCATATCCTGCATCCCGCATCCATTATCCTGCATCCTATATCCCGCATCCATCATCTCACATCCCTCATCTGGCACCCTGCATTCCATATCCCACATCCCTCATACTGCATTCTGCATCACTCACCCTGCATCCCATATTCCATATCCTGCACTGATCATCCCACATCCCTCATCCTGCATCCGTCATCCTGCATCCATCATCCTGCATTCCGTATCCCGCATCCCTCATCCTCCTGCATCCCGTATCCTCCCCTCCCTCCTGCATCCCTCATTGTCCATCCTGCACCCCCAGTCCTGCATCCCTCACCCCACGCCCCCACCCTTCCTCTTCTCCCACCCCAGCTCCCACCCTCCCGGGGTTATTCCTCTCCCGGGGGGTTATTTTCAGCAGCTGGAGGGGGATTGGCACCGTCTTTGTCTCCCTCGGGAATCACGGGCAGGGCTGGGCAGTGGGAAGGGGGGACACCCCACAGCGGGATCCATGGGGCAGGATGGGGAGTCCACCACGAGTGTGGGGTGCAGAGACGAGGGAGCTGGGGGGGCCCGGGATGGCTCCTGGGGACAGAAAGGACATCGATGGGGCCTTGGGGGTGGTTGGGTCCCACCGCTGCCTGGTGGGGCCTCTGTGCTTGAAGGGGGGTGCTGGGACCCCCGAAAGGACTCACGGAAGCAGAGGCAGCAGCCACGGGGCAGATTTGGGAGTGTCAGTGCTGGGGATTGATCGCTGCCACCCTTGACCCCGCAGGGGTGGGGGAATGTGCGGTGGGGGTAGCAGGGAGTGCAGAGGGGAGGAGGGGACCCCCCCAGCCCACCCATTGCTCGCTGCCCCCACACAAACGTGGTTCTGACGAAGGCGCCGCGGGGCCGTCGCGCTCCCGCCGCCGGCCCGACCCGCTGGGGGGGCGACCAGGGGTCCCCGGCCCCCGCTCCCCGCGTGTGACAGCGTCGCGTGTGTGTCCCCCCACCCCGGGCAGGTGCGAGGGGCGGCTGCGGGCGCTG
>WBMZ01009729.1:22865-51601 GCA_013400975.1 Atrichornis clamosus | reverse complement strand
GGAAAGAGACCTGCACCACCACCAAAACTATTATTTCATTTTTTTCTTTTTTCAAGGGATGGTTTTTGGTTTGCTCGTTGGCTGATCTGTTCTCCTCAGCTGCTCATGTCGCCAGGTTCTCCGCATTTATGCTGGACATCCGAATCTGAGAGCTGCTCTTGCTCAGAATGGAGAGTTGTGTCCCCCCGTTCACTCCGCTGCTCGCTAGAGAAGGATGGCGATGTTTGAAATCCACAGCAAAATACCGGTTGACTTTCCAGCTCCTCCATTTTCTCTTTATTTCTGATTGCACCTTTAGGGAGAAACTTCAAAAGGTCATTTTTTATGTACTTAGCCGCTCGAGGACATGCTGACAAATTATCAAGATTAGAAAAAACCCCACAATTCCACAGAGCTATTTTTAAGGCTGTTATTAAATTCCTCATTTCAACAAAATCTGAAATGACTTTTTCATGGCTGAAAGAGGTCCAGGCACGTGGTGAAAACTACAGGCCAGCCCAGGTTCTGTGTCTGACTTCAGATAATTTAGGATCAGCCCACAGGTGCATGGAAGACCTGTTCAGTACTTACTGGAGTTAAAAATAGCCTGTTTTCATCGATGGCCAGTACCAAAGACACAATAAGGAGCCAAAAATAACCTGCAACCAAAAAGTACTGGACAGTATTGAAACAACCCGTCCACACAGGCAGCTTCTCTCACCTGGCGTTAATGGATGCATGTTTACTGAAAACTTTGCCTCCTTTCAGATCACCTCAAAGCAGACACCAGCTCTGGATTAATGCACATCAGCAAAACCCTCCTTTCCTTGAGTTATTTTTATGGGCACCCACAGTAAGTCACCAAGAGTAAAACAATCCGTGGTCAGAAGTTCAATTAGAAAACAAGCAAATAATTCCATTTTCTACTTTTCACTCATAATCAATTTCCTGGCAACACTGCTAGGTGTGCATGTGTGGATATATAGATAAGGTAGTAAAGGTTTAATATAAGGGAGGTAATAGTAGCTCAGACCAACATTTGCTTGATCCATTACTCATTCCTGAAACACATTTCTGAAGGACATAGTGTAAGAACAAGGATTTATGTAGAGATATTTCCCCATATATTTTTCCAGTCTCCAATGAACTGCTGTGTCAAATATATTCTTGTCTTTAAGAGTCATTGCTAAATATTTCTGGACTAATAGAGTTGTCAAAATGGATCAGCATAAGCCAAAATGCAAAACAAGGGCTTCAACTGTATGGTCAAAAACTACAGGGAGGAGAAATCCAACTGGAAAATTTACATTCTCCTTCCAGTACCTCTGAATTCCTGTTTTGATGAAAGTAGAGATTTTTATAGGTTAGATTGAGCATGGAGTTAATATTACCTCTGTAAAAAGAATAGAGTTTTCATCTGCAACAGTGTGATATTCCAAAGGTGAACCTTTTCTTGGCATAGAAAATTCAGTAGAGAGGCACAAGACATTCCCTAACCACCATTCTCTGATATCCTGAGTGGTAAAATGGCTTTAATTAACCTGCTTGTGTTGGTTTGGCTAAGAACCACCCCCACTCCTTCCAAGGGGTTTCAGGAGAGCTGACACACTGTGCATCTTGTCTTGGAAGGTGTTTGTCTCCAGAATGAATTTAGACAAGACCTTTTGGCTGTTCTTTTAGCACCCAGTGAAGGTAATAGGGGAAACAAAAGTGGCAGGTGGGAGAGGTGGGTATCCAGTAATGCCAGCTGGTGAAGTGGGAATGCAGCCCCTAATTCCAGCAAGGCGTGATCCAGATGTTACCTTCTGATCTACTTGGGACTGAGCTGTGAATAATAATTTAATAGCCCTGTGAATCCTTTAAAAGTCACCTTGACTAAACTCATGAGCAAAGGTGAGCTATGACTTTGTTTGATGAGCTTGGAGATTGATATGGTTATCTGAGAAGGAATCACTTGGATCAAGGAGCTTGAGACCTTTTGTACCAGACATCAGTTATTGCAGGCTATACATGGAGCAGCACAGAACAGCTACTGCACTCAGCCCCTTGAAAATAAGCAAAAAAAGGTGATTTTAGGAAAAGACTCCTCCTGTTGGACTGCACAAGAGATGTGTATCAGTGGAAGAGAGAATGGATGAACTCTAGATGTTCCTCTTAAGGCAACCTTGAACAGGGAACCTTTTTCTATCAATTCAGAAAACAATTACCTCAGATATTCAGTCAGATGAACCAAGGCAGGGGAATGTCGATTTGCAGATCAGAACAGGCGAATCAGAAAGAACCACAAATGTGGGAAACTAATGCTAGCAGCAGTTGCCATGTGCTGAGAGGAATATAAGGCTTCCAAGGCACCCAGGTAGTGTCTGGGGAGGGGGGGGCTGTGGGCATCTGACACCCTTGGGCTGTGTGTGTGTAGGGATGGAAGGTGCCAGGTCTCAGGAGAGAAGCTGGCAACAGGTGGGTGGTGTCAGCAAGAGAGGCCAAAGAGCCATGAAAACTTGGGCTTCAGCAAAGGGCTTGCCACTGTTTCCCTCAGCCTTCTCCTAGGAAAGCTGGCAGGATATGGAGGGGGTGGGTGATCTGCATGATGGGAAGGAGACCACACTAAGAGGGTGGTGAACACTGGTTTTTACTCAGGCTGGCACCTTGTCACCAGTGGGGTCCTCCAGGTATTGCAATTGGACCGCACGCTGTTCAACACAGAGTCATAGAACGGTTTGGGTTGAAAGAGACCTTAAATATCACCTCATTCCACCCCTGCCATGGGCAGGGACACCTCCCACTATCCCAGGTTGCTCCAAGCCCCGTCCAACCTGGCCTTGGATACTTCCAGGGATGGGGCAGACACAGCTGCTCTGGGAAACCTGTGCTAGGGCCTCACCATCTCCATAACAATCTCAGTGATGGGATCGAAAGCACCCTCACCAATCTGACTGATGACTCCAACCTGGGTGGTGACGTGGCCGTGTCAGAAGGAAGAGCCACCCCTTGGAGAGAAGTGAACAGGCTGGGGGAGGGAGCTGGCAAGAACAGTGCAAAAATTAACAAAACCAGCGCAAAATTCTGTGCCTGAGGTGACATTGCAAAAGAGAGCAGTCGAGATCCTACCCCTGCTAGGGAGCCTTAATCCGAGCCATCATCTCTGGTAAGGCCAATGTTTTGGTTTAATAAAGACATCACACACCCTCTTTTTTTTTTTTTTTTTTCTGAGAATTGTGAGATTCAGCCTAAAGTATCAGGGATTATGGTAGATGACGAGTTAGAATGAACAATTAGAATAGCAGTTACTCCCACAAGAAAACAGGATGTGGATGATGGGTGAGGGACATTAAATATTAAAAGTCTTACCTCCCCATTCAAGAAGCAGTAGAGAACGGCAACAACAAAACCCTAGAGAAATAGGAGACAAAAAAAGATGATGTAATTCAAATCCTGAAGGAATGACAGAAAATAGCTGGAGTTTAAAAAAAACCAAAAAAACCAAAAAAACAAGCAAACAAACAAAACCAAAATCCTGGTATACAAAACATATACATAAATGACCACAGACACGCTCTGAGAGCAGTGCATGCAAAGTAGTTATAAAGAACAGAGAATTCATTCTAAGAAAAGCAGAATTCACTGTATAATCTGTATAATCACCTGGAAGGATCCCAGTCCCAATTCAAACACTAGCCTCTCCCGCTTACTGACATTCTCAGGAGAAAAAGCAAACACCGTGTAGTGAATTCCAAACAAGGGGATCAGCAGCAGAGTGGAGCGAGCCAGCCTCCTGTTATGATAGAGGAAAATAACTTTAATGCAGCCTTGCAGTGAACAACCTGTGCTTTAATTAAAGAAGAAAACACAGAAAATATTTTGCTGGCTGACTTTTGGGAAATACATACACTGCTTAATTATACAAACAAATATAAAACACTCCCGTTGGTTCCCAATGCACACACACTGCAGTTTGCTCCCACCTCTTCACACTGCTACGGTAATGGAACATTAATAATGCTTAATGTTCTGTCTGCTATGTTAATTTGCATTATTAGAAGCAGGATTTTTTTCCTGCTATGGCAAAAATGAGGAAGGGAATCTTGCTAAGGGATTCAGACTGCTACCATCATACAATGTTAAACTTCTCACCCAATTGCTTAATCCCAGTGCAGTGGTTGAACCCCCACTTTTTAAAAAAATTTTTCTGTTGATTCTGTGTGTGTGTGTCGATATATTTCTGCACAGCAAAAAAATTCCAAAACAACCACACAAAGCCAAAAAACCAACAGCTCTACAAATAAAACTAACCCCCCCTGCATGTTCTTGTTCTTACATTCATGACTATTCCTCAAGGTCTTGATTTTGGTCTCATTTACAGTGTTGGAAACCTAAGTGCAATTCCACTCTTTAACTAATTTCCCTTGCTTCAGAATTAAGAGGTTTCAGGGGGAAATCAAGCTCAGTAGATATAAACAAAAGGGCTGGAAATGGATTTGTGTTCATGTGAGCACTTAACTGGTGAAATTACCCCAAAGCAGGGTCCAGCCAAGACTTGTGCATGTTTTGGTGAGTGCCATTTGCTGATTGAGCAGAAAAAAAAAAAAAATCCAAAGAGAAAGCAAATGTTGACCTGAAAATAAGGCAAGTGTTTTATTAAAAACTAAGTGACCTGAAGTAACCTCCAGGACATTTTCAGATGGGGAGAATATTACTGATCACTTTCAGGTAAGTGAAGAAGGCAGATGGAGGACAAAGGAAGGTAAAAAGTCATAAAGATTCTTTGAAGAGCTGCATATTTTTTAAATTCCAATATCCACTCTGCTTTTATCCACATGGTATATTGGAGACAGATTTGGATTTGCTAACACATGCTCAACAACAACCCAAAGTGATGTGTTTGTTTTACCAGCAGTGAAGGCTGAATTATTACATCTACAAGAACTCAGTACCGGACTGGAAACGGGACATCAGTGCAGTGCTGGTGTCTCCCAGTCAGACTTTGTGCCCTAATGGGGATAAATTCATCACAACTCCTGTCTGGAGACTGCACTAAACACATGTGAGTCCTTGGTGAAAGACCCTACAAACCAGAGAACTCAGTTTTTCTGAGTTATCAAGTCAGACATTGGCCAAAAGGTTTTTAATAAGAGAGGAACAACCCTGGAACAGGAATGAAGAGCATACAGAGAGTCCAAGTTTGATAATCTCCAGAAAAATTATACAGGAGTGAGCCAGTGTGAAAGAGCTTTTGGGGTCCCTTCTAGTACTTTCTCTCTATGGACATGCAATCAGGTTAATAAAAAGGAACAGAAACACAGAGGAAAAGATTATAGAATAATGTTATATCTATAAACCAAAAAGAATGTAAAGGATATAAGGAATATTAGTGGCTTAAACGAGTCATGGAATTATTATAAAATCAAATTAAAGGTAGTAAACTGGGCAAAGAAGTATAGCCTCTCAAAATATTTTACCATTTATATTCAGAATTAATGCCAACAACAACAAAAGGAAAAGAGTTGTTTTGATCTAAAAGTCAGAATAGAATTGTCTATTCTGTCTCACTGCACTCATGGGAGATTAATTTAGGGAAAGATGCAGAGGAAGTGTTTTTCTATTGTCAGTTTCCCAGCATTAATTATACCTGATTAATCACACAATTAGTTTGTAGGATCTTGAAATATAATGGCATCATCAACTTATTAGAGATGTTGTCTTCAATATTGTTATAAAAGTGAGGAAGAAAATACATTAAATAACACATTATGAAGTTTATGGATTATTAAGATCTATAAAGAGGAAAAGAAGATTTTAATGATAAGAAAAACTTGAGACATACTAATGGCTGTATGGATGACGATGAATTCCTTTTTTCAAGAACATAGGGAAGAAAGAAAACTTGAAACAGCTTCTGTGAGATGTAAATTTTTGTGCAGTGGGGAATGAAAATGTTGAAGGATACAGAGGAATTCTCAGGAGTGTAACAGCCAAAGATGTTCCTCCTCTTTTCTTCCCTCACTCTTTCAGAGTTCAGGTTCTTCAGGCGAGAAATTCTGAGGATGGATCTAAAAGTTCTGGGGACAGTAATCACTCAGTTGGGATCAAACTGCCTGTTGAGAAGATAATGTTCTCCAAGAGGTCTAGCAAAAACCTTGTTCACATTCCAACAGGGAGAGGAAAGTCTTAAGGCTACTTAAAAAAACCCAATTTGCATTTTAAATTTTGCTGAGGCTCACATTCTCTTTTCCAGCTGTTATTTCCTTAAAAAACACTTTAAACATAAGACTTTCTCCAGTAGCATGGCCTTGAATGTGGGCATTTCATAAAGTGTTAATACAAACAGACACAGACAGTGGTGTCCTCTGTTTTAACTCACTCGTCTATGGAACTAAGAAAAGAGAACTTTGTAGTAAAATAAATATAAAGTAGAAAGGTTGTCTGATTTTGACCAGAGTTTGAAGGACTCATGCTTTTATTTTTCCATTGCACACCCACACTTCTTAGGGAGACTGTTGAAGTGTCTATGGACACTACACAGGACAAAACCGGGCATGAATTGGAAATGAAAGTACACATCACATTGCATTGCTGAGTGGAATTTCCACTTTCTTCTACTGAATATTCCAGTGTGTTCCCACATTGCATTTTAAAACAAGTTACTAGAAGAGTAATTAATGCTGTGATCTAAGCAAACACTCTTCATCAGATGGAAAAAAAAATAAATTTTGAGCAACTGTGAATAAAGAAACAAGGACCAATGGGTTCTAAATGGCCTAAATAGGTTCTTCTGGCTTCTGTGAAAGAGAAGTAACAAAGGTATTTCTCTAGGATCAGAACTTGCAGATAGAAGTATGAGAACTGCCGAGGTGGATGTGTGATGATGCCATTTGGAATGAATGAAGGAGACCACCAGAAATCCTGTGTCCTCTACGTCAGGGGACTTGAAGCTCCAGAAGGAATTGTGTAAGGAAATTTGGGGCTCTCATTCTGTTTTCCGTCTCTGAGAGAGAGAGAGGTGAAAGTGGTACTTTAGAGATTCCTCTCCCATTGGTTCCAGGGATCTCCACTGCACTGGAGATGTGTCTTGTGCCATTTCTGCTGGGACTGCAGCTGCTCCTGTTGGACAAATTGCAAAGTTGTGTAGCTCAAAGAAGCCATTTGCAAATTACATAAGATCTGAGGGATGACACCGTGTGTCCTTAATAAAAGGATAAAACACAACACAACTTTATTCTAGCAAAGAATTTGTTACCTTGGTCCTAGAGGTTCTCACGACTCAACCTTTTTGAGACAAAAGATCACAGACTCTCAAAAGAAGCAGAAGGTCTCCAAACCATAGACTATGAAGAAAGATTATGTGGTTGTTTTGCCATGTAGTCCTGCCTCTCTAAAGTAACAGAATTGTTCAGCTTAAAAGATGAATCTTAAGAGAAATACTTTGATCACATATAAACTTTTGCAATGAAGACATCAAAGTCTGTAGTGCTGCAAAGCAACATTCAGCTCACCAAGATTTGGACATACATAATGTAGATATGGATAATTACATTATTAAAATAATATTTCTAAAGTCAATGGAGAAAAAAAAAGCACTTTTAAGGCTTAGTTTTGAGTGCTATAAATGTCTCTTTAACAAGAGGAGACTCCTGTTGCAAAGTCCATGGGTATGTACTGAGTACATCTATTGATGGATATATTGATTAACTTAATGCTATGACATATCTGCAGTGATGGCATCTATTTTTAGTGAAATTAAATCCACCCTTCTATTCCCTTTATTGTCTATGAAGAGTAAGAAGCACTGGCACACAAGGATGAGTCATCTGTCCCTAAGGAAGTTCTTATCACATCCTAAACCTATCCATTGACCTCACAGGGAGTCTGGACTGAGTTGGTCACATAAATTTCTGCTCTGTAGACTTGGGAAGTTCAGATTGGAGGAATCCAGTTTCTCTGGCCAAGGTACGTATTCATCATCTCATGGATAAATCTGTGCAAAAAATAATCATGGCAATATTTCAAATGGAAGGATAATGAGCAAGCCATCAAGATACAGGATGTCATTAGTAATGAAATGCTCAACACAGCTCATGTTTAATAAAACCAAAGTATCTGTTTTATCACAAAGATTCTCAACATAGTTAACATGACTTTCAGGAACCTCAATACTCTCCCTGCCAGACATGTCTTTTCCAAAAGCTTAATTAGGTCTGTAGGATCACTTCCAAAGGACCTTATGTGACACCTAAACACAGCAAATGATTCCAGCTTTTTCATTTTCCCATTCATAAACCACATGACCAAGGGTTTGAAAAATAGAGAAGCTTACCAAGACTTTCATACTTTAAAACACACCCAAAAAAATGGTTTAAATACCTCCCGTTTAGGATGAACCCTTCTTGACCTTGACTAGGTAGAGGATTTCACCTTAGAGAGTTATCAGTCTCCCATCTTTCTGAAACTTCACTGAATGTGAAATGTTTCTCTACAAAGGCCCAACGTAATGTCTGTGCTGTACCAGGATGTTAAGTAGTGAACTTTATATTTCAAACTATCTCCTCCTAAATGTAATCCCTAGTTTTACCTAACTGTTCTTAGTCTTCAGCTGCTCTCAGTGTAGAAGATGAACCTGATGATTGTTCTTCTATTCTCTGTTTCTTTCTGCTTTTGCACAGTACCAATCTGTTGACTGAATACTTTTGAGCACCTTCATTGGTCTACTTCTTAAATACTTTGAAGAAATTTAAAATCACGGAGAAAATTTCATGTTTTTTTCTAGCTAAAAAGCATAACTAAACATGCAGTTAAGTTCCAAAACAATCTTTTTTCCTTAATGGTGTCCAAGATAACTACTAAGAGCTCTTTAGCAAAATCCTGGAGTGTTGGGTCTGTGTGTCAGGACCTCTCTGAGAGTTTTGATATTGACTTACAAAACTGTTGTGAAATTCAGGAGGCAAATAATCAGGAAACACATTTTATAATAGATGTCTGAAAGGTGCACCTCACCCAAACAAACTGAGGTGATGATCTTGGAGCTCTTTTCCAACCTTAATGATTCTATAAGTCTATAAAAACCTGTGGGTTTCTTGTATAAGTAAAAAGAAGTGAGGTGGACCAAGAGGGAGCAATTAATTAACACGTCTCTCAGCTGAATGGCATTTATTCACTTTTCTGGATGCCTCACTCTCCATAGGCAGATATTTGACAATTATTTCAACATTGAACTGATGATCTTTTCTAATCTTAATGATTCTATGATTCTATAGCTTCTGATAGACACAATTAATTTTTATATTAGGTTAACTTCAGCCTTTCCTCACCCCCAAGGTGTTTATTAACATAACTTCTCTCAGTTCAATGGATAAAAGATGTTTTATACCCACTGAGAATCTGATTGACTCATCTCCCCCTGGCCCTGTTTTTCTGGCAAACTTTCAGGTGAAACATTTACTCTCAGCATGAAGGTGCTCACCTCTTTGCTGTATAATAAAGAGCAGAGCTATTAATAGTTTCTATACAGACACTACCCAAAACCATAAATAGCATCAGCCATATTTACAAAAAGAATTTAAAAAGAAATTAAAACAACCTTAAAATCCTCGATCATGGGTGCATCAGCAAAAAGCACAGAACAAGAACAGAAAAATTCTACATGCAACAAGAACTAAATGAATGCTTCGCTCTCTGGTTACTACCCCTCTGCTCTCATCCATTCATTTAATTGCAACATGCGTCATACAAACACAGAAATGTCACAGGATTGCGTACACTTACAGGGTAATGGTTGATAGTTCTGACATCTTGCAAGAGTGCTGGTTAGCCCTCTTAGGCTTACAGTAGCATTTCTGAACGCAGCTGCTAAATATGACAAGATTAGCATTTTTTTCAGCATATTGTGAACAGGCCAAGGTAGGTCACTTTCAACACATTTCATGAGACACATCACAAAGATGGAAAGCAGACACAACAGAATGGAATTACAGCACAAACCAGCTGCTTGACCGAAAAAGAAATTAAAAAAATAAATAAAATTAAAATGCACTGGCTGTTGCTGGCCGTTGTGATGTGTTGATTCACGGACAAACCAAAAACTGAACAACCTGAAGGCAGGCGGGCAGCGTTAGAGCATCCAAAATACACACGACCTTGGCAGTCAGGTTTTATACAGAGGGGAACAGAACAATATATTAAATGAAAGTTGACTGCATGCTTGTGGACAACAATCAGGGAGTAACATGAACTTGTAGGATGGAGATCAATCCAAGATGAAGTCGGATCAGATGTTCCTCATTTTCATGTGGGTCCCGTCTTTTTAGCAAGGAGTACCAGCAAGGAGGACAAAGCACTTTTTCACCCAACTTCCATGATGGTGGGGAGGGAGTTCCCTGTGGGACCTGCATGTCTGGCTGGTAATTTTGGAGGCACCGCCTATTTTTTGTCACACACAGCCTAGGACAGTGTGGTCAGAACAGCAGCAGGCTCACACACTGTGGGCCAGGACCACGATCCCTGCACGCTGTATTCTAGGAAGAGCTGCTACAGAGAATGGAATGGTTACATTCACAACCAGCCAGGAGAGGCTAATTTAAATCAGCCACCAAGAAGGGTAATCTGAAACATGGGAGGGGATCTGCAGGGGTCTCGTGAGAGATTTTACAATGAGCTGAAAAACATGAGAATTGAAAATATTGATGACTTTCAAGGGTGAGAATTTTCGTTTTGTTTCCAACACAAGGTTGTTCTGGTGGGATTCACCTCAGGAAAGATTGGATTTTTACAGTATAGATGTCAAAGTAAACTGGACATCCTTGGTCCCTTGAGAATCATCAGAGAGAATAAGTAGTTGAGAGAGAAATACATATAAATTGGCCGGGGTACATCTGACCTATTGTACATGTCCAGTTCAGGGTGGGATGAACAGCACACGAAACACCACTGAGTACCCTGGCAAAATCTCCATTAACTATAAGGGATGTTGATTTTTAAAGCAATTGACTTCAAGGCAAATATTTCAGTTTGTTCAAACAAACCAAACTCTGTTTCTGTTGCTCTGCTAATACGCACAGATTTGTGCTCACAACTCATGGAACTTATAAGCTGGACAGTAAAACAGGATAAATTGAAAGCATATTATTTGTTTTCCCCATTTTTAACTCCTTTAAGTCAATCTCCATTACTAGAGTTTTGGTTTGTCTCCTTTTGGGTAATCATAGCCAGATAATTGTGTTGTTATTAAATATCATAGTATAACAGCTGGAAAGAATACAGTATTGTGGCATGCACACATCCAGCAAACAGAAATAGTAATTGTGTTTTAACTTGTGAAATGAATTTCATTACTTGGATTTTTAAGTAAGTAAATATGAAAATGACTGTTCCTTTTACAACATCATTTCTGTGCTAAATTTTTGCCCCACCTCTGTTTTTCACAGAGATGAGTTGGGCTTTAATTGTCAGGTAAAACTGAACAAATATGAGGAAGGAGGTTTCAGAAATAGTTCCTTTTCACTATGACTGGGGCTTTCAGAAGTGACTATGGATTTTGAGTGCCACTCATTTTCTTTGATCACTTGATCTGAAACACATTTCTCAGACCAATTTATACCACAAGAGGGCTGCTCAGCCTGTGTTGGAAAGAAGCATTTAGGAAAGCATAGTAAGGTGTAGAACCTGCAAATGAAACATGTAAAAATCAATAATCACTTTGAAAACCCTTCATTGTGAATTGTTGCAGGGAGTTTTGTTCTTCAATGATACACTTAATGTTGCCATGGTAATCTAGAATAAAATTCCCATCCATGTTTCCTTTACTGTTTATGCCCTGTTTTATTTGACAGGGATTGATTTTTTTAATAGATTTTCCTAGTCAATGGACCTAACGTGACAGCACTTGGTATTTACTAGAATTATCAAAAAGAACAGACTTGATTTTGAAAATAATCTCTAACAATTAAGTGCTGCTCCCCACCCAGTGAGGGAACATATACACCCAGGTTTGTGATGGAAAACATTCTTAGGAAAACATTAATACTTTAGTGTTGGTAGCTCATTTTTTTCTGATATCCTTACTAATTTAGGTAGAGTCACTTCTCTGATGTTGGATGGTGTAAAGCGTCCCAAATCTTTAGAGTACAGAATTTATAGGTGTTTTCTTTCCTTCCCCCCTCCCTCCCCTTTTATTTTTTAAACTTTATTTATTTATCTATTAATTTATTATCAGAGTAAAGACACTGGTGGAGGGAAAGGGAGAAAGAGAGAAGAGACAGAGGAGGCAGGAACCAGTAAAAAAAATGAAGGTGGCAAAAATAGACAAATATAAGAAAATTAATAGAAATGAGATTATGGATATGAAAACACTACATGAATCAGGGCAGGATCCTCAGACCTCTGTAGCCACACGGAGCATGGAGTTGGTCACATCTAACTCTACGAGCCAAAGACAAATTTTGAACTGAGCTACCGCCTTTAACTCACTCAATCATGAAAAGAACAGGGACTTCCAGGCTGAGCTGCCCTGTGTGACAGAGGCATCTAAGACACACGGGATGCACTGTCTGACGGAGGTGCCCTGGTCTCCCCGTTTGACCAAAGACGACGACGGGACTGCTTAGATTAAATACGAGACTTCAGACAGCTAAAGGCAAACAAGCTGAGCCTCACCGCAAGTGTCCTGGGCAGGGACTGCAGCTGCATCTGGGAGGAAGAGGGAGGGTGCTAGGGTGGAAGGGGAAAGAAAAAGTTAAACATTCCCAGGATTAAATGAGTGATGTATGATGTGGCTGAAGGCCACCTTATCAGACTGAACACCTGGACGTCTGGCGAGTCAATGCAAATGAGAGAGAACACAAATTTGAGGCAAAAGTAGTTGCAATTCATTTCTAAAGGCTTTGTAGGTTTGTCAGAGGTGCTTGAGAGAAGTGAAATGAGCATGCTGATCCAGGGGAAGGGGGTTGTGCTGCATTATCCAGGCCAAGTATATCCATATGGTCAGGGTTCTGAGTTTAGGTCTCTACCACCACACAGGGAATGATGGAATTTGTGTGTTGTCTCTGAATATGCTGAAAGGGGAATCCCTTGGGAAATGCAGTAGAGGTAGAACTTGATTCATGCAAATTAAAACTGTGCCTCATTAAGAATCTTTGTGCACCCTGCTCGAGTAATTCCATGTAACATCACCATGAATAGGATTGGCAACTGTGTAGTAGTAGAAGGAATGTAGAAACAAATCAAAGAAATAAAGTCTTGAAAAAACAGCAAAAAGTTAACCAAAGTGGGAGTAGAAAGATTGTACAGGAGAGAGAGGAGAAAACTGAAAATTTGATCCATATAACACATAATTTCTGTCACATACCTACTTCCCCTCAGCTCTAGGTTAGGGGGCTTATTTTCACTGTTACTCAATAGGTAAGGATTTCCTGGAGCTACACTTGTTTCCAGGCTAAAGCACCAACTACATTTACAAACCCCCTGGATGTACAGATCAGATGTAAACTGTGTGGAAGACTGAACTCATTCTGTGAGCATCAGACTCTGCAGTTCCATCCCACTGCAGTGGTTGCAAGTCTGAGCCACTCTGTCAGGTGGAGCCATTCACCCCTCTCATCCAGACACAGAATAAGCCCAGGTGCTTCTCAGCAAAGTTGTCTTTTAGTTCCATCTCCCATAATTTTTGAAGTTAACAATAGAGCTGAGTGCCTTTTTCCTTGTTACCCCATGACAGCCTGGCAGTCCGTGGTGAGAAACAGACCATAAAGTGAGATTTACCTGATCTATTTTAAACTTGTTGTTTAAAATGAAATAAGCTGTACTAAGTATCTTATTCTCTGGACTGGGTAGATATCTACTGACTGTGGAAGGAGCCCAGCATGATTATCTTATTAAACCAGGTAGATCCCATCCTGCCTTGCTAAAAGTACAACCACATTGTGCTCTTCATGAAAAGAAAAAAAAAGAAACTCTGTTTCTCTAACCTTTAATTGAAAACAAATCCAAAATTCTTAGTCTTGTTACCTAGAGCTCTACTTTTCCCTCCTAACACCACCAAACTAAGAGGCTGAAGCTGAATTAGTGCTTGCAGATTAATGGAGTGGCTAAAAATGAATGTTTTACAAATAAGAATTTGGACTGGAACTTTTCGTCCAGTAAATCTGAACTTTGAGCAGATCTGAGGCTTGAAGATGAATCAGAATGGCCAAAGAGAGCCAAAAATCATGTCTACACTGATCATTCTTAGCTTTTCTAACTTCTACAGGGTAGACATAAAAGGGACGAGAACAGCATTTCTATACTTGGAGACAGAATAATGAAGAGATTAAGCAAAATATTTGCCTGTGCTCTAAAGAAGAAAGCTGGTAGCAGAAGGCAGACTATTTCCAAGAAAAAACCAATTACTTAATGACCTGTAGCTTCAAGGTTACATGTCCTGATCTTTCCACTGTATTAGCCCTGGAGAGGCTGTTTTACCAAGCTGGGTTTTTCCCACTGACTCCAGAGCACAGCTCCATGTCCTGCACTATGGAATAATTCTGATGGAGGCGCAGTAACACAAATGTAGTGTAGCAGACAATAATGAGAAAAATGTACCTCGCCAAATGGGATTCTCAGATGGTTTTGAATACAGCTTTGCTGTTTGAAATGAAGAATGTGCATATCCAAAATCCAGGCATAAATATCTGAGAATGGGATTTAGCTCTTTGTCCTCCAAAGAAAACAAATGAGCAAAGCCAAAGTGTTTATTGTCACAGCCTGACATGAGAAGTGGATTTTCAAGCATTATAGAAATGTTTTGGTCCTGTCAGCTGTCAGAGCTCAGCATCAGTATAACTACACTGAGTTTATATAATTTGCAGCTCTGAAGCTTCAGTTACACTGTTTTGACTCACCTGCCTTGCACATTATATAATATCCCTGCAAACAATGACTCAAATTGCAACCCATGTCTATGATTTTCCTTAATGAAAAAAGAGAGCACTGCCTTTGTTAAAAAAGCCTGGGCTTGCAGACATTTAATCAGCTGAACAACTCCAGTGTTTTCATTGGAAATATAAAGAGGAATTACATTGGAAATCTCTCAGCAGTGATACAGGTGGGACTGAGACTGTGATGGGAACCTTACGCACAGCTTTGGATTGGCCCTGTCTTGAGGTAGTTTACATTTGTTTAAACCACCTTCATTGAGACTTAATTCAATATTAAGCCACTGTAGGCTGGTGGCCTTTGAGGGCGTACTTTTACCCTCTAATGCAGGAAGAGTTTGTTCCTGGAAAATTGATTTTCACACAGTTCCTTTTACACTCAGTGTTAGTCACGGGAGCCTTACAATAATTTCATCTTTCCAGATCAAAAAACCTTCTGCACTGGGACAGCACCACCTTTCTTGTTCCCTCTGTACTTCAGGCTATGTACTGGCTTGGTGTGCATCCCAAAAACTCTTCAGATGTAAAACTAACCCCACTGGATGTGAAACATGCCAGTTGCTGTAGTGAGACACAACAAATCAATGCCAAGGAGAAGCAGAGACACTGAGGGGAAAGGAAAATCCTTTTGTTCTCATATGATAGAGGCAAAAATGTGAATGGTAGCAAAAACTAAGTGGGAGACTGTGGATGCTGGTGGGCATCGAGCTTTGATATAAGTTGAAAGCACATTCGGGATCAGAGATGTCAGAATTATTCCCCATTTCCTGCAGTCTCGCATCAACTGCTGCATGATCAGTGGCTTCAACTCCACCTTCATCTTTGCATTAAGTAACTGATTCAAAGAATCAGAGGTGCAAACTGATTTGGGGACGAATAAAATTTCAGATCTATCCCCTTCAGTCTAACACTGCATTCAAAAGAGCAAATTTAGCTATGAGCAGTGTGGGAGGGAAAGGGCAAACAACCAGAGTGGTCTAATTTGCATATTCTCAAATTAACGCTCAATTTGAATCTTCAGAAAATTTTTCTGAATCTCCAAATCAATTACCTTTCCCAGGAAATAAGCAAGCTACTCGGATAAAAGATACTGCACCCAAAACTGTGGGTAATTCGTAAAGATGCGTGGCCTTGGACACTGGACATTCCCTGTCCTGCTGATCTCCATGACAACTGGAGCTTATCAATACAGATCAAAATCATGTTATTCACTTTGACCAAGTGCAGTGACTTCAGAAACACATTTGAGGTTCCATTCCACATTTTCTTTACAAAAGCTATTTTTGCTTATGAGTAAGCTCGAACGTGTGGCAAAATTTATAAGGTTACAGTAAATTTAGTTAAGTGCAGTCACTCTCATATTACAATAAGAAGCTTTATATTCTGCACATTGCTAAAGCATTTGTGGTCCTTTAAAAAGCAGTGCTGGAACAATTATAGATGTATGGTGTGATTCAGACAGTACATGCAGAGGCAAAATCCTGCTTTTGCACAGGCAGCCAACAGATGCAGGCACTTATGTATAAATCCCTCCAGTTTGAGCCTCCAGATGTTCCGAGTCCTGTTCCATACCAGTTGTGGCAATCAAGCCATGGTGGGTTTGGTGCTGTCTTTGAACAGTTTATATCTGAAATTTCCAGATATATGCCACTACCACTTCAATGGGAACTCATAAAACACTATTTAGCATTTTTTTGGTGCCTAGAACTCAATGGAAACAGGACTGTAGTGGTTAATTCAACCCTTGATAGAACTGGTGAGAGTGCATCAAGCTTTACTCTGCCTTCTTAAAAAAAAAATGGAAAAATCATTTCTATAAAGAGAATCTCAGTGTTGAATAAAACCTGGGATTATTCTCTCCCTCACTAACCTGCATACCTCCTTGAGCTTTCAAGAGAAGGACCATCTTTTAGTGACTTCTCTTTTAATACAAAAATGCTCTTTTTCAGTTCATACCTTGCTCTTGTAACAGATGGGGAAAAATGTCTATGCTTTGCTCTTTTAGGAGGTAACCTACGGACAAAGAACTTTGTTCTCTAAGTCATGTTCTCTAGGTCATGGATCCACAAAAATCAGCAGTCATCATTAGAGAATGCTTAAAAATGAAACCTAGGTAGATTCCAATATATCAACTACTCCATCAACCACAAAAATCAGCGTTGTATCCTCTCCTCTGTCCACATATTCATTTAAGCCATCGAATTGCCCATAAGAATGCCTTACAGCCACACAAATGTGTTTAAAGACAAAGTCATCCTACTTTTCAATACTACAAAAGCAAAAAGGGAGTCAGGCTCCACCACACAGACACCACCTGTGCAGGCCAAGGCACAGGGCCTTGCACTCTAAAATCCACCTTCTAAGGATTTCCAAATAACAGAAGCAGAACCCTTTTTAACATTGCATTCATCCCAGATGATGTTCTAACCACAAGAAATAAGTTTTGTGATGCGTGATGTCAAAACCAGATCACACCAAAGCTCTAGTCAGGTGCTTGCATATCATTGGAAATGGAATGGAATTTCCTTTCTAAATATTGATTTGCTCTTCTGGAATATCCCTCTGGCAAGTGGCCCACGAAATAACAAAACCTCTTTCAAGGTAGGTGTCATTTTAGGTCTAATCTGATCATCTGTGTAAGTATGTGAAGGATGCACTGGTTGAAAGGACAGTGTTTAGGCTGGAAAAATAGATTTGACAACCAAAGATTCACCTTCCTGTACTTGCCACAGGCACCTGGGGGATTTAGAGTATCCCTCATTTTACCCTCAGTTTTTCAGTGGCAATAACAGCTCACAGAAACATTACAAACACACTAAATATTCTGTGCTGTTTGGTTTTACAGCAATTGAAACCACAGCAAGCCTATAGATAAGTAATCAAAGTGGAATAGAGCTTTTGATTATTTTATCTGAAAATAAATGTGTCCCTGTTAATTATACTTCTGCTAATTATGGTACATAGCCTACACAATCTTACATTCCTAATGAGTACACTCAGTTTTTTTCCAATCCCTACCTGAAAAGATTTGGCTTAAATTAATGCTCCCTCCTCCCCACACAAAAATTCCAAAACAGAAACCAGAAAAACCATCAAACCAACACCCAAAATAATAAATTACCTTGGGCAATGTCCATCAAAAGTATAGTAGTGAATGAGCACATTTTTTCTAGAGCTTTAATAAATTCATCAAGAATTAGTGTCATTCAAAGCAGCAAATATCTACTCTCCTAGCACTCCTTAGAAATGAGGATTAGGTCCTTGCAGGTCATGCACTGACATCAAATGACCATCATCTGTGTTTTCCATTGTATTTTCATGTGGTAGAAAAGGATCAACCCAATGACACGAGTTCCTTTTGTTGCTGGGGTTGTTGGGCGTTCCAGCACCCAGCTGGCAGCACCTGGGGGTCAGAAATTGCTGTGCCCTACTAAAGAACACACTGTTCACCCAACATCTGCCATTTGCCTGTCAAAAACAAGCCTTTTGGCATGAAGACCCTGTCAATAATTACCAACCCTGGCAGTCTGAGCACTTGCAGCAAGACAAAGCGGTAGCAGAATGAATCACTGAGAGTAACCAGTGACTGTAGAGGAGTGTTGTTTACCAAAACATCTGGGTTACAACATTGCTTTTCCTGCCCTAATCCCTCTAGGTTGCACCATAGGTAAAATCATACCTACCTATGATATATGCCATGATTCTCCTTTCTTTCCAGCAAGATGCTGATTGGAGGAATGACGTAGACCTGAATTAGCTAGATATATGTGGGGTTTGTTTTCTTTTCATTGAGCTTTCAACATGTGATACAAAATTTATGAAGAATCTGTTAAAGCAAAAGCAGAAAAAAGCTTCCCCCTCCCAAATTATACTAGTCATGATAAACTGGAAATAATAATAAAGTAAAATGAAGATTTTTCACTTATATGTGCTCAGTCCTTGAAGATGAATGAATAAGCAAAGACTTGATGGAAATGTGTGGGTCTTTTTAAACTTAGGGGTTGCTCCAGCATGCATCTACATCATGCACCTACTGAATGCTGTGGTGGTTTATGGCAGTGATGCTGATAAGTTTTCTCTCTATAGTGAATATTTCAGCAATGCAGCCATGCTCGTGAAAACAACAGCGTGGATTTAAGTTTTGGGTAGTCATTTCTACAGAAATATGGCTTTTTTTTTTTTTTTTTTTTTTTGTGTGTGGGGTTAATGTTCTCTCTCTACAACTTGTCAAAAACCAGGATGCCTGAAAGCAGAATCTGACATATCAGGTTACACACCATGGGCTGGATTTTTCACAGTAAAAGCAGTGAAATCTTGGCAGATCAATTCATTATCCATTGCCTAAAATTCCAGGGAAGGAGCTGATATATGATAAATCTATGCAAATAATGTGGGCCCGATGTGATGCTCTGTGTGCTGAACCAGCCATTGGAGGGTTGTGAATGTGCGTTTGCAGTCCCCAGAACCGTGAGATCACATTGAATTCATGGATTTCTGACATGGTGCTCCTTGGTGGTGTAACTGCCCCTCGACAACCTGCTACTTCTTCCAAATATTCACAAACTGCAATTGGAGGTTGATAAAAACCAGGTGGTTCTTTCCCTTTGGAAGCACATTAAGTAAAATCTGGATGGAAAACACAGGCACCAACTAAAGACACGGTCGTTTTTTCCATAAGATTAAGTAGGACATGTCACAAGGGGGAATGGCTTTATATGGAAAGAGAGTGGGTTTGGATTGGATATTAGGGAGATGTTATTCATTGTGAGGGTGGTGAGGCCCTGGCACACGTTGCCCAGAGAAGCTGTGGCTTTGCCATCCCTGGGAGTGTCCAAGGCCAGGTTGGACGGGACTTGGAACAACCTGGGATAGTGGAAGGTGTCCCTGCCCATGGCAGGGGTTTGGAACTGGATGATCTTTAGGGTCCCTTCCAACCCAAACCATTCTGTATCTGTAATCATGGCACTTTACTGTTATGATATTCATTCACCAGATGGGGTGAGAAACCTGCCTGAACTATGCTAATAGCTGTCTTAATTACTCTGCAAATACAATCAATAGTACTTTATGCATCCCCAGCACCTGAGGGTCTCGGAACTTCTCCCTCAGATAAAAATCTATTGCATTTGCATTACTGATCTTGCTTTGCTTCAATGCTTAATTTGGCAGAATTATTCAGGACTGACACAAGATTAACTGAAACCAGACATATTTCAAGGAAAAAAACTTCTGCCTTTGACAGTTCACTCCTCACACTAATAAGTAACTAATGATTATGGTGACTACCGGGAGGAATTATGAAAGATTCTGAGAAAAAAAACCCATCCCAAAATAATAATAAAATTAAAAGAATCATTAAAAGGATGTTTTCTATTTCTTTTTGAATTCCTACCTCAACTGTTTAGATATTTTGATGAACCTAGCTCCCAGTATTTTCAGCCATAAAGAGGAGTTTCTGTCTAAAACATCAGTGAGAGAAAGATGGAGTTACTGTTCTCCCAGAACCTGGGAGGTTTTTTGGGGTCTCAGGCTGAGATGGGATGAGCAGCATGCAGGCAGCTTGGAGGGGAACTAAAGGCATGAGGAAAGGTCGAGTGGACATGAGACTGGTAATGAATAAGTGATAAAATGGAAGTTTAGAACCACCAAAGCATTTAACCGCTGCAGAAAATTATTAGGATTTTGCTACATGTTTCCAAGTTTTTGTCAGCCTGAAGGCAAGGGCTGTTGCATACAATCAGGTTATTTAGGGAGAAAGTCTAAATTTTTTTTTATGGCAGTAAAGCACTCTTAATATGCTGAAAATGATACAAATTATTGTTTGATTTATTTTAAAGTCAATCTCATATTCTCCAGTGGCCACACTATATTAATTAAGCCTCAGGTCCCCAGCAGTGCTTTCTTCCACCGTGGTCCTGTCATAGCTCCCAGCCAACTTCTCTACTGGGAGATTTTAATAATGAATGTCCAGAGGTAACAGTTTATAATTAATCTTTGAATTTAAACCCATCCCCAGGGCTTTAAAAATCAAATACAGGCTTAAGTGCTTTGCAGAACCATGACCATGGCATCTAGAAAGTACAACTAGAGGTAGATTTTTTTCTAGCCTAAACATGTACCAGACATATAAGGAGAAAATGAATCTTACTCAAAGTCAGTAGCCAAGTTTTTGGGGTCTTTTGTTTTCTTTTTTGATGATGGAAGTGACATCTGGCTAAAGGGTTATTCCAAAAATTGGAAGACTGATATTAAAATAAATCTTAATCCCCACTGCAGATACCATGCTATATTACCTTCAGAAACGGGCTGAAAATCCTTCCTCAGCCTCATCGTTCCTCATCTACTAAAGGGAAAGTGCTAACAGGTGTTCTGGAATAAAGATCTGGATGAAGAATTTGGTCTGATGGAATGACGTTATAATAGGTTGAAACAACAAAATAGGACGTGGAAAATGCTTAATATGAACCACAGCCTAAATGCCAGAGATTTCAATATGGTGACAGAACCAGATTATGATCTACAATTTTCCTTCCTCACAAGCCCTCTTTTTACAGGGTATGTGTGCACAAATATTGACTCTGTCTGCTGTATATCTGCACAGAATTATTAATTTAATTCCCTTGTATCATTCCTGTGTGACTTTCCTGTTGTCGGATCTGTTTGGATAAACAACACTCCACTCCATAACACAAACATAAATGCAAGTTCGATTTATACACACCCATTTAGAAAAGTCGCAAAAAAATATGGAAAAAAGAATAATGGCAGCGAATGAAACAGAAAATATGATGTTTTCTCTTGGTTTTGGTGGCTAACTATACACATAGGAAAAACACCAGCAAAACCCAGTCACCATATTGATCCAGGATGACAAGGATATTTGATAACCCAGATAAATCACTGGAGTCCATGGCATGCTTTGCTTCATATGTGAGATGTGAGACACCAAACATGCACTCGAGAGGTCGTCCTCAGAACGAGCTCTGCACGCCTTGGGTGCTAATTCCAACCTAAGACTCAGGGGTGACTTCCCAGCCTTCATGCAAGCCCTGGGCAAACCATGCACAGAGTTAACCTAGTCACTAACTCTCATCCTGAGTTTTATTTCTGAGGTACGTCCACCTGCAGAACCAATTTAAAGCATTATTTTTGCCATGGAAACAGAGTTTAGAGCAAGATGCAAGGGCAGGACTTTTAGTAAGTGGGTGTCTGACTACAGACACGAGAAAGCGATGCAGAAAATATTACTATTTCATGCAAATATAAACTAGATAATAGGAGGGGAAAAGAAGAAAAATAGGCAGCTGGAGAACATATTTTTCCCTGAAATTTGTCATTTAGATGGCTGACATCATTATACTATGATTGTGGTTACTTAGGGTGAAACTAACCTCTGGATAATTGTATTTGCTACAAAATAAGGATCTCCTACTTTATTCTAACATCTTTTGGTTTTATTTAAGGTTTTTATGGCTTGCCTATTTTCATCAGGAATTTAGGACTAAATCACATAGTCCTACCTATGTTTATGAGTGCTAGAAATTACTCAAGCTCACAAAAAATTTGCAAAATTAATATTTGTGTGGTGTTTAGGCCAATAGCAAATGTGGTGCCACATATCCTAGTTATTCCAGAGGATTATAAATTTTTAATGTAGGGAATGACTGCATGCACTCAAAGTGAGAATGAAGACCACCTCAAATGGCCAACCTCTGTCCTCTTATGAGGTGGGGACTGACAAAAAGGATTTCAGCTCAAAAAAAAATTAAATCACGAAGTTATAAACTTCTAAAGGAAAATTTTAGGATTTGTGTGCATTTCAAAACAATTTTAGGTGTGTGTGAAATGTTTGGCTTAAGTAGAATGCATTTAATTTATAAGAAACTTGAACATAAGCAATTTTAAGACATCTTCCTAAATTATAATTCAGTCTAAAGTTAATTAAATCTTTTCACCAAATCTCATTGATTTCAGTGAATTTTAAATCATGTAGTGAAACTTATGAAGCACAGCAAACCATTCCATGAGTATAACAATTATATTTATAACTGGTCAATATGTTAATTTCCAGAAAACTGACCTATAGAAAAGGTTTAGTTTGGTTTGGTTTTTTATTTAATTTCATATTTTTGCTTATTTTCTAGGCCTTTTAAAGAAAGGGGAAAGCTGGCATTAAAATGCACTGTCATGGCTGATGGATTGAAAAAACAAAAGTAAAAATCAACCAAAGCAATTTAAGAGACCCTGTGACTCCTTTTGAAAATCAACTTAATCCAGCTGAGGTGCCTTTTTTACTTTGTCGTTTTTTCCTATGTGTATATTAGTAATTTAAATTGATAACTGCTTTATTTGTACTTACAAGTAAATGCTGGATTCATTGCCCCCGATATCAGGTGACTGCAGTTTCTGCACAAGTATCACAATTATGCCAATAAAAAGCACAAAGTTTATCTGAGGGGAAAAAAAAGGAAAAAAATTGTGACCATGACAAACTTTTTAAAAGTATGAGAATGAGACATTCCCAGTGACTTGCTGGTTACATTTCCTTATTTTTCTCCAAACCACAGCCTCAAAGTCTTATAGGGTGATGAATAATGGGATAAGTTACCCTTTTATAGGCAACAATATCCTCCTTACTGCAGCTAAAATAAGGCAGAAGTTCTGCATTTCCAAGCACAAGAGAAAAGAAAATTACGTGGAGAGGTTTCAACTTTTTTTCATTACCAATGAATACAGAGTAAAAAGAAAGATCCCTACACATAAAAATCATAAAATAAAGACCTCAAGAGTAAAGGCATCTTTAGCTCCCATTCTCTGAACTAAGGGACTTCTCAGTTTAGCAGTACCCATTGGTTTTAAAACCTGAAGAATGATAAAATTAGTTTATTTCAATGCTTTGGCTTGAGATTTGGCTGTCACCAACTCCACAGCTTCTTAAACCCAGAAGAAAACAGTGGAAATTTAAGTTGGTCCATTATAAAGTCTTTTACTCCTGTGAGGAGGCCAGGAACTTAAACTACATGTGAGCATTTTTTCAGTAGTTTCTATCTGATCTGAGCACTCCAAAGGGTTGAAGAAGCTCAGTTGTCCCTTGCTGATTGTTTGGTTCTTTAATGCCTTCAGTAGAAACCAGGTATAACTGATTTTCCAAGCAGAATGTGATCCTTCATGACATATGCCTGTAAAACATGGAAATTCACACCTGGACAAAACCCCTGGGTCACTGAACCCTCTCTACTGTGGTACACTTCAGTGTTAGTAGCTGAATTATCTTTTATTTATCTGAAGATTGCTGTACTTAAGAGAGTTATCCAAATATTACAAAGGAGAAATGCCAAACCTGACAAAACCTGTTTTATTGATTACCTGTGAGCTGAACGTCTGAATTCCCACAGCAGTCACTGAAAACCTGCCTAATTCTGTCCCTGGAATATGAAGAGCAACTTAGGATGCTGAGAAAGAGACAACTACACGTGGCAAGCCAGATAGATTTTCAGGTGCCACTAACCATATTGTCCAGGGGCCCAATTTAGCTTCCTAAATGCAGGAGCCCAACACCATTTTAAAATTCCCATAGTATTTGGAGCACCAGAATATTTCCTTCTCTGGAGATATTCAAAATCCATCAGGACACAATCCTGAGTAATGTGTTCATGCAGATCCTGCTTGAACAGGGAAGTTGGGCTAGATGATTTCCAGTGGTCCCTTCCAATTTTACCCATTAAGCTGCCACGATTTCCAGTGGTCCCTTCCAATTTTACCCATTCAGCTGCCACCCCAAATGGCACAGGATTTCCACACATCCTAGGAAATGTCTCCCAGCCCCAGACAAATGTTCCACATGATCTGGGATCTTACTTATGGCATTTGGTAGCTATGTTTGAGCAACTGAATAACTCCTTTTCTACAGAGTCTTTAATTGGAGGCAGAGCTCCGTCATTTAACTTGTGCTAAACCTTCTTAACAATGGAATTCTTGTCATTGTGGGTGGCAACTGATGGGAACTCAGAGAAGCCGCTCAGCAGTCCAGCACAGGGATGCAGAATAGTTTACGAAGTATTGAAGACATCTGCATTGGTCATTTGCCCTCAGGAGGGTTGAGGAAGTGTCTGCTCCAAGTGCTACTCACCATGATTGACCCAACCACAGGACCCTTGATCACCCACCACAAGGCAGTGTTGTCATTCATGTCCCAGCAGCTGCAGTCGTCAAGGAGAGAGTGGGATGGGGAAAGAGAGGGAAAGACAGAAAAAAAAGATATAACATAGAAGTTAATAAACTTTACAACTGGGTTTAAGTGGGCAGAAAGTGGGAGATTGGTTTTGTGGCTAACTTATTTTATTTAAGGTCAAAGGAGTAGTTCTTTAGTTTGTCTTTGTTGCAGGTTTCTTTTACAGCCTTTCCACGACTTATCTGAAATTAGAATAAGTAATTTTGTGGCAGCTTCAGTGGTACTTCCTACTAAACAGCTTAGACATGTTGGAAAATGCCTTTATGTGCATTTCTGTGTCTACACTACTACTGTAAAGTTGTTCTTTTTTTAAAAAAAAAAGTCAGGGATACCTTGAAGGGAAAGAGATGATTATTCCACAGTTTGATGTCTCACTTACTTTTCCAGGCTTAACAGATACCAGTGTGGGTTTCTGACCCTGATATGAGGATTCTTGCACATTTCTAGTACACCAGGATACTGGTTGTATTCACACACAGGAATAATTTTCCAGTCACTGGGTTGTAAGTCCTACCAAGGAGCAAGGATTCATCTGAGAAGGATCAAATACTGAGCAGCAGTCAGGGTCAGCTCCTTCGTTAAGCTGTTGCCAAGGAGTAATCACAAATAAAGTGACATTTCTACCCCAGAATTTAAAATCTGCCCCTGGAATCACCAAAGGATTCTGCAGAAGTTTATTCCACGTGGATGCATTTGGACATTCAAATACAGGACTCAAATATATATATAGGGGTTTAATGTTAACATACATTTTTAGAGCTAGAAAACCAACAATAATGAAAAGAATCTTATTTTCCAACCCCTGCTACACTATTATAATGACTATTATATATCACTGAAAAGTATGTCTTAATGACTATTTTAAATCATCAAAAATTTCATTGTCAGCTAAAAGCTTTCTTTCACTTGTCTCCACTTTCTTCCACTGATATTTCCCTCTGGAAAATACAAAATCACAGAAAACTGTCTACTTTGTACCTGCAGTTCTGAGGAGGAGGTTAAAACAGCCCAAGTCCCAGCAGAGGTTGTCATGGTGCATTTGTCAGATGCCAAGAAACAATTGGAAAAAACATGCAGGAATAAAACACTGCTGCTCGTGTGAGAGCTTAATGCAACTTGAATGTCATTTAAAGGGTTCTCTGGTAGCATCTGGGGGAAAAGTGAAAATCTTTACTTTAAAGAAAACTATACACGTGTGTAAAAGTGAGGAGACAGAGCTAAAATTCCATCATCAAAGTGCGTGTGAGAGAAATCCCAAATGGTTGAGTGATGCCTGGTTCAGAACTTTCAGTTGAATTTATATTTTCAGTTGAACAATATTTATTCATTTCAGATGAACAATATTTTTACTGGACTCCCATAAAACCAACAGTGAGGATGTGTGTGGTACAGCTGGTGAGGTGTGGTGTCAAATTTACACAAAACTACGTATTCTTGTTTCTGTTTGAAAAGCCTAGATACCTAGGCTAATCTATGAGCCCCCAAAATCTATGGGACTGATGGCTGAGATTTTCAAATGCAAATAATATTTCTGAGTTTTCTCAGATGGCCAAGTTAAAATATTTGAAAAGGGATAAATGTTCAGAGGGAACTCCTCACCCAAGGTCTGGAAATCAGGCCCTCTTCAGTGATCAACAATTGTATGCCCTGAAACAAAAGCATCTAAAATCTACAGTTATCGTTTAAGTTCTTTGTATACGATCATAAATTAGGTGCTGTCTACTGAAAAATTTCCATTATTTTCGGAGCTCAGCCTCTTTAGGATGGACATTAAATCTACCCTGAAACTCTTTAGTGAGTTGACTAATGCTGGAAGAATCTGGGCAAATTCTCATATCAATTTAGCTGTACAAATAGATATTGAAGAATGGCAATTTGTCTGCGTAGAAATAAGAAATTACAGGGATAGGAATCTACATCCTCTAGTTCCAATTATCTGGATTGTAGACACCAATATCGCAGTTAATTAGCCTGGAATCTTGTTGGGATAGACACTTGGAGGTTGTTTTGGGGTTTTTTTCCACACTGAGTTATTTTAAATGTGTACTCTGGCGTGGTACATCAGCCCCTACAAATTCCTACTTTTCTTAGGCCTCTGCTTTTTTCCTCTCCTCTTCTTAGACCTTTTCCTCTGCTGAGACCACTCCTCTGTTTTTACAGGACACATCCCCAGCGAGCTCAGTTTCCAACCTCTACCTTGCAGATGACAAAATGAATCAGATCAAGCACACACAGAGGTTTCTTCAAGGACTTTTTCTGTCCAGTCCCTGTGACAGCTATAGGATGGATGTGGTGGAAGGAACCACCCTTTTCTCCTCAGAAAAACAAAACAGTGGGAATGCACAACAGGACAGTTGGCATTGTTTGTACTACTTAAACAGATTCCAAAATTTCTGTCAAATACATCCCTACAGTGCAGGTCAGACAGGGCTCTTTTCCAGGATGGATGAAGAGAAGGGAGTCAGGGAGCCGGGGAAGGGATGTGATTTCCATTTGCAAACGGCAGAATCTGATGTCTGCTAGATCTCTGGTGCACGTCTGGAATAGCTCCATTTAAATCAGAAGCAGAGCTCTGGATAAACAGAAAGTTGCATTTCTCTCCTCAAACCTGTCACTTACAGTGATGGAAGTCAGGAGCTGAAGTTCAGGGAGCTCTGCCAGTTTTACAAGGAATAGGCAGGAGGGGACCCAGGCTCAGAGTTCTGTATTTCAGTCCACACCTTTGCGACTGTGGTTTTCCAGTCCAGTAATTCCCACAATGTTTTCAGGCTCATGCTGGCTTCTCCCCCACTCCCAGCACAAGGCTTGCTGATTTTTAAAAAGTAACCACTGAGACTCTCAGCTGGAATCTCTCTAAGTGCGTTGCATGCTAAATAGCTTCTCTAAATAAAAGGAATGTTTTGGAGGTGGTTTTCCGATTCTTTTTTCCTTCTGCGAGACATTCTCCCTACCTGCAAAATACAGGGGCTGTTTGGACTTCTAAGAGAAATTAGTGCTTTCAGGACCAGTGTTGTAATCATAATAATGACACAGCAGGGATTTCTGGCTTGTTTTGCATGGAAATAAATGATTTAATTTGTCTTAATGTCAAAATAGAACATTGGGTCAAAGCTCTGGAATCCCCAGTGGAGGAAAGGCTTTATGGGCTTTCCAAAGAGAGTCTGAAAGGACAAGGATGAAGAAAACCTGACAGAACAAAGAGCTGTGCAAATTTTGGATGCAGGTATCTCCAGTATAAGGAAAAAATAAAGCATAAGCCTAAATGGATTGGAAATTGGATTTGGGTACCAAGTGCCTTTCACTCAGTTCTATGTTTTCAAAGAACCACTGATTGTTTTTTGAAATTTTACTCAGTCTCCCTTATTTTTCTAGAATTTCACCAAATTCAAACACTGTTGAAGTTGTCTTTTCAGGGTGTACAGACACTCCATTTCTACCTGCCACATCTGCTGCTCTATAGGACCAATCTACTGGTCAAGATATGCAGGTCCATCTCTGGGAGCAACTCTTCCTTCTGATCCCTTAGAACAGGATACAGGATATTTGTAGATTCTTTTCTCACCAAAAGAGACAACTTGGGAAGAATCTACCCTTTTGAATTGTTTCTGAATTTTTTTTTTTTTTTTTTT
>WBMZ01009729.1:0-22817 GCA_013400975.1 Atrichornis clamosus | reverse complement strand
TTTTTTTTTTTTTTTTTTTTACAGAAAGATAAGATGTATATTTCTGTCTCACCCCTATCCAACTCCCCTGTCAGATATGTGGAAAACACCCCTCAGTGGGGAACTAAACTCCTAACTGCCGTGGTAAATCAAAACTCAGCAATGCCTTGTGCAGATTTCACTCATTACATTAGAAATATCTCCAAAAATTTCTACAGCTGATTTAATCACCCTCGTCTTCTTCCAAAATCTGCTGAAGCACCATTGCATGTGTGATGCAACTCACAGGTCTTTTAAGATGAGGCAAACCATATTCTGGACTCCATTAATTTAGTGGAGAAGGGAATGGGGTCAGCTGCAGGTTTCCAGGTTTGATGCCGGCATCTTCTTCGAGGAATTCACCAGTGCAGTGGTGGCATAGGCTCGAACTGTGGCTCTTTGTGCAGATGAACAGGACAGTACCTGAACACTGGACCTAAATTACCTTTGTACGCAAATCGATGTCAGAGATGGAGGGGGAAAATAGGACAAGAGGAAATGGCCTCAAGCCGCACCAGACGAGGTTCAGTTTGGACATCAGGAAGAATTTTGTCACTGAGAGGGTGGTCAGGGATTGGCAGGGGCTGCCCAGGGGGGTGATGGACTCCCCATCCCTGGAGGTGTCCAAGGAAGGCCTGGACGTGGCACTCAGAGCTCTGGGCTGGGGCCAGGGTGGGGATTGTGGACAGGTTGGACTCGGTGACCTTGGAGGTCTTTCCTAAAGTAAATAATGCTGTGATTCTGTGGTTTTGTGTTCTCTGATCACCACATTCCTGTTGCACCCTTGCCGTGGTGCCGGATGCACATGGAATGATTTCCCATTCCAGCAATACCTACCCAGTGTCATCAAAGTGAAGCCTCAGCACTGCCCAGACAGTGACACAGATCGTTGGGGTACCTGCAGAGGACAAGACAGTGACACCATTAGCAGTCCAGACACATTTGATACTCAGCAATGAGCACTTCATGCAGCCCCTGCACTGGGGTTTTTCTTCCTAAAAGCACTTGTGCATGAGATAATGCAATTTATTGCCTTAATTCAGAGCTCTAGAAACATCCACCTCCATCAGAAGAGGGAAGCTGCAGAAGCAAAACTGATAACAGGAAAGAATGATTCTGGTTCAGACCAGTATTGATCAATGTTGTTGTACTACATCTTGTTGCACGAGGGGTAGAACAAAGTCTGGGCAGAATAGAAGCAGCCACATCCGTGCCTAGAGCTACTGTAATCATGGAATAGTTGCACAGTGCCAGATGTTGAGCTCTAATGGCATTGTTGGATTCTCTGTATTCTTATGTGGTTTTGTTGTAAATGATTTGCATATGTTGCATTTTCTCTGTTCCTGTGGAAATAACTGATTTTGCTTTACTTATTCAACCAAAACAAATCAGTAGAGAAGTTTCCTTTACTCAGAGGAGTATTTTACTTTTTCATTTAAAAAATACCAAAACAAAACAACAGACTCCCAGAAGAGAATATTGGAGTAAGGATTCAATTTCTATTTCAGACATTTCTTCACTCTTTGGAAAAAAGCACATATAATCCAAATTTAATCAAAACAGTAAGAATCCGCTGAGAAACCTGGATTTATTTTCTTTTCTGAAAACCCTGGAAGTGTGATTTTTCAGTGGAAACATTTTTATAAAATAATGCAGTCTTGCAAGACAGCTCTGGGTAAGTCAGATCTCCATTGTCTGGTAAATAAAACCTTTGACAGAGAAACTGCTGACATCTCTTCAGGCACCACTGGAAAAATAAAGTGCTAAAAAGCAAACAGAACAAGGACCTTGATAGCCCCAGCTCACAGCAGTGAACGAGGCTGTCGGAAGTTGACAGGAACAATTATATTTCCTATATTTTGCAAGGCTGTGTTGATGTCACATTAATTAGTCATTGGATTGTACCCGCTTAAACGAGCCTCTGTCAAATCTCATATTCCCACCAGCAGAAATAAAAATATCCCTCTCAGGCTTAGGTGACTGACAGAGCCCTCCTCCTCTAAATAAGCACACAGAGAAAAAATTGAAAGGAAAATGATATAAAGAAATAAAATGACAGGCTTTGGGGAGAAGAAATCATGCATATTTAATTTCAATTGAAGTCTACTTTTCTCACAAGGTGAACTCGTAGAAAACTTAGAGATCTTTGTGCACTTAACAGATGCACAGGCGTTTAAATTAATTTTTAAATATCCAACTTTGATTTTAGTTTTATCAAATTAATCTTGAAATATCAAATATTTGCCCTGAGAAGCCGTGGATGCCCCATCCCTGGAAGTGTTCAAGGCTGGGTTGGATGCAGTTTGGAGCAGCCTGGTCTAGTGGAAGGTGTCCAGGGCAGGAGGGTTGGGACAAGAGAAGCTTTAAGGTCTCTTCCAATCCAAACCTTTTTGTGAATCCATTATTCTATGAAACAAGGGTCTCATATTTTACTTAGTTTGCACTGATTTGCTCTATATAAATTTTGATACTATGAATAGTGTTCCAAATCTGTAAAATGTGCAGGAAGGCAGAATTAAACTAAATGTGTCATAAAAATACAGTTAAGAAAGCACATTTCAGATCAGCTTGGGGTTTTGAACCATCTGCTGTATGAATATACATAGACTCACATTACTTTTCTTTACATCAAAAGATTTGTATCTCTTCATCACCTTCTTTTCAGCTTCTGAGTGACGTTAGAAAACAGACAAGCCCCAAAGGCTGAGAAAGGAGTTATTCTTGCTGACTTGTCTCTGCCCTGAGTCAGGAGCAGGCGTTAGGAGAAATCTCAGGAAGACAGCAGTCTATCCAGAGAATTTACCAGCATATTGCAGATTTAAGAAGATAAAAATTGCCTGGATCAACACAGCCATATGTGGTTCTCATTATTCAAATGAGGACACTGACATCTCAGCACATTTGAAGAAACAGATAAACATCCAGATGTTGCAAAATGCTGAGCTCTTGTTTATTGCTGCTTCAGTGCAGTTCCCTCCCCACCAGCTCTGAGCTGGGGGGCTGCTTTTGCCCCACATAAATTGCATCCAGAGCCTGGAAGTGTTTTTGTTGGCTTTGCAAAGTGCCAATTGCTTCCACCAGCTCGGGGGAACTGCTGAACTCAGTTGAGCTGAAACTTGCAGGGGCTGAGACAGTATTTGTGTTTAAAAAAACAAAACAAACCCCAAACCATCCATATCTGAAGAGTTATTAATGGATATTATTGATGCTGCTTTGAATATGAAGGGATTTGGCTATTGTGCTCAAATTTAGGACCCCAGCATAGGATGGACCTGGAGCTGCTGCAATGAATCCAGGACAGGCCATCGAGATGCTCCAAGGGCTGGAGAAAAGTTGAAAGAGATGGGAGCGTTCAGCCTGAAGAAGAGAAGCCTCCAGGAAGACCTTAGAGCCCCTTCCAGTGCCTAAAGGGGCTCCAAAAGAGCTGGAGAGGGATTGGGACCAGGATCTGGAACGACGGCACAATGGAGAATGTCTTCCCACTGCCAGAGGGCAGGGTTAGATGGGATACTGGGAAGGAATTCATCCCTTTGAGGGTGGGGAGGCCCTGGCACAGGTTTCCCAGAGAAGGTGTGGCTCCCCCATCACTGGAAGTGTCCAAGGCCAGGTTGGATGGGGCTTGGAGCAAGTGGAAGGTGTTCCTGCCCACGGCAGGGGATTGGAACGAGATGAACTTTAAGGTCCCTCCCAATACAAACCATACCATGATTCCGTGAGGTCCATAAATTGAACAACTAGGTATTATGTATGGTACTCAACTCAAAACTAAATAATTTGAGGTTGCATTGCAGAATGAATCCATCTGGGTTGTTCATTCATTACAAGGGCTGATTAAAAAAAAAATTCAAGTCAGCTAATACATGCTGGTTTTCAGTATTCTCGCATTCAGCCAAATCTACAGATAAGAAAATTTTGCAAACTTAAATTAAGAAACCCAACTTTTGATTTATGCCCAGATTACAAAGATTTTACAATTTGCAATTTTACATTGCTTTCTTTTCTCATTGTCATATTTTCACGTACATAACACCTAGTTTTTCTTTGAAAACACACTTATGTCTCAGCTCTAGTGTGACTCTACAGCTTTGAAGAGTGCAACAGGGACTCTGAACACCCTTTACAACAGTTTCTTTTCCAAAAGCTTTTTCCAGTAGCCATCCTTTTTCAACAGCCTTTTCATGGCATAGATTATTTATGATGATTTCTTCATTTCTTTCTTCTCTATGCCTTCTCGTTACCTTCTCTACCTCTGTACCTTCTCCACACATTTTTCTCCCTATTTCAGGAAGTCTTTGCCAGCAGGTGAAAATTTTGGTTTATGTACAGCTGCCTCAGGAGGGAAAAAACAACACTAGGTTCAGGTTACATAAAGATATTTTTTTCAGAAGAGAATAGTTTTAGGCATGGAGTTCACATGTAGACTTTACACATGAATATATAGGATTATTTCCAATTATTTCAGAAGTGTGTATAAGTATAAAAATTGAGTGTAACCTTCTCAGGGTACAGGTGAAATAAATTTATTCTTCTACATTCACCATCTGACTTCTGCACAAAAACATCAGCAAAGAACTGCTTGAATGAACATGTTACAGAAGTCAATTTATCTCCAGAACGCCAGAATGAAAACTAATGACACTGGTTATCACCATGCAATTGGCCTTTCTGAAACAAATCTTGTTTCTTCCCATTGCAAGTTTTTATTTCCCACCCAGGTAGGATAAGAATATGTGAGTATCCTTTGGATACATTTCCAATTTAGTTATTATCTGGAAGAAAGGCACAAATGAAGCCTTAGAAAATGGACTGGACTTAGCATTGCAGGTTTGATTAAGCTGGAGAGCTTGATATTAAGATCATATCTTGTAGAAGGCAATTTTCCTTTGCAGCCTAAACCTCTGCAAGAGATGTGGTGTCCTCCAGATTTCAGCTCAACTCTATTCAGACAAAAAAGCACAACACGGTTTGGACTGCAGTGATACTTCTACGCAAAGACTAAAATTGTACTTTGAAACCTCATGTGGAAACATCAGATGGGTTTTGGAGTCATCTTGCACACTGAGACACATTTTAGACAGGAAATGTCACGTACCCCAGCCAATAATTGTGTACCAGTAGAAATATCTCCTCTCCGGGAAGAAGGTTTCTACCAATAGGGTGAAAAGGTACAACCCCTCAATAAAGAGCCAGAAGTAGTTGGACATGACACAGTAGTGAAAAAACACCATCACTGCTTTGCATTCCACCTGCGGGGAATCAAGAAAAACGACGTTATTTCCATTTTGCTTTGGTCTCACAGAGAGAAAATTTGCTTTTAACCTCAAAATCTCTTAGGGGAAAGAGCTGGGACTGGTGTTATGCACTTTTAATAGCAAAGTTTTTAAAGAATGGGAAGAATGTGAGGTACCACTTAGACAGGAAGTCAATTTTACCAGTGAGATGTGGTCAAGGAGCACCTGCAGAGCAGCTTGAGCACGTCCTGCACTGCTGAGAGCTCACAGCCTCAGTGAACACCAATTGCTGCACTTAAACCTTCCAGGGACTAAGTGTAGGGAAGAAAAGAACCCACTTGTGTATCGAGAAACCTAGGGAAGGGTGTGAAATGGCAGGATGACTGTGGGAAGCCCTGAGAGTGGGATCCAAAAGGATACACCCTCCTGTGTGCAGTGGGGAATTGCACTTCCTTGCCATCATCAGTGTTGTCACTCAAGGACAGAAAATGAAAGAGGGAGAGTCAAGGAGGGAGAGTGATCAACTGAAAAAAATGATGGAAGCTTTCATTCATTGACAGGAGGAAAAGCAGCAAATTAAGAAAAATGAAACATTTTAAAAAAAATTTTAAAAAAAGAAAGAAAAATAAGAAGAAGGAACTGAGTTTGTTTAGCCTGCAAAAAAAAGGACGCTCAGGGGAACCTTATTGCTTTCCACAACTCCCTGAAAGGAGGTGGTAGCAAAGAGGTAACAAAAAATAAGACAAGAGGAAATGGTCTCACGTTGCACCAGGGGAGGTTTAGATTGGATATTAGGGAAAATTTCTTCACTGAGAAGGCTGTCAAACACTGGCACAGCTGCCCAGGGCAGTGGTGGTGTCACCATCCCTGGAGATATTTAAAAGCCTTGTGGATGTGGCATTGAGGATGTGGTTTAGTGGTGAAGTTGGAAGTGCTGTGGGAATGGTTGGACTCAATTTTAAAGGCTTTTCCAACCTAAATAATTCCGTGATTCTGTGACAAAAGCTTAAGGTGGAAACTGAGCTCCATCCTGCCTCTGTGAAAGTAGGATACACGGGATTTTCCAGTGCTGCACCCTGGTAAGGTGCCATTAGTCCTACAAAAGCAGGACTTTTCAACAAATCAGAGCAGAATCAATGTATAAAAAGGAAGCTCCTGCTGGAGGCAGAGCAAGGATGACAGTTTTGACTGCTTCCCTCCTGAACTTCATCCCCTGGAACAAATCTACAATCAGTGTATCTAAACCATCAGACCTCGAGTTTCTTCATGGAAGCTCTACCAGGGCTGAAGATCTGGCCATAAAATGGCTAATTTTAATGTGTTTTATGCTTTAAGAATTTCCAAACAAAGAGGCAGGTGCCTCCATTGGAAGAGTGGTATGAACAAACTACAGATCTAACATGGCTTCAGCTTTATCATGGAGAGGAATTAGGAGCAAAAACCAGTTTCAATGACAAAGAAAAGGCTGACTAAGAAACTACACAGCTGCAGTTGCCTTGTGGAAGTGACTCACAGAGAATTTAGCTCATAACTGGATGGATAAAGGGGAACTCAGTTTGTAATTCTGTCATAATTACACCCAGTGAGTTGATTTATCATCTCAAATACGAGCCTTAAATGTGAAAGGAATTGGGATTTACACATAATATACAGCTAAATGCATCAGTGAAAGAGTGCTTTGCATGAAACTAACCACTTCAGAGACAAACACGTGACAAACACAGATGATTTTCTGAGAATGTGACCATCAGGTGCATTTCCTGTGTCTGAATGGTCACCCTGTGGTGGCTCTGCCTGACATCCAGAAGAAATGAGGGTCTGGATTAAAAGCAGACCTTCAGATGAAGGAAATTGCTCATGTCTGCTCTCATCCCACCTATCTCTATGGAAGGGGGAAACCACCTGAGATATCAGGGAAAAAAAACCTTGTAGGTTTGTCCTGAGGGACAGATCACTGCACACTGCTGATATCATGAGATGTAATGTCCAGTCTGGGTGTGAACTGGGAGAGAAGTTAACCACCAACCACCTTTTTCCCCAAAAAACTTCCCAGCTCATGCTACTCCACAGATTGCTGTGGTTATCACTGCTTTTGGTTGTCTCATGCTGAAAAAAAAAAATGAGGGAAAAGGCTTTGGTTTCAGGTTTACTCACCGTTGAGATAAAGCAGTGGTTGCCATCCTGCTCAGCGTAAAGAACCCCATCTTTAATGAACACAGATATTGCACGGAGGATGAAGGAAACAAAGAGGTTCATGTGGATGAAATTTCGAGTGCAGTGAAGCTTCCTAGAGAGGAAAGAGGAAGGGAGGGGAAAAAAAAAGAGAAATAAAGAAGGAAATACTTTTGTTTCATGGAAACATCACCCTGGGCCTGAAGACACTTGGCCAGAGCCCCTTGGTGCTACGAACAGCAATATTTAAGCCAGGACTGTGGTTAGTACTGACCCTAAAGCTAAGCAAGAGGAGGATTTGGGGATCTTCTTGTAAAAAGGTACAGGGAAGCATAAAATAGACAACAGACCCAGCCCAATGCAGCTTCTGAAGTTTCATTAAACAGACCCAGAGTGTCTCCTCCTGCATTTCCAGCCTGCTGAAATGTGACTTCTGGAGTCCGTCCAAGCTGGGGGAGCGACTCTATTAAAGGGTTTTTCCCCTCTTATTTCTACCTGGTGAGATAAAATCTTTTAACACTGCTTTGGGCAGATAAGCTCCGGCTCCTGTCCCCCAGTGACTGGACAGCTCATTGCTCATGTCCCAGCTCACCTGAAGCGACACAGGATGACCATGGCAGTGGTGAGGGAAACCAGGGAAGTGCTGTATCCCACCGTGTACAGAGCCTTCACAGAGAGATAGTAGTAATCCTTGGGGGGAAAACAACACAGGTTAAAGGGTTAGTCAAGAGCCGCGTCTTCTTTACCCTGTCAATGTGCAGGGGGAACCAGAGGCAGGATCTGTGTCCTGAACTGCCGGGTGTCTCCTCTTTCCTCTGAGATCTCACCACACATCAGAGCTCTGCTCTATATCTGGTGTGCCCCTGGGTCTGCACACCAGGAAGGTATTTATCAGTGAGCTACCAAAGGCTGTCTATATTTTTTTCTAATCCCTGTGCATGTATCTGTAGGAAAAAAATAGCTGGCTAAGGAATTTGTCAATAGGGGAAGAATTGGGGGTTATTCCATGATTCCAGAAGTTCCAAGCCTCACCAACAGTAAAAGCTCATCTTCTGTAAACATTCAGTACACAGCTAGGAAGGATTTGGTTCTCACTTCTCACATTTTTACACCCATATACATCTGGTTGTGTATTCTAATCACTCTCAAATCAGAACATGACCGCAGGCTGGACAAAAAGCAGCCTGCTGCTCCCCTCCTTCATTTGTTTTTAATTATAAGATTAATTCCCACCTGGTTGTCGGACTCTGTTTCGTTCTCATCAAAGCCGCAGGCGTCATAATAATGAGGAAAAGGTTCAGACCAGCCATCTTCAGTGCAATTTCTGCTGATGTCCCCTGTGCCAAGGGCAGTTGGGAAAGTGACATCGCTGCAGCAAACACCAAGGCATCCCCTCCCTCCCCTCGGTGCAAGGAAAACCCCACAGTCCCACTGAAAACACAATTTACCCATAGATTTTATTCTTGAAATTTAATGACATCTTTATTGATCCAGTTCTACGACAGGCACCTACGGACTGCTACTACTACTGTTGGTCACCAGAGAGCAAAAATATTTAATCAGTGTTTTCAATGTCTCCAGGTCACCAAAAATCTCGTTCTCAAGTGAGTTCCTAAACCAGGGGTCAGATAAATGTCCATTTCTCTCCAGTGACTCTGAAAGGCATCTCGGGAATACAGCTTTGATGGAGACACCTACATTCTAGTGGCCAAAGGGTAGGTCCAGTGCTTAAAAATAGGCACTTTGTGCCATTTTAAATGGCCTATATCTGAGGCACATGCAGGGGACTGGTGAAAAACACCAGGCTAACATGTTTTTTTGGCCTGGGTGCTGGAAGTCAGGCAGGAAACCGTGGGATATCTGAAATAGCCATTTTATATCCATGGAAAAGCAGTTGGATTGGTCTCCTGTAGTCAGATAATACATGTCCCACTCATTTATCTTCAAGCTTAAGCTCTGATCTGAGAGTGACTTTTTGGGAAGGGTCTGTAGAAAAACAAAGGAAAGATGGAGTGGGAATCTCTCTCTCATCTCTCTCTTCATGGCAATATGTTCATTTACATCTCCAGATGCCTAGGGTGGTTTCAATTGATGAATTCAGAGTTTCTCACATTCCTCTGTCTGTTAATTTTTCCAATCCTGGTTTATAACCCTAATTTAAAGCAAATATTTGCTTAAATACCCTAATTTTTTTCATTAATCTCATACAAGGACAAACTCCTAAATGACTTCACTGACACATTTGGGCTTAAAACCATCCCTGGGAAGCAAGAACTGGGGGTAGAAGAGGAAAGAGTCTCTTGACACTCATTTTCCTATGAGGCTGCCTGAGGTGGGACAGCCCCAGTGGTGCTCTTTTTAAGCATCATTCTTCTTCCCAGAGCTCAGTGACCTTCCTGAAAAATTAGGGCTGGGCTGCTGCTGCACTTCCTCCTCTCCAGCACAAAGGAACAGCCTCCGTTTATCAAACTATTACAGTTCTAGCAGTTTGAGTTGCACCTTGGCCAAAACTGGTGGAAATTTCCAAGGTTTGGGTTTGGTTTTTGTTATTAAGGTTGTGCTGCTTTGCATTCTTAGAGCAGTTTAGTCAAGTATCTCATAACCTTATTTTTAACCTTATTTTTAGAGAATCTGCTTGCCATCCATGTAGCAGAATACATCTCTTTAATCACAGCATTCATTTAAGAACATTGCATTACTTGGCAAATTTTGGTAAATTACTCTTGCACATTCATCCCTAGATTTCTATGAGAAAAAAAGCACTGACTCATGGTGTTGACTTTCTTTAACACAGTTTAGTAATTACTGTTAAGCAGGTGGATATAATTTATAGCAACACACTTGCTAGATTTTGAGGCTTAATAGTGGAGGAATAAATTTGCATAGTATTGCTAAAAGTAACATAGCAGAGAATATGTCACAATAATTGGAACTGATTAGAAAATAAAATCAAAATGGCAAGAAAAAAACCTCAGAGCTTCCTTTTTAACAGAGATAAATAAAAAGAGAAAAAACCAAAAATATGTGGTTCTGATTCTTACCTAGGAGAGTCTGGGCTGTGCTTTCCAGCAGGTCATAATCACCTAGAAGAGTGGAAATTGGGTATGAAATTGTTTTGATTGTGTTTTCTATTAGGACCCAAACTGGTCTCTGTGGAAATCAGTGAATGGAGTGCAATTGATTTTTATTTGTTTAGATCAGGCCCAAAGGCAATAAATATTTGATTCTGTCTTCTCAGGAAGTAAACACAGCTTTACTTGTGATTTTAAATCAAAGCTGAACCTCTAAAATTAGAGCAAGAAGCAAGCACATAACTAAAAACACATACAATGAAACTGGGATAAATTTTACTGTAAAATTATAGAAGTCAGATATTGTATCTTTAGGAACTACACTTATAATCCTCAAGTATTTAAATATGTTCAGTTTTCAGAGAATCAATGAAAAATTATTTCCATCCATCAATGACAAAAAGCAATAACTAATTGGTTTAAGTAAGATAGTTTAATTTTGTGGCTTTAGGTTAAAACACATTGATTTATAGAGACTTATGAGATTTTTAATTTCATTTTTTGTCCAAGTGCTGCAATGAACTTCATGCATCATTGTCATACTGGTTGATACACAAAGAAGTTTCCAATAATCTGATATTATCCTGTGCTCTGCACACAGTTTCTGAGAAAATAGGTACTGAGGACACAGGCAGCACAACTGGTTCTTACCTGCATGGGTTTGCCCCAAATTATCCACTTCCCAACCTGAAATTAGAAGAATAAAAATAATTAATTCAGTCCTGATAAGAGTTTGCAATTTAAGTTTGACAATAGTTTGACTCCCCGAAGAGGAATGGATGTAGCAGAGCCCAGAGAAGAACTGCAAGTTTAAATCTTTATTTCAGTATTAGTCCTGTGTATTTATGAATGGAAAATGGCTTTCAGAAGGTGGTTGATTGTGTTTTATTGTTAAATATCTGCTTATCACAAGGTTTCATCAAACTCTAGGAAGAATAAGAAAAATAGATGTAGGAGCTTTGTCGTGGATTTTTTTTTCTTTTTAATTTTGGGGGAGGAAGAAGATTTTGAAATGAGACTCACACATTTCCAAAACATTGTGCCAGAGCCCATGCTGATTTGTATTCTAAAAATACAGCTGTTACAATGGGAAATTATAAAACTTTGGGTTTACATTAGAAACTTTTCCTTTCTTTCCATGTCAAACCAACCTCCCACCCACTGGGCTCAACGCTTAATCCGATTTGGGCTGGAGTCAGACTTTTCCTGAATCCTGGGTGGGTTCTGGCTCGGGAGGGGATGCAGGAAGAGGAGCTGCCTTAAGCCATGGAGTGGAGCTGCTGCACCGTGCACAGGCACCGAGGAGCCTCAGGGAGCTGCTGCAAATTGCTCTGACAGCGGCCCAGAGATCAGGGAAAAATTGTTCCCAGCATTTCACCCACCACTACAGCAGGCTAAATGTTCAGGTCAGTTTAGTCCTGCATCCTCTGGAGTGGCTACAGGCCTTCAGGTTGTTCCTCTTTTAACCCTGACAGTCAAATATTAATTAGGGAGTGGAAAAGCCTTCACCAAGTTGTAGAAGTTTTTTATTAAAAGTAAAATCCAGACAAAGACTGATTTTGATTCTATGGGAAAGGAGAAAGCATCAAAGGAAATAAAATAATAACAGGAGTCTTTTCAGCAGAACATAAAATGCATTTTTTTTATTTTATGCATTTTAAAATTCACATAATAGTTTCAAGTTCATGGACTTTCTCCTCTAAAGTAAATCAGATGCCCTTTTTTATCTTTTAAGATACAAAAAAAAGAGCGTTTAATGTGAAGATGATGTTAGGAGTCTAGAAAACTCACCTGAAGCATCAGGGAGGCTGCACTGTGACCTTGGATGAATTATTCAACATCAAACCTACTCATCCAACCCACCAGTGACTTGGGAGAACACCCCTGCTCTCCTGCTTTCTCTGCCAACTCCAGCTGCTTCCAGCATTTCACATATAAGAATTTAGACTAGATATCAGGAAAAGGTCCTTCCCCCAGAGGGTGGTTGGCACTGACCAGGCTCCCCAGGGAATGGTCACGTTCCCAAGGCTGCCAGAGCTCCAGGAGCGTTTGGACAACGCTCCCAGGCACAGGCTGGTATTGTTGGGGTGTCTGTGCAGGGCCAGGAGCTGGGCTGGATGATCCTTGTGGGTCCCTTCCAGCTCTGGATATTTTGTGATTCTAATTCTTGGGTATCTGCAAATGTTGGGGAAGCCTCTAAATTCTGAGGAGAAAAGTCACCAAAGCTCTGAGCAAACATTTTCCAGCAGAGGTGGCTCAGCTTCTGCACGGGGCAGCACCGGCGGATGCTGCAGCAGTGCTGGGGCTGTGCTCCACACCCCGGGCAGAATAACAGGGACGGCTCTGCACAGCACTTTGGACAGACCTTTTTCCCTCCTAAATCTGCCAAACCCCAGATGTGCTAACGCTGATGTAGCTCAGCTTCAGGCACCTGTGTTGCCAAAATCAGAGTTCAGAATACGGACACGTCAGGTTGTTGTGTGGGAATTTTTATCTGTGGGTTTATCAGGCACTCAGAGGACCAAAGAGCAAAGCACCATTCCTTTATCACTCTTTCACGGTGTCTTTCACAGCATCTGCCACTCAGACCAGGAGCTCCAATGGAACTGGCCCCTGAAATGAGGTCACCTCACTCAGCAGCCTGTGACCCGAAGAAGCAGGGTAAGAAAACCAAAAAAACCCCTCTTTGACTCACAAAAATCCAGTTTTAATTTATCATTTGCGGAGTAATTTGACATCACAAACTGTGCAGAATTCTTTCCACAGAAAGACCTGGACAGTATTAAGGAGATTGATGCCTGCTGTTTCTGGCATCCTGCATATTACACTGATGATTCAGAAAAAGATATTTTTCTTAAATTTAAATGTTTTAAATGTAGCTATTATTTTTCCTACAATCTAAAAAGCATGAAATAAAAATTATCATTATTTCATTCTAAATATAGGCAGCAGTTAGTCCCAATGATGTTAAAATATTAGATTTTAGTTCATTTTAAATTTCATGACATCTGTAACAACAGTGAAAACATCATATTAATGTAGTTTTTCTGAAATGAATAGGCTTGTTATAGATTTTTTTTTTATTTATAGCCAAGTTATTATTGCATTTCACTGTATTTGGGCATTATGAAGGGATTCACATTTCCAACAACATGAATTTTCTGATTGCTGTAGGAGCAAACCAGCCTTTTATTAACATACATTTCTATATCTGATTCCTAACTAATGCACTGGAGAAAGTTCCAGCATAACCTTTATCTGTGCAGGCTTTTAGGCTTGATTCATCAACCCAATTTTCACTAATAAGTTAAGCTACTGGAAAGTCAATTAGATTTCTATTGAACATCATGCCCCGAGTACAACAAAAAGTCAAAGTTCATCTACTGGGTGTTGGGAAAACAGACACACATAATTATATTTGTGGGTGTATGAATATATTTTTATATTTTTATATATATATATTGAAATAAANATATATTTCTACTAATACATAAAATATATCTGTGTATATACATATACATATACAAACAGATATATTAATATATATTTATATATTTTTATATCTACACAAACTGATATATTTATATATCTTTAAAGAGACATAATGAGGGAACACACAACCACCATCTGCCTGTAAATTCCTGCATGTTTCTGCTGCTGCCCTTCTCTCAGACATTGCATGTTTATGTATCCTGCAGCAAAATATGGATATTTAAATGACAGAAAACCATGGCAATGGTGATGTTTGTTCTCATGTCTGAGAATGCAGGGGAGTTCAAATGGATTATTTTCGTGCATAATATTCAACATGTTTACACATATAAGGACAAAACCTGACCTTGCATTTGAGTTGAGGTTGTACGGAAACCCAGACAGAGGGAAGTCACTCTCATTTTTTCACAATATTACCTAGAAACAATATTTTTCTGGGTTATTTTTTCACTTGAGTGAAAATGCCTCTGGAGAGACCTCAGCAAATTTACTCTGCTATCAGTGACAGAGTGGGCAAGGTTGTAGGTCCCTCACTGCATGGGCTTTCCCACAAGTCCTCTCACTCTCTTACTCTTAGGACACAAACAATAAGAAATTGGTGTATTTGACTTCACTGATGAAGAAAGGAAAGCCCATTGATATGATTATACAATGGTCTAATGAAATGCATTGCTTTCACAGAAATGAAGAATAAATAAAATATGATTTTCATCTGCATTTTGACTGGAAACCCATTTTTCAGTGGTTTAATTCAAGGATTGCATTTGTAAGTGACTTTTGAGAAGGGCATGTAGTGGCAGGATAAGGAGGAATGGCTTTCAACTGAAAGTGGGAAGTTTAGTTTGGGTGTTGGGAAGAACTTCTTCCCTGTGAGGGTGGTGAGGCCCTGGCACAGGTTTCCCAGAGAAGCTGTGGCTGCCACATCCCTGGAATTGTCCAAGACCAGGTTGGATGGGGCTCTGAGCACCCTGGGATAGTGGGAGGTGTCCCTGCCCATGGCAAGCGCTGGAATGAGATTATATTTAAGGTCCTTCTCAACCCAAGCCATTCTATAATTCCATTATTCTACCATAATAACATCTTAAATATCATGATTTTATGACTTATATGAATGACATCTGTGCTTCTCACATGTGGTTAAACCCAAACTACAGAAATATAGGCACAACAGCAGATAAACAGTGTCTTAGAACACCATTTATTAAATCGATAATTGCTCTTATTAGTCAATAAACTCCTGAGGAAGCTGCTGTTATCCTTGACACAGGATGGTTTATCCAGTATATTGACAGGCTGTGTTATTCAGATTGGATAAGCAAGTGCCACTCTTTGGGAAGCAAAGAAAATCTTTCATTAATGCTTTAATTGACATTGTTAATTAAATGTTGTTTGCAGTAATGCTTTTAGAAGTCCTAGAGAATATCCATCAGAATGCTGAATTGCCAGTTCTAAAGACCAAGTAGAGAAAATGTTGCTTATTTCTGTTTTCTTCATGAAGAGGTGAAAGAGGGAGGAAAAAAAACCATCCAAGGACGTGCCAATGAGAACCAGACCTTCCCTGCCCTTTTCTTGCACATTTATCAGACTTTCCTCCTTGATTTTTATTTACTGAGACCCAAAACACAGGTGAGAAACTCGATGAGGGCAATTGTTGCTCCTGATTTGAAGTGGGCAGGACTGGGGAAGCTGAAGCCAAGAGACAGCCTGTGCACGGTGAGCCTCGGAGCTCAGCACGGCCTTTTAGATCTCCTCCTCGGTGCCAGCTCTGTGCTGGCTGCTCCCGGTGTCAGCTGGCATGGCACCTGCCCGGCCTCCCGTGGGTTTGTTTATCTGAACACAACTCGCATTTAACCCTTCTGTTCCAGCGTTTGTCCCTTGTTAGCGGTGGGGTGCGAGGGGAGGAAAGGCTTCCAAAGCTGTTCTGCCCTGAATTGGCTTGCCCACAATCTTCCTGTAACTCTGTTGTTTCCATCTCAGTTTCAGGGGTTGGAGGACTGCTCCACGAAGGTAATCCTTCCAAAGGTTGGATTTTGACAGTATTAAGATCAATGTGCAAAGCCTGCGCTGTTTTTACTGCACGTTAATTGTGTCCCTTCACAAAGTGCAGAGACAGGGGTAGGGAAAGGGGTGGAAAACATTTACAACCCCTCGTTACCGTGCTGTCCAGTTATGTGGATAATGAACTGTCTGGGCAGGAATTGAATATTTTTCCCTCTTTCGTACAGCACTGATTAGAAGCTTAACATTTAATTTCTAAATATGAAATAAATCAGCGAGCTCTCACGCCCCGCTCCTCAGCATTCACCACGCTGAGCCTTCTCTCTCCCTTCCCTATGGCTGCCTGCTGCTCCCCTGCTCCAGCAATCTGTTCAGCCGGCTGGCAAAGCCACAGTCGGGAACAGCAGGCTACTTAGCAGCTTTTCTGCAGCTCCCTGAGCTCCCCACACGGATCCTGCTTCCATACCCTGCCGGCTGCTTCACTGGAAGGGGGATTAGCCCTCCTCCCAGTCCTGTAGCTGCACACACGATCCCACACACACACAATCCAACCATCCCAGTGCCTTTGTGATGGCTTTGTTGGAGGGGGAAAGTGGAAAAGGTTGCCCAGAGAAGCTGTGGCTGCCCCATCCCTGGAAGTGTCCAAGGCCAGGCTGGACGGGGCTTGGAGCAACCTGGGATAGTGGGAGGTGTCCCTGCCCATGGCAGGGGGGTGGAATGAGATGATCTTTAAGGTCATTTGCAACTGAAACCGTTCTATGACTCCATAGCTGATTGATTGATCCAGGATTAGCTGCTTGGTGTTTACAATGTCATTAGCAGGATCTGTAGGAAGTAGCAGGCAGGCGAGGTTACAGAGTACGTGGCCCTACAGGTTCACACACCTTTCCCTGGGGTAAGTGCTCCCCTCTGCTGCTCCCAGGGGTTTGGGTCTCTCCAGCCTCATGCCTCATAGACAATTCTTTAAACTACGGGATAAAAGTCATTTATACAAGGGCAGGTGGTGACAGCACATGGGGTAATGCCTGCAAACTGAAAGAGGGCAGCTTTAGATTAGATGTTGGGAAGAAATTCTCCCCTGTGAGAGTGGTGAGGCCCTGGCAGAGGTTGCTCAGAGGAGCTGTGGCTGCCCCATCCCTGGAAGTGTCCAAGGCCAGGTTGGACCGGGCTTGGAGCAACCTGGGATAGTGGGAGGTGTCCCTGCCCGTGGCAGAGGGATGGAACGAGATGATCTTTAAGGTCCCTTCCAATCCAAACCATTGTGGTATTTTAGCATTCAACCATTTACTCTATATCTGCATTTGCCTTGACAAAAGGGTTTGTGAACACAATGCTCACATAGAGACAGGACAAAATTAAGTGGTGTTCATTTCATTTACAAAACAAGAAAACGGAAGCAGAGCATAATCAAGGGTAAGATAAGGAAGCCTGGTTCATATTTGTAGGTTTGAATAAGAAGTGGTGCCTGAGGACACCTGAGTAACTGATCCTGTGAGGCAAACCCATTCCATCCAGTTTATCTACCTGAGGACAAGTTCACCTGGTTTTTAAGTCTTCTCCCACAAAGGGCAGAGAGACTGGCACTTCCAGAGGGTGGCTGGGTTTAGATATCTGTCATACCATGAGATGGACAAGCTTCTGCACACTCTTTGTTACCCCGTGGTTTGTGCATGACGTTGCAGTAAAGGCAGGGACAGAACTGATTTATAAATCCTTTCTTCCTAAATCCCAGTTTACTTTCAGGGCAATGGTTTCATCACAGAGACAAGAAGATCCAGTGAATCCTGCCTGGAAATCACGGGAGACTACCAGTGAGGTCCACATGGAGAACATAAAGGCCAGAGTACACAGGGCTGGCTAAGGTAGGACTGATGAACAGATATGACCAATAACATTTAAGGGACATTATGGCTTTATTCTTTTCTTCCTCTTTCCTATTAAAGGATGTGGAACTAGAAGTGGACTGAGGTCACCATAGCAACGAAGCATCATCTCAGCGTTATGTGAGTCCTTCCTATGAGTCTGGCTGTCACAGGAGCATCCATCAGAGTGCAGCATCAATGCAATTACTATTGAAGGGTCTGCCAGCTCTGGAGAGGGCATGGATCATGTTTGAGAGAAAAGCAAATGTTTTTCAAACAACAACCACAAAAAAAAAACCCAAAAAAACCACGGTCCGACTGAGATTATCAATTCTGAAATAACTCTTAGAGAAGAAAGCAAATTAAATCCCTTGCTCAAAGATGAGAATGAATGTGTGCCCACCACACCTAAAATCTTGCCATCAGCTGGAACTCCTTTCCCAGTCATTTGAGTCAAGAGGAGAAGCACGAACAGAGCAAAGACTTTTAGTAAAGGTTGAAGGATCTGCACACATTGAACCTACAGTGACACTTCAATCTATTGCCTTTTGCTGCCTAAGTGTTCTCCAAAGTGCTCAGCAGCTCTCAGTATCTTACACCCCTGCATTCTGCCCTAAGGAGCATGACATTTTTTTTCCCAAGGCCAAATTAGTTGTCAGATCATCGACAAAGGTCTTGAGCTGTGTTACAGCTTTCCCCTGGCCACTGCAGGATGTCACCTTGCAAAGGACCAAGGACCTGATCTTTAGCTGAAATGCTCTTGGTCATGCTGCATGTTTGAATATCAGAGGCACAGAGCCTTATATCTGCATAATTTGGTGGGAAAGGCCATAAAATGTCCTTTCTTCTTCTGCTAAAAAAATCTAAGAGGCCTTAACCACTTGATTAGAAATGTAGATACAGTTGCTATTCCTTGATGACAGCATTTTCCTCCCATTTCCCTCTGCATTGCAGATAGACTTTGTGATGCTGTGGCCGAGGAGCCTTAATTATAGCTTGTCCTCCTCTCTTTGGAAAAACTGAAGTAATCCCATGGCTTTACTGCCTGTGCAAACCTAGGGATGGAAACCAGCAGCAAATGACTTGTTGTCTAGCAGGTGCCATTATCTTGGTTAGTGGCAAGATTTAGTATTTTTAACATCAACATTTGGTAGGTCTCTTGTACCTATTTTTTATGTCACAATTCTTTCTAGACTTGCTGAGCACTAAGCAACAGTAACACATATGCAATGTGCAGACAGCTTTGAAAGTTATCCAAATCCCTTATATATATTTTTATATATATATATATCTCCACATGGTTTACATATAAAACTATATATATCAAAATATATATATTTATGGTTTATATATATAAAACAGATGCCTTTGCACTGAACTTGCTTCTGAATGCTACGTACGATCTTCTATAAAATTAAGAATGAAACAAAGATACGCACAGAGTCCTGGTTGCTTCAAAGACTAAAAATAAGCTCCAATGGCTCATTATCATTCCCATGATGAGAATTCTATGGGATGGGTCATACATGTTTTCCAGAGACTACTCCTTGGGTACAGTGTTTTTATTCCCTTGGTTTTCATGCAGGATGTGGGAATACTCATCGGGGCGAGATACCCTTGAAGAGAAATCTGGACCTTTGCATTGATCTTTTGCCTTTTTGACAGGCAAATGCAATTTCCAATTTCAGTCTGCTGCAATGCTGACCTTAATTTCAGTAGTAGCAAAGAAAACCTGCATCTCTTACTTCAGTAGAAAATAAGTACACAATCTTCCAGGGACATTTTGGTGTTTAGGAGGATCCTGATCCTTAACAGTCACCTTTCTGTTCTGCCTAAATAAAAAAACACCAGTAAGTAACCCAAACTAATAGAAACTGTAACTTGAAAATATTTTCAGCAGCTTTCACCTCGGGAAGACAAGGATTGTTACTGCCTTTTCACCCAGTTTGGGAGTTATGTACCATTTTCCCAGTGGTGCACAGTCAGCTCTTAAAAGCTTTCCCAGGACTGTCTCCCCAAAGGTGTCACAGAAGGGCTCTCCACATATGAGGGTGGAGCATCACTTCCCCTCTCATTAACTCTTCTCTTGTCATCTTATTCTATCTGTTTAGGGATAACGTCTAAACTCAGGCACAGACGGCTTCCCAAATCCAATTAACCCTGCGTTCATAAATCCCACTGTCCACCCGTGGTACCTCTACTGCAGCACATATGAGGCTTGGAGTTTTACAGAATCAATTAATCAATTAATTAGTACAACAAAGCACTTGAGTGTTTCCCTGTGTTTTCAATGGGATCAGTAACAGACTATTTTCAATTTCTTGGGACAACAGAGCTTTTTGACTGAGCAGTGAAGTCGTGCTCAACCAAGAGAAGCAACAAGCCAAACACTTTGGTTCAGAAATGTGAACATGGGATATAATTACCTCTTAAACTCTCTAATACCTGATGACATTGTTTATTCTACTTGATTTTAACTAGGAACCCTTAATCCTGGTATGAACACAGGACAGGTTTTATGCCTTTGGTAAAAATTTTGTGCATTTTCCCTGTCACACATAGTGAACCATGCTTTGAGGTAATGCTCTTTAGGGGTGTAGCAGGGACTGTTCTAAACTGAGCACCAGATAAACAATCTGAATTGTTTATAGCAAGAGCTACTCATATTTATTATTTGGATTTGTGAATGAGAGCATATTCCAAATGTGGAGCATATGGCAATGCTCAGAAAGTGTCTATTATCATTTGTATTGTGTTTTACTGCAAATCAAAGGACTAAAAATATGCTCATTTCTGATCTGGCTATTGAGTTTCCTTCAATGGTCCATTTGGGTAATGTGGCTTTTTAGGTTCCAGAATATGTCAGCTGTATAGGGCAAAGAAGAAAAAAGCACAGACTTTCCTTCTGTAGATTTCCACTGCCAGGCAGTATCACCTCTGCCTGGGGAAAAAAATAAAAAAGGGAAAAAAGAACAAAGCAGAGAAAATTCTCCAGCTGGGAGTGCAGATCACTGTGTTAGGGCCATCTCTAGGTCTTGCTATGTCTGAAATGCAACATCACAGCTTGACATGATTTTCTTCTTCTTTTCCTTTGCAAAGATACCCTAGAATTCTTTAAATATGCCCAGTTCTGGAGTGGGTGTCTCTGGAGCCCGTGCTGGGAAGGCACTTGAGAAATGGTAACACACAACTGAGAGGTCATGGAAGTTATAGCTCCTGGTGGAAGCAAGACTTGACAGATGTCAACCAAAGCAATTCATGTTGAAGAGGAAAAGCAATTAATATTTGGGAACCATCTAGAAGGAAAGCCACTGTAAATCCCTAACTTACTAGGGGAGAAAAGACTCAGGAAGTAATAAGCTTTTTCCATCTGGAGAGATTTTGAGAACAATGTTTTTGTTCACAGTCTGCATCTGAAAGAAATGAAAAATTCTGGTGATTTTGGGGGGTCAGAGAGGTGAAATGAAATTTCAGAAGGCAGGGTCACCAACCACACAGAATTCAACATTAAGCTTCCTGTATGATGTTGAGAGCAGCTCAAATGCTGCTCCTTGGTTCAACTGCAGTGGAGGTTTAAGCAGAGCATACTAAGACCAGCAACAGCTGGTATTTTCAGCTAAATACACAGCTAATTTTTAGAAAAAGCACCTCTCCAGATGAAAGCTTAGTTAGTTAATTTTTCTTTTGTAGTCTCTTTAATTTTTTTTTCCCATTTTACTCCATATGGGAATTAGACATCCAAGTAAAGGCAGTCAAATTCCTTTATGAAATTCATAAAATGAGCAGCCCCTTCCAGTGACTTCGTTCATCTCAAGACAAGAATTTGAGAGGGGTCAGAGAAAGAACTTCAACAAGTGCCCCTTGATTTCTATTCACTGAACCAGAAATCCTTGTGGTCACTTCAGACTTCCATATATAACTTTTAAATATGCAAAGCCAAGTGAGATATCTCCTACCCACCCTTTACGGTTAGCACATCCTATGATTTCCCTGTGATTACACTGTTCCTACAGGTGCTTCATAACACAAACTTTAAAAAAGTATAATTTATTGTTGTGGTTTGTAAAAATGATTTACGGTCATATAAAAATGTTGCTGTATTGAGAATGATTTTGCTATTAATAAATATTAGTGTTGGTGCCCAGCCTAGTTTCATATTCTGGAAACAGAGCAGCAGCCAGAGGACATCATAACAATCTCCAAAACGTGATTAGCCATGTCTTAGAAACATTATCATTCTCTAATAAACCTTTATTTAAAGAACCATCATAAAATGTGACTTTTTTCATTAAACCCTCATTGAAACAAATATACTTGGCTAATTAAAATTAGCAGCAATGATAGTGAAAGCTGATGCTGATTCACCCAGGAGAGTGATTTGGGATGTTGATAATTCCACCTTGGGGTCACTGGTGCAATCCCAGCCACATCTGTGGAGATTTCCAGCTACTTCAGATTAAATGTTTATTTGTTTATCTAATGAATTATGAATCCTGGGTTCGCTCCTACTGAACAGATGTCCCCAAACCCCTCAGACCCAGCCCTACACGAGGTGCCAGCTGTCACTTTTGTCAGTGATCCTGTCAGGAGATAAGGGAAGCAGGACATATGTTTACACTGGAATATGCCTCCCTTAGGGCCGTACCATCACCCTGTTACAGGTCAAATGGGAAGTACAGTAAGTGAAGAGGCGCTCTGTAAATCCTAGGCCAATTATTCAAAAATGTTATTTCAGTTCTTTATTTTACACAGGTAAAATAAATAGTTTTAAATACATAAATAGAGCTTTTTTTTAATATGTATGTATGTATATGTATAATTAATTGCTCCTCTAAAGACTGTATTATTTTTACTTAAATAAATAAAAATTATTCTTATTTATGTAATTTTATTTCAATAAAAATTTAAATAAATATAATAAACACAATACAAAACCAAATATAACAAATAAATATAATAAATATTATAAAATT
>WBMZ01009727.1:0-70096 GCA_013400975.1 Atrichornis clamosus | reverse complement strand
AGGGGAGGGGAGGGGGCACCAAAGTGGGGAGCCAGGTTTCCTCAGCCTTACTTTCTAAGCAACAGAGCCAGGTGATTGGAGGGATGCTGTAAGTCTGGAAAGACTGCTTCATCCGCTTGCCACAGCCTACCAACCCACAGTTCCCTGAAGATGTCTGTGCTTCTGATCATGTTCTATACAGAGAATTATGCATTGTCCTTGCCCATAGGCAAGGTGCTACAGTCTTACACTAGAAAGAGTAGGATTTGTGCCATTGGCAACAAAAGTCAAACCCCTCGACATGGAAATAAAATGTTACTTCCTTTCTGAGTTTTTTCTTTTCAGGTTTGGAGTCCAATGAGCTATGTAAGCTTTCATAGCTGTTATCCATTTCAACATTAATGGAACTAATATTTCTCAGTTATAGTTATTCAAAGAGGGATCAACTAAGTATTAACATGAATGAAAATCTTACTAATGCTTTTTGACTGTAAATACCATTTAATGCCTTTGTGGGATAGACTTAAACTGCTACAAACAGTAGCTGAGCAAGGAACCTCTATGGCATTTATCTTCCAGTATGTGTCACTCCCCATGAATTCTGAAGCTTTCCTCTTTTGCTGCTCCAGTTACACATTAACAGAATAGAAAATGTTACAATTGTGGACTGAGATGTGTAAATTATGCATTTTATGCTAAATCAGTTAAACATTAATAGCATGAAATCTTAGAGAGTGATGGCATACCTGGAAAAGCAGGAGGAAAGGATGCACAATTTTCAGAAAAACGTAAATAGGTTAGGAGGTGGAAAAGGTCACTATGTGCCTGTATGAAGTATTACCATAGGTGGTAATTTTTCTAGATTTGCAACTGTTCTGTAAAATATATGGTTCATCTCAAAATGTTCTTTAAATAGTTTTAGCTGGGGTAGCAAGATGACTTATCTCTGAAACCTTAGGTTTTTAAAAGAGAGACCTGGAAAAGGGCACCCTCATAAACATAAATCTCAGGTTTTATCTGAATTTCCAAATTGTAAAAGTGGATCTAATATAAGAAAATAGCATGGGTTATGGTAAAGCATAATTCGTTAATGCACTAATATTAGACACTGTATCCATTCATATTAGGTGACACTGAAAATCAGATATTTTACTGGATTATATTCATATGTTAATAAACAAGTTTGGATTTTAGATTAGATTTTGCCCCTTCCTTTTTCCTTCTGCACCTTTTCATATCAGAGCAACCACTTGTAGACTATTAATCCCACCTTTGAATAAAAGCCAGAAATCCAAGAGATAGTGATGAAACATTAATTTTTAAATGCTCAAGAGGAACATTGTGCCTATGCATTTTACTTCACACTAATAGGCTTAGAATGGGACAAATTCTGTAGATTCAGAGTGCTTCTTGAGAACAGAAGTGACTCATTCCCACAAAACAAACTCAGGCATGGCAGTACCATAGATGATGCAGTCTTGCCCCAGAATAACTGGCTGTGCAGCAGAAGGGAGAAGGCAGGAAGAAACAAGACAAAACCAGGAAAGAAGAGAGGAGGACAAAGAGGAAATCAGACAGGAGCTTTGGAAGGCCAGAGTATCCAATACTATTCATATTTTAGACAGAAGACTAGGAGGATTTTCCAGATCCTCAGGCCCAGGAGAAAAGTAGTAGTGCCCTATGTAGTAGAATGCTCTGCCTGAAGTGGGGGTAAAACTACTCGAACAGTACCCTACTTGCAAAACTAGGGGTGGTGAATGGAGAAGGGGGTATCATGCTGGTTTTGATGTTGAAGAATGCTGAAACCAGCCTGACTTATCAATCCCAAAGTTAAACAACTTTATAGTGAGGTGAAGAGGTTGCAGACCTGATAAGGTGCCTGATAAAGGAACAAACAAGTGAGACTACACTACTACTAACTTATGTGAAGATGCTGAGCTGATACAGCTGGCCCGGAGACCTATGACTGACAGTCCATCATTTTATACCATAAAATCCCACTCCCACTTCTTAACAGCAGTGTCTTCCAACACATCCCTTCTCGGAGTGTGTATGGAAATTCCTGCCTTGAATGGGGATGCCCTTGAAGGTTACTCCTCAAGGCTGAGCAAGAGATTTGCTCACATATGCATATGGGTGAGGAACATCAATCTCTACTTAAGAATTGTTTTATAAGCAATTGAATATAATTGCTTCAATATTGCTTCAAAAATAGTGCCCTATATTATACCAGTAGTTATAGCTGCATATACTGTGTAGTAAATAATTCTGATTAAGGTCTTTTAGTGTAATCATTATCATAATAAATAATTTATTTTTACAGAAATGTCTTTTGTTTTTCATCCTTAATCCTGCAGGACAAATTTGTATAAAGACTTAGTCACACCTATACAATCCTTTACACATAAACTGTTGACCAAATCTGGGGCTGATTGGATCCAGCCACACCCAGACTCCTCTCTGAGAAGGAGTTCAGAAAACAAGGGGGTCCTTTCTGCACCTCGTGGCTCAACCAGAGAGCTTCACTAATAAACGTGGTCTGAAGCTCCATTCTGACACCCAATCACCCGCACATTACCTACGCTGCTTAGCACCTTGCTCCACTGCATTGCAGAGCTGCACAGTGATTGTAAATACATCTTCTGGGGAGCAAGAAAAATTTGTGGGTTTTACTGTTCTATTTTCTTAGTTTTTCTTTGTATGTTACTAGAATGAAAACATAAGCATTGAGATGTCATTATATAACCACCCTTTTTGTATAAAAATGTGTCTGGTTTTCTTCCAATACCTGCAGAGGCTAAAAAATTTATGAAGTATATTAAAGTGGTCAGCTTCATCATTCACTATTATGCCTAACTGAAACAGTTATTTTCAAATGGGGGATTAATCTGTTGTTCATATGGAAATCTGAATTTCTAAGATACATTGTGTTTAGGGAATGCATTTACTTCTAGTTCTGAGCTCATTGTTCATGTTCATAATGCTTTTTATTTGATTTTAATTTTGGGGTTTTTTCCTACAAAATTCTGTTTCATTAATTTTCATAGGATCAAAATTCCACAGCTTAGTTTAAAGATAAAGCTAGCAAAAATAAACAGCTTCAAGCAAAAATACAATATTGCAATTTTTTTTACTTCTTTTCAGTCTTAGAAGCTAATCACTCTTTCAGTTTTGCAACATAGCAATCAACCCACAGTAGCAATATTACCATTTGAAAAATGAGATGAGGCAAACTACATGTGATTAGCTTGCCTGAATGTCAGCAATCTATGGAGAAGCCCGGAAGTCTCCAACACTTGCATCAGGCAAGCAAAACACCTGCAGATAATATGCCTTCTTCTCCAGTAGTGCCTGTAGACCACGCAGGTGATCTTAGGGAACCTTGGACAGCATTAGATTCCTTTACACAGGAATGCAGTAAGTTGAGGAAACATCCATTTCGAAGGTTATAACATCTAGAAGTTAATTGGAAATTCAAGTCAGAGCTGGACACTGCTGCCTGGATGTGAAGAAGTGCAGCAAGTGTGTTACCACTGCCTGTTCCAGAAGTGGTGATCTCACTCGTTCTCATGATGACGATAGTAATGAAACAAAATCAAACCCCAAGCCTGATTGAAACAATTAAAAGTAAACACTCTTGGTTTAATTTTCATGTGAGAAAGGAAGAATTATGATATATTTTTCCAGGCAGGGGTCAAATATCTCTCTCCCAAGGACAAGTCCCAATTTCTGAATGTTAGCCACAAATTGAAGAATATTTACTTCCAGCTTTATTAGAAGAAATTGTTGGGTTCTTGCTCATATAAATTTAATACAAGAAAATCAGTTTAAAAACAAAAAGCAACTCTTCTGAAATATGTGTATAGAGAATATCACATTTGAATATTCATTGACAAAGTTTTATGTGTCAGCGTTAGTGTTACAGATTTAATATAACACATTTGAAAATTAGGAGTAAAATAAATAAATCCAAATTGCTAAGATGGAAAGAATTTACATTGTTAATACTTTATGCAGTCTCTTATTTAAAAATGTATAGACAATGATTAAAAAACATGGCTTCAGGCAAATAAGTAAAAATTGTGTGCTGACAGTGAAAGTTCAGTTTATGTACAAAGAAACTTATACATATTTTTTGTAATGAAGAATTGTAAGAAGATGAGTTTCGTGCACAAAAATCCCCATGAGTTAATCAGAAAATAAACTTTTTTCTTGTGCCTTTTTCTCATTGATCTTCACGACCACATGTTGTTCAGCATTAAGACAATGAAAGGGATAGACTGGGTAGTTTTTTGACCTTGTAGAAGCCTGTGCAGTAGGGAGTTAATGCACTGCTGTGCCTCAAACATCGATGACCATTCCAGCAGGCAAGTTAGAACAGTATGTTACTGGAAGTGGGGAGGGGGAGACAGGGGCATACAAAGGTGTGGCAGCACCTTTCTGGAACCAACTTATCTGATCAGGTCCATAACTGCACAAAATGCACCGCAAGCGCAGAAGTGGGGTCAAGGATCAAGACCCCTCAAAATCCCTCAACTCATTTCCAGAAAGGTCCAGAAGAACAGACTATGCATGAACTCATTTATATGAAGAGCAATAAACCTAATCCCAGGATGGAAAATTTACCTATAAAAAGGTACCCCCAGAAAGCCTGGGTGGTGACCCCAGCAACCTGGACACCCTGTCAGCTGCATTGATGCTGGATCCAGAACTAGTGATCCCCTTTCCTCTCCTATCTCATCTGCCTTTCATTTTTCTCTTTCTTCCTTCTTTATTTGTATTCTTAGGTGATGGTGATGATGATCTTGATGATGTTAAGATAGAAGGAAAATATTTACCAATTTCTATGCTAAGTGTGTAGCTTGAAAATAAACTTGTGAATTTTGGGGGTTTTTTTGACCCTTTTGGTTTTTTGTCATTCTTTTTTGACCACGGACACCTGCGAATCTTGAGTGCTCCGTTCCTGCCTTCATCAGCATTTTGAAAACTGTGCCTTGCACAATGCCGATCTCAGTTTTCGAATACAATTCTTCCTGCTTCTGTGGAACGTGCTGGCTTCTTGTTTATTAATCTTCATATTTGTCATATCCTGAAAAGTGCTATAAAAATCTGAAAATTATCTTACTTCAGTGTTGATCTACAGGTTTTTCTGTGACACATCTCTTCCTTCAGCAGCAGAAAACACTCACGTCTGGATGCGGCATGAGAGGGGCATAAAAAGCACTGACATACAAGGTGAAATCTTTATGGAGGTCATCAAGTGTTCAGATATTGCAAATATTGTTGTCTCTGACTTTAACATGGCTTAATTCAACACCTACTTATCCTCTCTCTTCACGTCTGAAAGCAGATGAGCCTTTTCTTAAATTTTGGAGTGGCTCCATTTGGATAACCACAAATCTTTTGTCTGTTTTCAGTAGAAATATGAAGCACCTACCTGTCAGAGAGAATCAGAACATGTGTTATAGTAATGCCAAATTAATTACATAAATGCCACGCCAAAGGTGTAATAAAATTTGTATGTGCTTTATGTAAATAACAACCCCTAGGAATTTACAGCTGTTAAATTAGCTATAACCTTTACTTCAATTATATAGCCCCAAACTTCAGGTTTTAATTAAGTTTTTCCTTGTGCAATAATTTTCAATATGCTTCTGTAGAATTCAAGAATAAGATGAAATACTGTAAAAGAAAAAAATGTAATTTAAATTGGAAGATTGCAGCCACGTAATTCAAACAAAGGCTACTCTGTGGAAAGTACAAGGAACTGATCACTTGGTAAGGTGGGGCCTTTCAAATAAAAAGGTTTTAAAATGCAAATTCACACACTTGGAAGTGAGGAATACCTACAAAATTAGCAAGTACATCCTGGAATGAGCAAATCCAGACATGTGTTAGCATCTAAATTAAAAACCATCAGAACATGGATTTTAGGATGCTATTCTGACATAAGGGCTGATTTAAAGCCCAGATTCATCCATTGTAGCTTTAGACCTTTTGTCTGCATTGCCAAAATGTAAAGTTTATCTCTAAGTCATTATATAGGCAGTGTTAGGAGTCAAGTATCTCCAGAGGGTGATGCAGATATTCAATAAGTTACCCACTGAGGCTCTCTGTATTTCCCTGTTAATTACTGAGCTCCCAGCTTTGGCACATCAATTAAGTTTCCTAAAATGAGTCTGTTAAATCTGGGCCCATGTCTTTAAAAGTGAGTTTGTCCAACAGCTGAGATGTCTGCCACTGAATATGTATTTTTGGTCTGATATCTTCCAAGTAACGTGGGAAGTTTTCAGAAGATGTACACAGAAACGAGTTACACATTGGTCAAGCACAAGTCACTGAATTCAATACAGAACTGAGGGATGAGGTACAGCCTGTGGAATATAGAGATCAAACCCTTGCTGACCTATGAAGCAGTAAAGAGTGATCAGAATGGTGAGGATTGGTCAAAAGCCTTTGATTGTGTCAGCCAGTATTTCATGCACCAATCCAGCAGTGGCTTCACTGTTGTACCTCAGCAATGTCCTCTCTGCCCCACACCTACCAAAGTCATATATCACTTCTGAGGACCATTCAAACCTAGAAAGTTCAATCGGAAAAGCTGATGACTTTACAACAGCAAGACTCCTTGAAAACAGGAATTTAGGATAGACATTTTCTGTTAGCCTGACTGGCTCCAGCCACAGCTGCCTTGTGTTACCTCTGTGGTGAGATGCAGCTGCTGTGTGACAGTGCACAGGGAAGGGAGACAGGAGCAGACCTGTTGGCATGTTATCACCTTTGGGAATATTGTGCTACTGGTGCTAACTTTAATGTAGTGCTAAGGAATTCAACAAAGCCCTCATTCATATGTAACTTTTTACATTGCCTTAGTTTAGACTCACATATTTTAAACTGAATTTATCTTGGATTTTCAGTCTGATTGATAACCATTTTCTATTTTTAGGATTAGATTATTTTCCTATTTCATGGGCTTCTCTAATTTTTACCATAAACTCAGGAAGAAAACTTTAGAGATCAGTCACCCCAAACTCATTCCCACTTTCAAGAGTCCATGTCAGTCATGAACCAGGAACGAGCCTTGTACAGTTAGCACATAGTGTGCAAATAGTGTTTTCAGGTGTGCTTTAAATGTTCAAATAGAAATATAAGGTCCACTGAAAGACGTATTGCACAGTGATCCAAGACAAACAGAAACCAAGCCACATGACAAAGCAGATCCTACCTTTTAGGGAAAATAACGTAACCAGTTAAGCTGGGAGCAGGCTCTTGGTCTAAAGCTCAGTGAGGTCTGACAGCCTTTCAGCTCAGGAAGGAATAAATGGCAGCTGAGAAGAAAGGGTAATGTGGACTCTAAATCTATCTGATGGCATGATTTCAGAGCTCTGGTGGAAGATCATTTATACAGTTGAAAACTGCTTGGTGAAAAAACTCTCCTCGTGCTTTAGATGCATCTTGAAATATATGTCAAGCAAAAAGCCATACCTCTTTGTCAGAAGAGAGGAAATCAGCAGAATTTTTAACTGCTTTGGCTGCTGCAAATTTAGTATTGTATTTAGAGTTTACCCAGCTGTCATAGGCAAAATAAATAACTTAAATTGTGAATGTTAACAGGCATCAGATAATTGGGTGTAATCTGTCTGCAAGTCAATGTTTGAATATGAACTTTTGCACTCCCAGGTGGAAGACTGCTGCCTGCTAGATAGAACGGGTATTGTCTGGTTGTAAATTCTGATAATGAAAAAAGTGGCATACCCTGAAATCTCTTACTAATAGAGATGAGACAGAAGCACCAGTTAAGAGGCTGATCAGGCATTGAGCCTGATTCTAAGAATCAAGTAAAAAAAGTAAAACTTGTGAGTTGAAATGAGATCAGTTTAATAATTGAAGTAAAATATAATATTATTAAAAGAATCATAATAATAGTAATAAAGAAGAGAGAGAGAGGGTTAAAACCCAAGAAAAACAGGTGATGCACAATACAGTTGCTTAACACCTGCTGTGCAATGCCAAACCTATTCTGAAATTGCAATTGGCCCCCTTCCAAGTACTTCCCCCTGTTTATATACTGGGCATAGCATTCTATAGTATGGAATATTCCTTTGGCCAGTTCAGGTCAGTTGTCCTGGCTGTGCTCCCTCACCGATTTTCTGCACCTCCTCACTGCCGGAATAAGGGAAACCGAAAAGTCCTTGAGTCTGAGTAAGCACTGTTCAGCAACAACCAAAACATCAGTGTGTTATCAACATTATTCTTATACTGAATCCAAAACACAGCACTGTAGACTTCTTAATGAATCCATTTGGCATCCATTTTCTCATTAGAGTGGGTGACATCTGCTGGTTGATGTCATCATAATACCTGAATTTTGGCCTCATTTTTGTCAAACCCCTTGATCTGTGTGAGTGCTGTGTTTCCTAATGTGAGAAGTCCAACACAGTGGGGCAGCTGGCCAGGAGGTCACATGCAGCACTGCTTGTGTGCAGGAAGAAAGGCTGAATTATCAATGGATCCAGGTGCCACACACTGTGCTTGGGAAACCATTTTGACAATGTTCAAAAGCCTCAGCTGTATATGTCCAACATAGCAACACATCTTGCAGCCTTGAGCTCTGCAGTTTTCCAGTTCTACATGCTTTGATATGCAATGAAGTCATAATGTGTTTATGACAGCAGTGCTCACCAAGCTGAGGACTGTGATATCAAAGTTGAAATACTTTGACTTCACTGCATGATTAAACAAATGTCTTGAGTAAAAAACAGAGTTATACAGACTATCACATACCTTTAAAGCATATTTCTCACATAAAGATTGCCTCTAGTAAGTTGCTGCTGGAAATGTTCTGCCAGGTTGCTATAGCAACTTCTGCTATGTAAATTAGCAAGAGCTTTATCACAAGATTTTTAGATTATTGGATTTGGGTAAAATTTTGGAATATGAGCTGAAGTGAAAACTAAGGTGGAGAAGCATCTGAAGGGACCAATTAGTAGTTAGCCATGGTCCAGTGGCAACTAGATACTAAATGATTTTTTAAACTAGAGTTTTCATCATGATTCTATTTTCCCCTTACACAGTTTGTACTGGCAAAGGTAGTGGTACTTAGGTTGAAGAAATTCCCTTTTAGGCCTTAAGCCATTTTAAATAATCCACTTATACTACAGAAGTGCAGAAGTACGGAAGTGCAGTATCTGTAAACCTAAGGCACCTTAACAGGCTAAAAACCAAATGACCAACCACAGAAAAAAAATACCTAATTCTAAGATTACCTCAAAGTTGTTGAATTGTCTAAACTTTTGAAAAACACGGGAAGGTCATTTTTAACGCTGTTCTGCTCAATAAAATAGCAATGTGACTGTCAGGGGATTCTTTTCTAATAAGCTTCTCCATTTCAAAATGGACCATGAATTTCTGAATTTTCTGTGTCTGATCCAAAGTACATTGAAAGGCACCTGGTGACCTTAGCTGATTTTGTATTAATACCCAGTATGTTTAGGGATGATCGCTTAGCTTACAGATAGTGACGACCTACTGGTGCAGAGATCCCCAGCCTCATTAGTGCTGCCCAGGGAAGTCATTAGGTGTACGGACAGCATACAGTAACACACCCAATCCTTGTTTCCAGGAGAGTAATAGACCAGTTAAAGAGTAAAGTGAAATGCAACGAAAAAACAACTTTATGTTTTTCTTTATAAAAGCAATATGTCTGTGGTTGCCTGATGGTACTTTCCCCTGTTAACTATTGCTGCAATTGACACCAGGCTGTTACACAGCAGTAAATGGAAAAGAACAGACTGGCCCTGGTGGATGGGTTAGCAGGTGACATGGGCATCAAGAGCAAAAGGCGAAGTGATTTAAAGGACTATCTGCCTGATAATATGTGTCCACTTGCAAAACATTTGAAAATTCCTTTATTTAGTTCATTGGAGGGCACAATATGATTTTTCCCAACAGAAAATATTTCAGACAGAAAGCTTATACTGAACTAGCTCTTTCACAAGGGTCTGCCTTTTGTCAAAAATAGACCCTTCAATGGTATGATTCAGTGTTTTATCCAGGAATTTTAAAAATATGAAAAAAAATGAGGGAGAGTAAAAATGCTATATAACTACAACCTTTCTAGTGGAATAATTTGAAGAGAAGAAGGTTGTCAATGAGGGACTGGAACAGAAAATAAAAGATTTGATGTGCGTATATCCATCTTAATGATGCATGAGAAACCTCTCACATAGAGAGTTTTGCATTAGATATTGATAAATGCTAAGTTGATTTTTTTCAGAGAATTTTATAGCAAATGATTTTTTCTTTAGTTTTGTTTTTCCACTATATGTATAGAGACACTGGCTACATAATTTTTCTCCACTGAAGCATAGAATGATTTAGACTATACACCAAAAAAAAAAAGGGATTTTTAGGACAAATGCAAGCACTGATTCAACGCAAAATTCACAGTAATATTTTGTTTATTTACTGCTTGTCTGTATTAAAGATACATTCTGTTATTTTAATTAGAGGTCAAAAATAAAATCATCACTTTGACATTTTTATAACACCAGGGAGATTTCTAGGAGGGAAAAAATTATATTCCTGATATTTTACACTAAAAAAAAGTAATAGCTTTTATTGATAAGGTTACCACCAAAATATATTGAGATCCCTCCCCTCCACAAGCCATATATAAATGAAATTTTCATCTTACAAAAAAAGCTCTATCAACATCTATTACTGTTTTCTACTATTGTTCTCTCTTTTGGACCTATCGTTTCTTATTTCCTATAGGACCTGAATATGAGCTATCTGCATATCAATAGTCTAATAAATTCAGAGTACAATTAGTAAATATTTCATCTATTTTTTTTTATATGGAAGTTAAATTTAATTTTGCCTTTTTTTAAAAAAAGATGATCCAAAAATTACTCTTTTATTTTCATTAGATAAGAAAAGATAAGTTTGGATAAGAATGAAATGAGGTGAGAGTGCTATCTGGTATCTGATAAAATATTCTAATATTTCAGCCTACTGCTTTGTATACTGGCCTACCATTAGAAAGAAGAAGAAGGGAATAATCAAAAGTTAAGAAGTTTTATAAGAAAAAATATAACAAGACATTCTTCTCCTTTTTAATTGTAGATGTAATAATGAAGAGTGGGGCATTTTTCCCTGAACACTTGGATGAGAGGGTAGGACAGAAAATTCATATGCTTCAAATCTATGTTAAAAGACTTGAGTTATTTAAACAGTATCCCGGCATGGAGGGCTTTGGAACTGTAAAGTACAGGGTAGGAAAATAGCAAGAAAGTGGGGAGAAAAGGGGTTTGTTGGTATCAGTATCGAAGTTGTCAGACAGCAAGTGAGAGCCTGGAAAAAGAACTTTGAGATTTATTGTGGCGTATTAGAAAGTTACCATCATTCATAAGGAAAATCACATTTCTGAGCATATTAAAACTAGGGTGATGTTTCAATCAGCAACAAATCAAGGATGATAAAATTTGGTGCCATCCGTGTCATTATTCATGACATCTGATGACATTTGCTAGGTGATAGCATTTGACATTGAGCTTTGGCAACCTCAATCCAAAACCCAGGTTGTCTGTTCATCTGACTTCCGAATCATGAGCAATCAATAAGAATCAGGCCCCTTCCCAGGGCTTCAATGACACATTGCAACTGCCTGGGCACCCTCCTGGATCTGATAAATCCTGCAGGTAGAAGTCATGACTGAGCTCATCAAACTTGGAAAATGCTCCACTGGGGATTCAGGTGATACTGAAGATAAATTTTGGTACCTTTCCATGTAGACATGGACAGCTCCAAAGCTTCTAAAGCATTTGTTTTCTTACATTCACATAAGCTCCATGGTACAGTTTTGGTGCTAATCACAGTAGATCTCAGCCCTGGGACAGATTTTAGGCTCACTGGATCACACTTTAACGTCTCACGTCTCTACGTTTTATTCCTCTCTTCCCATTTCCCCATCTGTGCCACTGCAACCTAATCATCTCAGATCTGTGATGGCTACCCTGAATCTCATTACAAAGGTAAAGAGAAAATCATGGCATACCATAATGCTAATAAGCTAAATCAGGTTCTGACTACATCTGCTTTCCCTTTGCTGTTCAGATATGCAGTAAGAGGTGTTCTCAGCTAATTATTTAAAAGCCATGACTCACTCTATTGCTTACAACATTCACTGAGCCAAAGCCCAAATAAAGGTGGTGCTGATAGATGCAGCATTAATTCCTGCTTTCACACTTTGAAAAACATTTCCTCTCAGCTTTATGTCCTCCATATTGCCAGTCAGAATTTCCTTTTGCATATGGTTCCATAATCGTTTGAATTAATGTGGTCAGCGGCCCTCTGCAGGGTGGGCTCCTAACATGTGAATGTCTGCTGCTTATTAGCAGAAGTTCTTGTGCAAGATGGGAAGCTGAGAGAGGTCAGTACTACGTTCATTTGATTTAAATATTAAACGATCTGTTCGTGTCATCCTCTCCTCTGACTGAAAATCAATGGAGCTTTACTGCTCTGAAATGGAAAGGCTATCTCACCAAATCAGGTTTTTCTGTGTGCAATTCAATTAATACAGTACAATGAATTATACATAGCCAGTGAACAAGATGTTTGACATGGTCATAGAGCTGCAGATGAGATTTGTAGGTGACCTACAGGCTCAGATCCTCTCAGTGCATAAAGCTCCAGCTCTCACTGTGGATTATGATATCCAGCAGACCTCACTGCTCTCCCTCCATCAAGATGCTGAAAGCCCTCCCTCTGTGCTCTTAATTAATATGTTCAATATGTAACAGAATAACTTACATGATTAACAGCTCCTTTTCTACATACATGACTGCATAACAACTAAACAAAGCATTTATTACAGCAGAAAAAGGGCAAAGCTGATAGCAACGTTTATTTTCACTACTTGTTTCTGCTGTGATACAACAAAGATAAATTCTTTAAATAATGATTTTTAAAAAGCACATTTAATTGCATTCCAATTAAATGCCCTATGCTTTAACCTGTGAACTGACTGCTACCACCTTTGTTTTTACACAAATAAGACAGAGAAATCTGATATAATTCTGATTCAGATCTCACTCTGCTAAGTCAAATTCAACTGTACAATAAGAAACAAAGCACAAAGTGCTGAATCTCGAGGCAGAAGCACCAAAGTGAAGCTGGAAGGGATTAGTACTAACCCCTGGTTAGAGTTTGAAGGCTGGGACTTAAAATATCCCAGGATTGCAAGGTTTTGTTCATACACAGATACTCAAACCAGACAGAATTACCAGCTCAGAATTACTGAGTAAGTCTCAGTATTAATCACCAGATACTCCTAGTTCTGAACTGCTGGTAATTATTTTTGCCTCTTTTTCTGGAATTCTAATTTTATACTTAGAAATAATTCAATATCTGGGTAGATATGATGTTAGTCCTTCCAATTCAGGCAGCAAATGATGCAAGTGATTTTACTATCTTCTGTCCATGGTTGACAGCTTATGTGTGTTGACTCTGGATTTCACACAGTTTGTGTTACTTTTACAATAAATATTTATAAAAGAACAACACTCACATTTCGGATACGCACATGTTCTATACCTACACATTAGATCTCTGGAAGACATTCTTACAGTACAAATAATAAGTAGTATGATATTATCTGTATAAATTGGAGGATAGAAGAAGAGAATCCCATAAAACTTTACTTTTTTTTCAAGAAACTAACATTTCTCCTTCCATAATCCTTCCTTCTCTGAATTCGTAATATATGTTATATAATTTGCTACAGAAAATCACTTCTGCAGCACAGTACCTAGCTGTGTTCTTAAAACAAATTGTTTCATAGGGGAACAGTGCTCTCCAGTGATCAAAGAAAGGAACTGTTTTAGTCATAAACCAGGTATTTTTGCTCTTCTTTATTTTCTAAGCTTTACTTCCTTTTTTCCACAGTGATTGATAGGATTATCTTCTACATAAATATTCACATTTTCACTTCCAGGACTTTTTTTCCTTTTCTCAATGAAATATGTCTTGCAAGGCTAATTGTTTTATACACTTAGTTCTCCTTGAAATTCCCACAGCTCCTAACACCCACTTCTGAGAACTTAAAGCATTCCTTGGCTAAATCACATGAGTATTAGCGAAGTTTTATTTACAAAACTAGTGATCATTTATGTTCATGAAAATTGTAAACCTATGGCTAATTAATCATTAAAGTTATTGAAAGTATTCAATGTAGTTTGTTTTATATTTTATTTAGAAATAAATTGCTGGAGAATTTTCAACTAAAGAACTACAGAGAACCTTATACAAAGTTTTAATAGTCACATACACTTAAAACATAAGAGAAGAGACAAAAATAATAAATCCTTTTTTTCCTGCTATTCTAGTCTCTTTGTAAGAGAAATATTAAGAACATGTTAGACCTTCACTACTTTATGTCAGTACATTTAAGCCAGTAGAGAGAAGGAACAAGACTCATCTTGACATTTTATTCATCCATTAGCCAGGTATCTGGTAAGCTCAGGCTTCTGCTGTACTTGATGGAGAGAAATAGCTACATCATCCTTCTTTAAGAGATGTGAGATGAACCATCTTCCAGAGATGACTTAGTGAATACAGAATGAGCCTAGAGTACTAATGCACGTGTCCATCTGTAGAGGATGATGGTGACTGGTTGAGATGAGTCTACATCATGCTGGTAGATACGATTCAAGATCCTAGATTCTGGATCAACCAAATAACCCATCAATTGAGGAAAAATCCTCACTAAAACCAGAATTCAAAGCCATATTTTGTAAAATGTGTTTTAAACACTGAAATAGAATAGATCCATTATACTCTTATTTTAATTACCTCTATTACCATGCAAACAGGCACACCAGTGTCCAAGTGCTGAGATGCAGTTTAAAATAATGTCGCAATAGTACAGCCTACAACAAGGTCGTTCTTCAGAAACAGGACAACAGTGTTCCATGCAGAAATTGTCTGCTGATGGCAGAGCCTTCACTGGCTCTGAGCTATTGAAACTGTTCTTTTTGTGTCTTCAGTCTCTTGAAAGTACAAATATCTCCTGACAGTATGTGGTTGTATTCCAAATAGTAGTGACTGCATCATTTTCATGTTTCTTAGGATCAGAGCACAGACGTGCCATGTCTGGATTAGTGCAGCAAACTAAGGGTGGAGCTGTAGGATGAAACAGCTGATGTTGAGGCCTTAAGGTCCTCATCATATGCAATTCAGGAAGATTTATCTCAGTCGAATTCCTGTCTGGTCCTACAGACTGAGTGACTGTCAGTGATTAGATTGTGTTAGCTGTGCTACTGGCACATCTTCTCAAGCTTAGCTTCATCCAAAATGAATCCAGTTTGAGTATCCCACTGCAAACTCTTCCTTGTAAACCACACTACAGTGTAAACAAAAGTGAAACAAAATGGGATTATTAGGAGAAATTTTCCTAATATGGACTACATGAATGCTAACACGTTCAGTGAAGACGATTTTTCATTAGTATTGCTACATTTTATCTTTAAACTGCTGATGGGACATTTGGAAGCTATTCAAATTTACAAAGTGATGGTGTTCGTCTTAATACAAGCACCTTTAAAATAAAAAAAGACATCCATGTCCATGTGTGCACTTTACACAATACTTTTGCTTTGTGGAGGATATTTCTATGGAAAAGTTACAGTTAAAGATCTTACATGTATCCGTTACTTTTCCAGCTTCACTTTTTAAAGATGACATGAAATATGTTAAAAACAGGCCTTGTCTGCCTTTAAAGCTGTTAGATTATTTTAGTTGGTAGTAGTATATTTCAAACATCTTCATATACACCATACTGTGCCTTTACTGTGTAAATTTGTTAACTCTATACGTGCGTTTACTCTAGTAAAAAGATTTTGTGTGACCAGCCTGCAGACTAAGACCTTGAATCACTAGCAAAATTATATTTAGCTTCTAACTTATTAGTTATGAAGCATGTTTTTCAATTCCAAAGTCAAACTTATGTTACCAGATATCACAAAACTGACTTTTAGAAAAATATAACGTTTTTAACCATGATGTTCTAGAGACAAAGGAGAAGCTAGATATATGGGGAGATATAAGGCAATAAGAGACAATGAATATTATCATAACACCTATACTTGTACTGCTCACACCTATTTTTTTCCCCAGACAATCTGGCACAGTCTAGCTACATTCATGCTTTTGCCACTCAGAACTGTGGCCATAATCAATTTTTTCTTTGAGAAAAATTTTTAGCCCTTGCAAACTCCCATGTTGTAACCAGGTATTGTTTAAGGAAATGATCAGAGTCCATGACTAAAAGTGTTCCAGGTCCATTCTAAAAACTTAATAGAAAATGCAATCATATGGCAAAACCGATGTCTACACCTGGTCCAGTTTAATTTTTGAGTATAGACTTACCTTCACAGTGATACCAAAGTTTTAATCCCTGCACAGTAGTCTTAGTCAAGGTCCCATATTCATATATATGGAAAGCCACTTGGAAACACAAGTGCATGGTTTCAGGGGTACTTGCTATTTCTGTCATCCCCTTAGCTTTACAGCAATAGGCATTCTCTTTAAAAATAAAATCTTGAAAAAATATCATAATTTTACTAGTAGGTCAAGGGGAGTTGCGACAGCACCAAGCCTGTCAGAATTCAAGAATTTGGACAATACTCTCAGGCACAGGGTGTGATTCTTAGGATGGTCCTGAGCAGGGCCAGGAGTTGGACTTCAATAATCTTTGCGGGTCTCTTCCAACTCAGGATATCCTGTGATTATTCTATGTTTCAATTGAGATACCTTCAACTGAGGATTTTTTTTCCTGAATATTTAGATAGTTGAAAACCATAGACAAACAAACCAGGAAAGTGATTCAGAGACTGTTTCTCTCAAAGTTCTTCTTTCCCTCACCTTCTCCCTATCATTCTCCCTCTCCTTCTCTTCCTTCTGTGAATATTTCAGTGAGTTAAGTTCAGTCTCCTTCATTCCTGCTTTCATTGCTTTGGTGGGAGTTACCACACTTCATCTTTAAAGTTTGGTGGTATGTGTCTATAAAATGCTTTTCTCTAGTGATTTTAGCATCAAAAAGAGAAATATCTTTCTCATTTAAAAAGAAGTAGAATAGCAAGAATAGCACCTTAATACTGTGGAATAACTTATATATCATTTAACAGTATCTTAAAAATATGTACTGAAGAAAAGAAACAAAAAGAGACAAGAATTCAGACTTGGGTATTCTTTGCAGATCTTATTATCTGAAAAGCAAAAATTGTTCCTTTGAAGAAAGCCACCCTAAAAAGAGATTTCCCGGATCTCTACTGAGAGTTCAGAAATCTGCTTTCTTGATTCCAGTAAGAGATTAGCTGATCTTAAAGAAAAGTATAGCACAAAATCAAGACTCTCCAAAGATTTATTAGTATTCTACATCAGTCACTTTTCTCGTTGGTGTTGTTGGACATATAAAAATGTAGTTGCCAGTCACTTGTAATTTCTGATCTAAAAATGTTACAGAACAACTAACTAGTGCCCATCTAAAGTATTCACGTATGTTAAATTAAAGCAAGATGGCTGAAGGTTTTTTCTTTTTCATTTTCTGAGAACGGTGATTATATCAAATATGTCCTTCCATCTTATGAGGAATTATATTACAATTTTTATTTGCACTGCTTTTGTTAATGAAAAAAGTATATTGACCATCTAACCTTTGAAAATATAATAACTGATTTAGACAATAAGTTTTGGGGTCAGGGTCCCTGTCTACCTATATCTGTAGAACCATTAGTCCTACATAAATATAAATTATAAAAATAATCCAATAAAATCAATAAGCACCAAGACTGATATTCATTACTCCCCTTTAGTTATTTTTGTGGAAGTTGGTTGGTCTAATATTGGCAAATTTAGTCTCTTACTCAAAAAGTCCCATCTCAATTTAAAATATCTTCTTGTAGTGGCCAAGAAAAATTCTTTGTACTTGCTCTTCATTTTAGTGTTGCCAGATCTTACCTTGTAAGCCACCATTGACCTCCTATTGCCATATGAGTGACATATGGACAATAATTTTGGTAAAATCACAACTTCAGAACATTCAGTTTTCCACATTCCTTCCTAAAGAGAACTCAGTCAGCCACCTGATGTATCTCGAGAGGCGAGTTCTTTCCCCTCATCAACATGGGCTGACATGTCACAGTTCAGTTTCAGAACTATCTTTGCAATGGTCTCCTAGTTCTTAAAGGGCTTGCAGATAATAACACCCCCACTGCCTTCTCTTCACGCTCCATTCCCATTTATCCAAGTGGTCCATTTGTCCTTAGCTTAATTCAAGTTTAAAAATCCACAAATCTTTTCTCACACAGTTGGTCTCCTTATACCACTCCTTACTCCTTCCTGTACTTTCTCCATTTCAATTTTCTGCCTGTACTGTAACTCCCAGCTGCAGTTCTCTTAGGGTTCAAGGTTTAGAGTACTTGACAGATACGGGTAGCTATGAGTGCCACAACATTTTTTGAAGTTATTGAGAATTGTTGCTTATGCTTCATAGTGGCTGGGAATACAGAGAATTTTTCTACTACATTTTTCTTCTCCCATTCACTCATGCTAGTAATACCACCAAAGTTCTCTGCCATGGGTTATTCTAGGAGTTTTCTGTTTGTATCCCTAAAAGTGTTACTGATTATATTAGGCAAATTTAAAAATCAATAGCCTTGTCAAAATTCTGTTTCTAATCTTATACCCAGACGTTACACAAATTTTATTCCTTGGGTTACTCTGTACATTAAAAATCACATGAAGCATACTGAGATTTACATTTTCTTGTGCTCACTAATTTATATACACTATTTGTTTCTTGCACATCTGCACTTTACACTCTCTGTGTTTTTCATATTTTCATTCAGTTCTCTTTATTCTGACTGGTTCAATTACAGTTCTGTTTGGCTTTGATATCCTCGTTCATATTTTGTGCCAAAAGCTAGAAAACTCTCTTAAGTTAGAATATTTTAAGAGCAAGCCAAAATTACTAGATAAAGTTTTTATATTTTCAAGTACTCTGAGAAGGTTTTGTAAAGGTTAAATTTGAAATATGTATCAGATTCAGTTTTTAAAATACTTCAGCATTTGCAATATGAAATCCTATTGTCTTGGAATTAGACTAAGTTGCTGAAGTGCCTGCAGCAGATTTAAAAATCCATCATAGGCTCCAGAGTCACTTAGTGAGTATCTGTACTGCAGATGAACTATTCATGCCCCAAAAGCTGCACAGAGATCCATCAAGGCTCATTTGTTCCCCATCTATTAAACTACTCTTTGCAGACCAGTGCGATGCTATGATTTAACTGTTTATACACTCAAGTTTATACTGGGGGAGGGCAACCCCAATCCATCCCACTCCTACCAGTTTGATGCTAGTGCCAGAACAAGATCCCAAGAGCATGAAGAGGGATTGCAGGTGAGCAGAAGAGCAGCTGAAGGGCAGCACAAAGGAACTCCATCTGCCCTAGCCAGTAAGGCAACTTCATGGGCATCCTAATTCAAGTGCCTCTATGCAAATGCACATAGCATGTAGAATAAACAGGAGTTAGAGACGTGCACACACCTGCAGGGCCATGACCTTGTTGGCATCATGGAGACATAATGGGATGGCTCCTATGACTCGAGTGTTGAAATGGAAGGATACAGGCTCTTTAGGAAGGACAGGCTGGGACACAAGGAGGAGATGTCACCCTCTGTGTCAATGACCAGCCGGAGTGCATGGTGCTTCCTTTGGGGATGGATGAGGAGCCAACAGAGAACATTGGGTCGAGAATAAAGGGAGGGAATGGACAGATGATATTATAGTGAGGGTTTGCCATAGGCCACCCAAGCAGGAAGACCAAACGGATGAGGTTATCCATAGACAGATAAAAGCTGCCTAATTGTTCACAAGCCCTGGCCCTCATGGGCCAGTGTCTGTTGGAAGGTCAACTTAGCAGGGCATAAGCAGTCCAGGAGGTTCCTGGAATGCATTGATGATAACCTCCTTCTCCAAGGGATAGGGGAGCCAGCAAGGAGAGGTGCTATGCTGGACCTTGTTCTCACCAACATGGAGGGGCTGATGGGGAACATGAAGCAGCCTGGGCTGCAGGACCATGAAATGGTGGAGTTTGAGATCCTTAGGGCAGCAAGGAGGGCACACAACAAACTCACTACGCAGGACTCCAGAAGAGCAGATTTTGGCCTCTAGAGGTACTCTGCCTGGTAGAGTACCATGGGATCTACTGGAAGGCACCCCTGCCCAGGGCAGCGGGGCTGGAACTCGAAGATCATTAAGGTCTCTCCCAACCCAAACCATTCTATGATTCTGTGATTACCATACAGCCTGAAGTACAGATGACTCTTCATCTGAACTTGATTGCAATAGATGCCAAAGCAACTTAAAATTACATTCCTCTCAAATTTTTCTCAGAGTTAAGAGGTGATATTTTCAAAGAGTTGATAGTTAAATGTCCTTTGACAGGAGCAATTCTCTTTGTTCACACATAATTTTCACACAGAATGACATTCACAGATGAGCAGTGTTTGATTTCTACAGCACTTGAATCCTACGCATGGCCATGCATAAAATGCTGTACTGTAGTTCTAATGTTTCAAAAGTCCACTATATTTGGAAGAAGAAATATTCCTACTGGTTGGATTCCTGAAAACAGAAGTATCAGGTTGTCCTGTAGGCAATAAAGCTAATGAAACATGATTTATTTTATATTTGAGTCCTATTTCATTTATGTAACCCACATCACCCTGGTAAAATTACCTCTGCTCTGCACCAGATGATCCTTTATGAAGTACACACACAAGAAGCAGAAAACATGCACTAGTGTTGAACTACAGCATGTGAAATGGCTGCTTGTTACCAAAGAGAATGTATAATGGCTGATTTCACTCTCCATTGGCCTCAAGAGAGGCACTATTTTGGCCCTTTCTCCCTTTAGCCAGTCACCCATTCAGTAAATTTGTAGGGACATCATTAATTATCTTCAAGAATTCTACTCGGCTTTCAGTGAGATTAAAATTATCCAACATATTTCAAAATTATAAAGAAAGGACTGACATACAAACTTAATGGAATAGCCTTCAAATTAAACTCATTTCATCAGGAAAAAAATGCTAAATTTTCTATTCACGTTGGTGGTTATCAGGAATACTTCTGAGCACAAACATGGTATAAAATGTAGCAAATTGCGTGCAAGAGTCCTCAGTTTATGGGGGATGAACACCAAGTTTATCTATAGAGAGTTATAACTTTTAAAACAAGCAAACAAAAAGAAAAAAAGCTAAAAACTTGAATCTATTCCAGTATGTGCTCAATTTCCCTTCTCTATTTATTGAGCTCCTGAATAAGTTATTCACCCACAGTTCCCAAAGTGTGATATTTTTCTGCCAACAAAACAATACCAGAACATGCTTGGGGTTTTTCTGTTCTTTTACCTAGAAGCTCTTCATATGTTTTATTTATATTTTTTCCATCCTAAGTAACACAAAATAAAGCATTTATTATGTGCATTTCCAAGCAGGAAGCTGAAGGTGCCGCTCCCAGAAGCCTCTGTGTTGTCATTTAAAAATTGAAAAACCATAGATATAACAGAGACTATTTGGAGCTTTCTCTTCTTGTTCTGTTGACAAAAAGCAAGTGAAGCAGAAATTGCAGCTGTAACTGCTCAGCAGTAGTAATTTACAGTAGTAAATATCTGGCACAGAAGGAAGGAAGGTCCAACTACAAGAAGGGGTTAGAAGGCTGAAAGCAGGAATGTCAGAGATGCAACACTCCTTGCAAGGGAGTGACATTTCATCACTTGGCCAAGAGGTAAGATCCAACCATTGCCATGTAGACGTCCTGGAACTGGAATGCTCAGGAGCCCAAGCTCCGTGGACACTTTTGTGCTGCAGAGCTGGCCTGGGGGATGCACCCACAGCCGGGCTGAGGTGGCCCATGAAGCTGCTCTTGGCACTGCGGCTGGTGCAAGTGTTTACAAGGAATCTCCTTGTGACCCATATTTGCAGACTCCATGTAGAATCATGTATTGTGACCAGACTCTAAGCAAGCATTGTTCCTTATCTTTTTCCTTTAGATTTAAGCACAAATATGCATTTAGTTTGCCTTGAAGAGTACCATAAAAATTCTCCTAAACAGGCCTCTTCAAAAAGAAACTTTATTCTGAGGAGGATTTTCAGCTAGTTTTGGTTATAGCTGTTCTCTGTCTGGAGAATTAGTCCAGTTTTTTAGCCTGTAAGATGAGAGATATTTGCCAATTTTCCATCTATATTTGTGTGGTTCTGCAGAAGATCTTTGTTGAAGTTTAGCCTTACTATATATACAAATGGCAAAATGTGTGGATAAGTTGAAAACAAAAATATTGTTTTAATAAAAACAGGGCTATCCTGCAAATAGGATAAGAGCTTGAGAGACCTGTGCCAAACCTAGAGACCAGAGGGTCATTGTGTTGGCTGCTGAATGGGGCGAGTGGTCCCCCGCAGTTGTTGGGGAGACCACTGAGCCTGGGGGTCAACTGAGACACCCATTTGTGTGTGTGTCTGAGCACAAAGCAGGAGAGGTCAGGACACCTGGGGCCAGCGACCAGGGGAGTCTGAAAGTATACAAGCCTGGTCACTGGAGGGCTCCATAACATGACGTTAGACCTTACAGTCATGTAACATGTCACATGTGTAAGATCATAGTCATGGTCATGGTCATGGTCAGGTAATAGCTGAGACATTTGTACTCCTCATGTACAGCTGTTTTATGCAGTAGATTTTTTCTATTCAGTTTGTCAAGAAGTGTTTCTAACTAATGGAACAGTTTCAGTTCAGTCAACTCTGGACCCTTCCTCCACATTCACATCTCTTTTGCATATGGAAAACAGAAAAAGTGAATGACCCTGAGCAGAGGATTACTGTAATGCTTTCCCCTTCCTCCTCCATTCTCATCTACCTTATGTCTCAAAAGTATTCTACATAGGTCTCCAAAGATGATATTTTTCTACCATCGTCAGTCATAAAGGAAAAATTCCATGCGAATGAAGGCTTCCCAGGGATTCCTAGAGTAACACATTTTCCAGAGAAATAACTAAACCCACCATGAAACAACATGTTATTTAAATTCAAGTAAAATATGGTGTCATGCTAGAAAGGTTATTTAGCTTTTGAAGCTTGAAATTCACAAACCCATGAAAAGGATGCTAAAGGAGTAACAATTATTTTAAATTGCTGGTCGGGTACAATGGTTGCAGCTATGCTTGGCAACTGGGTTTTGAGGACTGCATTAGCACAGCAGTTCAGGCATAGTTCTGCTTACAGCCCTGTTTATCTGAATGCCAGCATTATTTGTCTCTGTAGAATGAATTTAAAAAGGGTTTAAAAATGTAGATAAAATTCTTTTTCATTTGAATCAGTGATTGCTATAACAGATACATCCATTATAGAATGGAAATTAAGTAGCAGTGTAAAGCACTAGACAGCATTGCCTTGGTGTAGTTGAGAAGCAGCAGCCTGAGTAATTTGCTACCTTCTGTCTTGTGGTAATTCTTGCACCCCACATGCTGCTAACTTTACATTGAAAATGTATTTGTCATTTTATCTGACAGTCATCTCTCGTGGATTGTCAAAGTCTATTGGTCTCTTTTTCAGACCAACAATCTGCTACACTACTGTGAGCACTCTCGACTCCCACCAAAGTGTAATTGAGATTATCCTATCTGAATGCTCCCTTTCACCCCTACAAAATTTTAAATAAACTACTTCTAAATGAAAAGTGCTCACATAGGCATGTAATTAAATCCTTTAGTAATAATCCCTTTATTTAAGTCAGTGCAATTTCTTATGAGTAGAAGACCTGCAACTCACAATTTGAAGAGTCTTGGTAATAACTCTGTTCAGGAAAACCACTGTGCCCACACAAAGCCTTCTCCAGATGGAAGCATATGCAAAAATTTGGCCTGATCAGTACTTGAATAGGATATGTGAGTGAACACTGATTGCACTTGCATCACGGACTGATTCACAGAATAGCTTTCTACATCATCTAAAATGATGTTTCAAGGTTCTTGAATATGCTGCGTTCAGGTAACCAGCTTTTATTAAAAGGATTTTAGCAAAGGAGACAAAATGAGATTTTTTTTTTTTGCCAAACTTTCCACAATCTAAATAACCTCAGGTCTGTCAATCTCCTTTTACCTCCTTATGGTCTCTCTGTAATTTCCCCTGCATGCAGGATTCGTCCCTGGCCCCACTCCTACACAGATCTGAAATGCTATTTTCTCTGCAAATAGCTGTCACATTCCACTCTAGAACAGACTACTCCTCTTTGATGGACACGGTGCTATTTCTGTATGAAGTTTGCTGGCTGCTATATTATTCTCCAGGGTGAAATGAGAAATAAAGTCACAAAACATCAAATGGAATATTTTCACCAGAAAAGAGCTTTGATAATTTGAATGCCTTAACTTCTGGTTTCCAGATCTTCCTTATGAGACACCTTACAAAATCCATACAGTCCCTCCAATATTCATAAAAATCCTGAGGCACCTACACTAAATGAACAATGCAAAGGAAGAGCTGGGCACTGTAAAGCTAGATATCATTAGTGGTATCGTTATTACAGTAGTTCCTAGCACACTGTTAGCCTAGCTGAATTAGCACTCTTTCCATACAATTCACAGGCACAGTTTGGGAATTAGCCCATGCAATGTCCACCTCCAATATAGTTTGGATGTAGTTGCTCTGGATTGGAAGCAAAGACTTCCTTAATAGCAAGGAGGTAGGCAGATTTTACCACCTGGGCTCAGAGCTAGTGTCCATATCTCCCAGCATGAATGTCACCTCAGCATCAAGTGAGCATCTGAGTGCAGAGCCATGCATAGTGTAACAATAAAAAATAGTAATAAGTCATTTGTCTATGTATGGCTTTACTAATCTCAGAGAGGTATCATTTACACGATAGACTCAATTTTAGTTTGCAAATCTATCATACATGGAGGTACCTTTCAATATGCCTGAGAAGTCAGGTAGATGAGTTGTGGTTGGTCCCCTTGAAATCCAGGTGGAGTATAGGTGTCATCATGCCCCAGAATAGGTAGGAATGTTTGCAAACAAATTTTTAATCTCAGTTACACACCACTAAGGCAAAATTAGGCTTTCTGCAGTACAATAAGAAGAAAGAGATCTTTGAAGAGATCTGGAAGAATCCCTGACAATTTTGGGGAATGAGATTCAGTTGCAAATTAAGACATTTCCATTTAGGTGTCTACATGCAGTTGTAGGAGTCAATATCCCATTATTATCAATAAGGAGCTGAGTTCAATTCACATGTCCAAACATATGTGCTTATTGTCATGTGAAAATATGATAATAAGCACAAAATGTTCAAGATATCCAGCAGAATTGGCACAAATGGCTGTGGACTTATGTAAGATGTCTTGTCTATCTGGATGAGTAACTGGGAGCCAAGTATGTCTAAGCAACTGTATCAAAATGTACATATTTTTCATAATTAGTGCTTCCTCTGACCATAAAATAAATTAATCAGACCATGGAAAAATGTGTCATGTAGTGGACTTTCAGCATCCTATCGACCAACCTGAAGGTCACAGAGCCCAATATGGAGGGAAAATTATGCTTTACACTTTCACCAAATTTTGGGGCTTTTCCCCCTTTGTTCTAGCTTCAGATCAGTTAGAGAATATGGTAATGTGCATCAAAGGCACTAAACAATGAACAGGAATAATTTGGAAAGACTCCTCTTATTATTTAAATTTTTTGTGTTCAAACTCCTGTGTCAGTAGTGGTGAAAGGAAAGTGTTTGTTCAAGATAAAGCAACAAAAGCAGATACTTACCATTGAAAAGAAATGTGGTAAAAAGGATGAAAGCCTTATTTTTGCTAAAGAAGAAAACTTTTAATAGTCATTCACTTCTAATTATTCCCAAGCAATAAATGAATAGAATAGTGAAAGTTGTTAGTATAATTTTCTATTCATCAGGAATGCCAAGTACGAAGGATTATTTACCATTTGCATATCATTGAAGTTAATGCCACTTGCATGTTTTACAGAATATAACAAAATGTTAAACAAAATTAGAATTTAAGCTATCATTGACAATACATTAGTGACTTTCTCATAAAACTTTAAAGTAAGAAAGACATATAACAAGAAGACTGAATTGCAGGATCTTTGACAATCAGTTTCCATTTTGAGACAAAAGCCACTGCTGCCCATACTCATTCCATGAAGGAGAGTTCAGCCTAACCCAAGCCAATGGTCATTTTACTTTCAATAACCTATCCAGTGCTATCCTATCCAGTCTTTTGGAATAGTGATTTAATGTACATCGCTGTGGAAGGACAAGCATGTACAGATTTAACCTTTAGATATCCTGAACTACCTCTAATAGCCTGTGTATCTCTATTGACCTTAGTGGAATCACAATAATGAAAACAAACTAATAAACTGCTGTTAGTGTGTATTGCTCCCCAAGGGAAAGGGAAGGTGACAATGCGGCGGGCAGGGCACTGTCCCCTCCAACACAAGGACAGTTTGACAACACTCACACAAGAAGAGCAGAGCAGGCCAGTGACAGAAACCAAAGCCAACCAGGAGCACAGTGACAGCCAAACATCTCTGTAGCTCACACCTTATCTCCCAACAGGATGATATGGGTTACAGCTGTACTTCGAGCATGGACAGCCAGTCTCTTCAGAGGGGGTGCTGCAGAGCTTGTAGGTGCACTCAGGGCCCTGACATGATTTCCCAGAAAATGTGTCATAAAAGAAAGAAAAATTCAGCATGTATAAATAGACATAAAACAGGTTACAGTATATTTTTGAAGTTTGAAAGACAAAAGTAATGCATATTTGAAATCATTCATCAGATGTTTCCATGGATTGATCCAGTGAGTTTGCTCCCTAGATTCCTTCAATGAAATCCTGAAACAATCATTAATAAGTAGAAGTGGCATACAGTGGGCACGTCAGGAAATTGCTTTTCTTCCTCTCAGCCCTGCCTCCCTAAGGACAGGCAGTCATCTCCTACTAAGGGGGCTGAATATTGATCACCACTTTTGGAGTATTCTGCAAGTCAGACTGCTCTGAGTGGTCTGCATATGTGGAAGCAGATGTAACAAGCCAGGTAGATGTCCCTCCACTGATAAAGTCGAGGGTGTTTAGAGCTTATAACCTGGAGATGCAAAGTGCTTTGCAGCTGCCATCACTCCAGGACAACCTTGCATAATGAACAATTTTGTGAGATGCAATTCTACATCACAATTACACTAAAAGTGGCCCTCTAATATCTTGGACTGAATGTAATAGTTTGAGAAAGATACAAGACAGACTGAAATGTTCTGCAGGGCATCCCTGGCAAATGAACCATTCTGTGAGTTAAATTATGAAAATTCCAAGTTCCATTGCTGCCAGATTAATTTACAGGAAAATGTAAAGAAAGTAATTTTATTTTAGATCAGAGTCAGAAACATAAACTCATGGTGAAAGAGTTCTATCAAGTATGACAGGGTAAACTCAGCAGCTTTAAAACTGATAGCAAGAAAGCTGGAAAAATTCTCTAGGGGAACCCAATTTATTCTCATAGACATGACAAATTTAGGCTGTAGAGTTCTTTTAATGAAGGATACTTAGAGAGTGGAAATCACTTCATTCCCATGAGGGGGAAAAATAGAATAAAAACTGCTTTCAGAGAAGAAGGGGACCAAGCAAGTATGGAAGAAAATAGATCAGCCTAGAGTTATTTAAGAAGACAGAAGATGTTGCAATACTCTTTAGACGATAGCTCTTTCTAAAATCATTTGTTGGAGAGTTTAAATTTCCCTCTAAATTATTTAAGAAATGAGAGTGAGCTATCTCACCATGCTGCAAAAACAAGAACTATCACTGATAGAAAAGCAAAAGGACTCTTATCTGTAATAAGTATCAATTTCACAAGAAAATAGTCCTAAAAGCCAGAATGGTTGGCCTTTAAAACTCTTTTCCATTTAACCATCTTACATTCAGCTTTCCTTAACCAGAGAGAAAAAAAGAAGCAATCTCAGCCTTAGTTCAAGAGAATTTATCTTTGAAGTTATGATCACAATGTTTATCATTCAGCTAAGCACCCCCCTTTCAAAGTGGAGGTTGCACTGCAACCACCAGAGATAGAAAAGTTGAACATGAAAACTATCACTGTAAAGTGCTTTGAGGTATTCCAATGAAAATTGATTATTATTTGATAGAAGTCTATTGCCTACAGCCCACTCTGCATGTCTGAAGAACTCAGTTTTCCCAGTTTCCTTACTGCTGCCTAGTCTGCAGAAATGCACAGTTCAGTAATTTGCAGCTTAGAGGTAACCCTGAGGACACAACAAATATAATAAAGAGAAAACACATGAAGTAACATAAATTTGTGCCATTTCCTTAACATAATGCCTCAGATTAAATCTATTCTAAAACTTACCTCTAACACTGATTTTTTAAAACTTTCTAAATAAAGCAGAGAACTATAAAACCCAGTTTCAACTGAGTGATATTTTCTATTCCAGATTTTATTACAAATACATTGTGCATTGTGGTGGGTATGTATTTTGTCTCCTATAACTTTCTTCACTGAACTCTGTATAAAAATATGGAATCCTTGGATGAATCTCAGATGCCTGTTCCTCAAGAAAAACAGTGTATTGTGCTGACTTTATGGCAATTTAGTCTAAGCTATTTGAGAGCTTCACATTTATGAAGAGGCACTTCTGACACTCACATATAGATGAGGCCAGTGGGAAAATAAAAACTGTCCAGGCATAAGTACATTATGTTTTTGAGTACAAGGCTGGCAGAGGTAACAAAATTACTTCATTTCCTATTTTTCCAAAAGTGTCTTTCTGCTGTCACTGTTGTGATTAAAATAGAAAAGGAAATCAGGAAGCATAGGATGTTTGTGATCATGGAATGGAATGGTCTTTCATCAGTGGGAAAAGGCATTATCCTTGTTCTCCTAAGAGAGATGAAATGTTATGGTTACTGGTTTAAATATTGTTATGAAGGACTTTTTGCTCATTATGGCAAAACTCCATAAAGAAGCTGCAACCACCAAAGCCCACCCCTCCCTGAATATGCCTCTTGACTGGAACGTTGGAATGTGAGTTAAACCACCCAAAAGGAACTTAAGATAAGACAAAGGTGACGACTATTGTCCAATTATCTCTGGTCTAGGGAGATGTAAACAAGGCTGAGGGAGAAGTACTTACCCACAACAAAGCCAAACCCAGTAGCTGCCCTGAAAATCAGCTCTGGCTGGGTTCAAGGTGGGTGAGGCCACATCCCACAGGCTCGTCTGCTGAGGCCAGGTTAGCACACACTCCCCACAGCCAAGAGGGGAGGAGGAAAGGTTTAGGGTGTGTGGCGTAACCGCTGGTCAGCGGGAACACCCATCCTCCCTTACACAAACTGTCTCAGTTGTAGAACATCTCAGCCCGGGAAGGTCACATACACACAGGACATTCACAGGAGGCAGCTGAGGAGGTTTCACAAACCATCAAACATCCCCGAAGTGCCCTGCAAACTGATTTCTGAGGCCTTGCAGCAGAGCACTGCACATGATGCAAAGTGATGCAACAGATCCAGAGTCTGCTTCAAGAGAGAGTGTCAAACTTGCCCTCCCCAGGGGAGGTACCTCAGCATTCCCACCTGTCCTGAATGGATATTAATCCATTCAAGCCTACGTTTTGCAGGACCCTCACCATGGACTTCAGCATTATGGTCTCATTTGCATCTCAATTCAGGCAGAGGCATCTCTCCAACAATTTTTATAACTGGTTCGTAACGTCTCCTTATAGTAATGTCAGCAACAAGCTTATCTTCCTAAAGCCGTCTTCTACTTCTTATCCAAATATCCTAAAGTTTCATTACCTGTGATGGGACTTACAGCCCAGGATCAGCTTGCTCCTCTGTGCTATAGCATCACAAACCAGCTTTGCTTGTAATGCTTGTGTCTTGACCTGGTTCTGGAGGAAAACAGTGAAAGAAACCATCTATGTCATTTCAACATCAGTGTGCTTGGCAATAATATTGCCTGAGATGTTTCAGATTCACGAAAGATCATATTTTTCTAGCTTCAGACATTCAGCATGTAGATTAAATGAAAAGCAAATATAACTGTTCAATTTATTAGGAAGAGAATTTAGCTCAAGCACATTTCTATTTTAAAGTCCTTGCTAAAAGACTAAATTTAAACACCTTAAACAAATAACCAAGTGCCAAAAATATTTTCTAGATTCATTTATGATTTAGTTTCAAAAAACCTCTGAACATTACCAGCATATGTGAAAGTCAGGCTGCACATTTAAAACATGCATGAAGGTGCTTATTCTCAATTATCAGTTCACCTAAATGTTGGGTTAGTATTCCTTTGAAGGTGAGAACAACAAGGCAATTCCACATGTGTTCCCACCAGCCTCTCAGGTTCAGTCATGAGGGCGGTGGTGGTACTGGGGGGTTTCTTTGAGAACCCAAGCACATTTCTCACCTTATGCACCACATGCATTCTGGACACCTTCTCTCATTCTTCTTGGTCTTCCACACATCTTGTCTTCTAATACCATGTCTCTCCACCCAGAGTCTCACAGCTTTTTTTCTCCAGTCACTAAAATCAGAGCCTCAATATCTGGTTATCTCAAAGTAACTGACGTCCCCCTCAATCTATAGCCCTATTGACCATGGTGGTTTTTACTACACAGTTTTTGGGCTATTAATCCATAAACCCAGACAGAGAGGACTATTATTCCATATACCCAAATATATCTACACTCACAATAACCCTAATCCATCTGTCCATTTGTTAACCTAGAAAAGTTATATATAAATTTTGTATCACACAATGAACACTTCTCCCAAAAGAATTTCTGTCAAGTGCACAGAGCATTTGCTATCCTTGTCATGGTAAACTCAATGAAAAAAGAATAATTTAACATTTTTCAATATCTAATATAAAGCCATGATAATAATAACATTCTTTAGTTATTATTAATCTTCCAGTGGACTTAGATACTCAAACCATGTATTGGAAGATTTTTCTTCTACGTTCCATGGAAGACTAATGGAAAAAACCCCAATATGAGCATCTTGGAGGAAGTACAACTGTCTATGACTAATAATGTGCTTACAACCTCCTCTCCAGCCTCCAGCCCCTGTACACGTAGCACAGAGATACAGAAAATCCAGGCTCAGGCTCATTTCAAGAAAAAGTTCAAACCATAAAGAGGAGCAGACTGATTACTAAAATAACTGTTTCTTTTGTCTCTGGTGATCATGAAAAACAGTTAATCATTTTTGTTTCAGTAATAGAATCACAGAATAAGCTGAGTTGGAACCCACAACGGACCCACAAGGATCTTTAAGTCCAGTTCCTGACCCTACACAGGGCACCCCAAGAGTCACATCCTGTGCCCAAGAGCATTGCCCAAACACTTCTTGAACTCTGTCAGGCTTGGTGCTGTGACCACTTTCCTGGGGAGCCTGTTCCAGTGCCCAACCACCCTCTGGGTGAAGAACCTTTCTCTAATATCCAACTTAAACCTCCCCTGTCACTACTTCAGGCCATTCCCTCGGGTCCTGTCTCTCGTCACCCCAGAGAAGAGAGCAGTGTCTGCCCCTTATCTTCCCCTCCCAAGGAAGTTGTAACTGCAATGAGGTCTCTCCTCAGTGCCCTCTTGTCCAGGCTGAACAGACCAAGTGACCTCCTCACACAGCTTCCCCTCAAGGCCCTTCACCATCTTTGTTGCCCTCCTTTGGACACTCTCTGACAGCTTAATATCTTTCTTATCCCACAGTGCCCAGCACTCGAGGTGAGGCCGCCCCAGTGCAGAGCAGAGCGGGACAATCCCCTCCCTTGCCTGGCTGGCGATGCTGGGCCTGATGCCCCCCAGGACAGGGTTGGCTCTCCTGGCTGCCAGGGCACTGCTGATCCATATTCAATTTTTAATTGACCAGGACCCCCAAGTCCCCTTCTGCAGCGCTGCTTTCCAAGTTCTCATTCCCCAGTCTGTCCATTCAATCAGGCTTGCCCCATTCCAGGTGCACTTTCCCTTGCTGAACTTCATATGGTTGGCAATTGCCCAGTCCTCTGATTTGTCGAGGTCTCTCTGCTTTATGCATTAAAATATTATAGTTTCATTCCTTCACAAGTTTTCTCTTGCTTAGATTAAACCACTGCAAATGCTTCAAGATTTCTTCACAGGTTATGTTTTTGCTAGTGATTTTATTTTTAGTTGAAATCTTTCAGCCTGTTGAAATTGTTTGTCAGAAAGCCTGGTACACTGAAATAGGTGATATTTTACTAGTCCTCCTACCTGTTCTCCTGTCAGGGCTTACCAGAAGAAGATAAACTGTTTTTTGCAAGAGCATAGCACTGCTGACTCATATTTAGTTGTCATTTCAAGGCAAACCTTCACAGTTGCTATTTCATCAGTCCATACTCCTTCCTAAACCTAGAGCATAAATACATTGGTATGTCCATCCTTTCTCTAAGCAGATCCACCCTACAAATCTTGTTTTGGGTGTAACAAACCACTCAGTCTCTACTTCAGACATGCATTCAAGACTGTAATTAAAACTACAGTTTCGTGCTCTAGACATTTTCCCTCCATCATGGAATACTGGGCGTTACTGTCAGCTTCAGACACTGAAAGAGGTAGGGTGTAGGTGTGACCAAATAAGAAAAATCTTACAATCTTCTATGCCTTATGTTTATTCTTAAAATCTTATTCAGAGTAAGTGAGCACACAGCTTGGGGTGGATGATAAAAATTAAGTATGAGGGAACATTATATCGAAATATGTATATCTTTTCTCTCACAGTCTGTGACTACTTACAATCTTTCTCATGGACCTGACAAGTCCTTATGACCAACATCTTCTATTGAGTTTTCATGAGATATGTATATTCTTATAGTATATAGAAGACTAGCTATGTGGAGAGGAATCCTAACATGAGTTGAAAGAACAAAAAAGGCAAGGAAACAAGTCCACCTACATTTCTCAAGTGAATAATGTGAGTGAAAGAAAAAGAAACACAAAAGATAGAGGCTGAGAATGGATATACCTGGAGCCATGTAAGGTATACCTAAAATCTCCCTGGGTTACCTAATTCATAGGACATTCTACATAGGCATTTCATATTTGGGTTCATCTCTGAATTGCCTTTGAAACTTGTACGTGTTCCTGTAGCTCCCTGGGGAAATTAAGCAGAGGCAGGAGTTCAGCAATGATGAGAAAAGAGCAGTCAGAGTGTACAGATAATGTTGGCAATGCAGGTGCTTAACCACTGTCAATCCTCTTTTAAATACCATGAGCTTCTGATCTGAGCTCTGAGCACAATCTTTACAGACTCAACTGAAATAAACAGAATCCTTCTGAGTAAGCTGTGTATATCAGAACCAAATGGGACATTCAGATTTCTCAACAGTGCATGCAGAATGCAGATGTCATTGGCCAAAACTTCACAACGTATGTACATTTCAGAGCACTACTTTATGTGCAATGAATATTTCTGTATAAATAAATAATGAGCAGATCAAGATCAGATCTGCATTGTGCACACTTTAGCCAACTTATATCTTTACAAATTTGATCCTGTATCTGGGAACAAGCTTTATTATTTTAAACATATCTGTGTTTCATATTGCCAAGATACTTTCTAACTTCAGATGTTCCTTGAAGGCAAGGTCCAAGTACCATGAGTACCAATGTTGAGCAGAGAAGTGTTTAATTGCCATCTTTTATAGGCTTTACTTTATTTACATGTCCTTGCTTCATGTTTGGATGTTTTGGCAATAGCTTGAAATAATTGACTTGCCATCTTGTGTTTGCTTGCAGACAAGCAGTCCATCAAATATCATCCCACAACTGATTTCTACATTGATGCAAAATCTTATTCTTGTCCTTCACATATTCTTGTCCTCCAGCATATGAATAAAAATGTTTCTTCATGTTATGTTTAAAATTTTCAGAGAAAATTCACAAAACATTCAATATGCAACTTCTACAAAAGAGTCATAAAATGAGTTTAACTGGAGCTTTAGAGAGGCAGTCTTCTGCCTTTTTTTTTTTACCAAAGATGAATTTTACCTAGTCGGTCCTTTCGTAGTTACCTTAGATATATATTTATATATTTCACCTACATTTCTATCTATACTGCTCTACTTGTAGAGATACTATATTTTAAAGAACGTAACTATCTCCATAAATGCCCTAATGTATATGTAAACTGCATCAACATATCTGTACTTCTTTTTAGTTATCTTGATCTTTGAAATTAGCATAAAAAATAGTATTTTACTGAAGTAACTGCTACCAGATTATCAGTGCACTAGTTTAGCTACACCAGCATGATGGTAGAAAGAAATGGATCATGGCACAGACAGTGCTTAAGGGCACACTGTTCTGATCATAAGTGATATCAGTTAGGCTATTTCTGCCCCAGCTGCTTGCTGCTTCTCTGTCAGAATCCAATATTCTATCTCCTGAAATCCATAGCACATCTGTGTGTGCGTGGCTGTTTGTACCTTGGCTCTCTCAAAATACTGTACTGAGAAAAGACATATCAAGTAACCAGAAGTACTTTGTGCGACTCCTCCATCCTCATCAACACCTGCCACCATTCAACCTTGAGGTATATTTATGTTGTACAGCAGAATACGGTGCAGGAATTTATCAGTAAGCAATGAGTGCCTTGCTTCAAACTCAGAAATTCATCAGACATCCTCAGAGTGATTCTGTGTCCAAGTTAATAAACTTGCTGAGACACGAACAGAAGATTAAGGAGAAATCAAGTCATGATGGCAGACCACAATAGCAATACTTTGTGGTGGGAAAGCAACAAGAAGCTAGAGACAATTATTTCCTAATCTGATTCAACTCCAGAAAGAGCAGTTCGTTCCATCCAATTTTCTGCACCTTTTGAAAACTCTATAAAACATTTTAGTGTATCTAAGAATAAAAAAACTCTATTATTTTCTCAGGACTTTATAATCTCTTTCTCATCTGCCTTACTTATATTGTACTTATTCAATAAATTTTTAAAAAATGCAGAAGCCTAATGATCTCAATCCATTTCAGGAGATGGAAAAATATCTGGCAGTATTTGCCCAGGGAAACTGTTCTAGATCTTGTTGTTATGAGGCACAATTAAATGTAAATGTTCCTTTACAGAAAAAATACTACTTAATTTATGAACACATAAAATGGACTTGAAAACGATGGGATTTTACACCTATTCATAAGAATTTGGTGCTGTTCTTATAAATACAGGCACAAATGGCTTGTTCTCCTAATGTTCTTTTTCCTTTCCCTTTCTCCATTAATTGCAGCAAATTTCAAGGTCATATGTAAAGCTACTGCACAGGAATTTGCACTAATATACTAGATGCACAGGAATGTGTACTCACATATCCATTTCTATTTATTTGTAAAGTAATTAATCAATTGTTGCTTCAAAATAATTTTTCAAACAATTGGATAGTGTCCAATTAATTATTTTAATTGTTAATTTTACTCATGTTACTATCAAGACTCTCTATAAAATAGAGATTATACTGGTAAAATCTAAACCCATGCGATTTAAAACTAACTTACACTGTTTCAGTCAACAATATTCACTAGATAATGAACTGGAGGACTAATGGATTGCACCACTGTCAGTTTAAAAGATGAGAAATAAAAATATTTTTAAATTATGTGGGTTAAGAATGGACCACTGTATCTCAGAAAACCATGGAGAATCATTGTCAAATATTATTTTCCTATATAAATTTTCAATTTGATAGTTGTAGGCCCAGTGATCCACGATCTAAAATAAAATTCAAGTTTTTTTAAGAATTTTCATAGGGCATTAAAGATATACACACACAGCAGAATGAAATGCCATCAAGAATTACCAGCTCAAATTGTAGAAACAGCATATCTGGATCCTCATACAGTGTTCCTAAACTAAGTGCCTTGCATCTCTATAGAGGTTTTCAAACTGGGCATAGGGGCAGTTTGACAGTGGCTGTTTAGCTTCTGGTTTTGAAGCAAGTCATTTGAGGCTAGCTGGGAAATCTCTGCAATAGGTTTTACAAGGGCAAACAGTGATCAGGCAAGGGGGAATGGCTTTAAACTGATTGACGGTAAGTTTAGATTTGATATAAGGAAGAAATTCTTTGCTGTGAGGGTGGTGAGACACCAGAAAAGGCATTGAGCAAACTGTTCTTGCAGAAGGTGTCCCTGCCCATGGCACGTGGGTCAGAACTAGATGATCACTGAGGTCCCTTCCAACCCAAACAATTCTATAGTTCTATGATTTAATGAGGTATAAGTATACCTGAGGAATTTAGAGTAGCAAGTAATGATGACAGACAGGTTACACAGTGTGATCTGAATATGTTTGTTGGGAATGCCCCTTTCAGTTTCTTTAATGCAACAAAGCTCGAGATTATACAAGGAATTACTAAAAAGTAGATATTGAAAAGGTTACTAGCTTTGAGATAATGTATACTTTGCAGTGAATAAGTGAACTAATATGTTCTGGTGCCTTGCAGAAGTGGAAAAAAAAGCCCTAATTGGATCTTTGAATATGAACACAGGAAGAACAATGGGAAAAGAGAAGGAGACAATGTTTCATCTTCAGAAAAACTTGTAATCATTGATGAAGCTAGTATGACAGTTCTGTTCTCCATATTTCATCAATAAAAGACTGGAAGAAATTTGGAAAAGTATAAAAATGAAGCCATAATGAAAGAGAGAAAATGCATTACATGCATTAAACAAACATGTAGCTTTTATTCTGCTTTATTACAGCAAATAAGTAATTTTTTAGAAAGAAAATAATGTATTTGACAAGTATTTTGAGCTAGTAGAAAAGGGCTTGCTGACTAAAGATAAAAAAAATTGGATTAACATTTTCTTTTACATTTACAGGTAAAAGAAATGGTTCCATTTTCTACTTTTTGTTCTGGTAAACTGATGGCAAGATCCTTTCCAAAAGTTATTTTTCAACCATTAATATGCCATTGGTCTCAGCAAAACAGTGAGAAGTAATTTCTATGTTGGGTGACATATAAAGAATCAAATTCTGGGAATAATGTTTTCTTCTTTCAAAAAAACATTAATTCATTATAAAATCTTAATAATTGAGCTAGAAAACATCATAATTACATTATAATGCATTCACTTATGCTTTATTCTGACTAATTCCAATACTGTGAGAAAATAACCACTATGAAATCCTAGAGACAATTGCTGTTCAAGCATCCTCCCCAGGACTCTGTTGAAAGAGAGACAACATTTCTGGTTAGTCCTGCCATCCACACCCACTGCTGTGGGATTCAGTAGCACCTACACAACCTCTGAAGAGCATTTAGAGAATGGGGCAGGGAGATACAGCACTTCCTGTGTGCATCCCCTTGACTCCCATAACATTTCAAACATCAGGGAAAATGCTTCCTAAAGCTGTTATCAGTTCTTATATGAGTTTAGAAGCTCCTCTTTTGGAAATGTAATTTGCAGACAGATATCCTCCTACTGGAGAATGTCTTTTTCCCTAAGAAATTTTATGGGCAAAGAATGAGTTTTCCTTTGGGAAGTGGGAAAATGCTGGATGTGCTTTGCTCCTGCCAAGAAGGCAACAAGAACATGAATGCTTCTCAGAGCCTGGGCTGAATCAGAAGAGATGGAGAAAGGCAAAGCAAGAGGAGAGAAGCTGAAATCCTGTGCTGAGGAGGGGGGTAAGGGCAGCTGTGTTCGGAGCTCCTGGCTCACAGAGCTTACAGCTGCAGAGCTGTGCTGTGGGAGGGGCAGGGATGATCACTCAAGTAATCTCTCTCTCACTCCTTTCCCTGCAGGATGAGGATGTCTGCCTGCTACTACACCCTCACTCCAGGTCCCGCAGGACTTAACAGAGACTGAGACTTTGTCAGGTGCAGTGAAATCTTGGTATAAGGGAATGGGGGAGTCACAAAATTAAATATAGGAAAGGAAAAGTAATGCTGATCTAACAAGCAAATTTATGGTGTGCAAGTTATCCAGCACTGAGTAATTGGCATGCTAACTGCCACCACCAACACTAATTTGGTATATATATAAAATTATATGCATAAATTTACAGAGAGTGATTAGAATAGCTAACCACATCAGCCTGAGCCCACATTACTTAGGTGATGTGGCAAAAGACTGGCTGGACATGCAAAATACCTTGCAATGTATCCATGGTGTTTCAAAAAAACCCATCTTAGTTACACAAAATACTTATTTTTTTATTGTAGGCATAAAGCTACCTAAGTACAGTTAGAAAATCCGTTTGTTACCGTAGAGCCCACACTTAGAGCAACATGGTAAAATCCATAAAAATTTTATGTGTGATGTGGGAACACTGGAGATCTATGGTTCTCATAGAGTTACATGGAAGACCCAAATAGAAAAATTGATTACACATCAGCATCCTAGGGAAAACAAAAACAAAAAATTGTGTGTTTAAGCGAGTAAAATTGAGCAGTAGATATTAATTACAGTTTTCCATCAAATTACTTTTGTTTTGCAAGAAATCTCGAAAGCAGCTGCAAGAAACCTCTAGAGTAGCTGCAGATTTTCTGTTTACTCCTTAAGACCAATATTCCACACATAAGTGGAATATTTATCTAGACAGTATCTGAAAGACTTCAAGATAGCAGAGCCTTACAATAAATTATTGAATATTGATATTTAAATTGTTTCCACATTTTAATGTTAGAGTAATTGAAATTAATCTTTTCAGTTATCCAATAAAACTAAAATACAATACACATTTTTCATCTTTTTTGCATTAATCTTGGTATAGGAGTTACTTGAGCTGAGATACAATTTTTCAGGCTGTTACTAAGATTGGTGTTAATATATTTCTTATTCTTTTCATTCCTAATATAAAATCTAGTAGGGGAGGTTGCAATTTACAAGGTTGATATTGTAAGGCTATTAATACATCATACAATCCCTGTCATCTCAGCATATTTTCTTATTTCTTGTAACATTTTCCAGCTTCTTTTCATATATTAATTCCCAGTCTCTTTTTCTCTGACGAGAAAACAAGACATTCATGGATTGAGAGTAAAGACATTTTTGTAGTCAATCTACTTTTGAAAAGCTGGGGTTTAGGCCTGTTAAATTGTGCTCACCCATTCTGTGGTCCGGCACAGGATCCTTGGTTATGCCAATGCAGCCCTTTGTGGGTCCACCTTGCAGCCTGCACTGAGGAACTGATTAGGCTTTAAAAGATAAAATAGAGCTATTCTTCTTTTCTGACAGATAAGTGCAATTCATACCTGTTTCCCTCTGCAGCACCCCGTGGTATGGTACTGGAGACAGTGTAAGGAAAGATGGGAAGGGGCCGTGGCTCTGGAGGCCAATATTCCCGGCCAGTATTACAATGCATAAAATAACTGAAGCAACTCTTCAACAAACTCCTCTAAGGAAGTAAAACTATACTTCAATTCTTTGTTCCGATCTGCATATTATTTTGTCCTGAATTGTGTCATACTTTTTTACTGCAAATCTGTAGTTTTGATGTTCATTTATTTTTCTACTGTGCCTGGTAAAAAGAGACTCCATCTTCACCTTGTCTTCCTTGTCTTCAGGCCAGCATAAGCATCTATGAAGGTATGCAGTAAACCAGCTCAAGCACTGGCCTTCTAAAAACTAAGCAAGTATCATGTTGTATTCGTATGAAATATGTTGTGAGAGAGTGAAAATAAATAATCGGGTACATAAAGGAGGTAAGAATAGCCATCTCTTTCCAGTGACTATACTGATTTACCAGCATATCAAAGTACAGCCTCCGAGACTAATTAAAGGTAGTGACTTTGTCTTCCATCTCTGTATAAGAAAACTCTTTTTTTTCACTCTGTTTTAATATATCTTTACACCTAATGGAGTGTTTTACAATGCTTTCTGAACATAGCATGTTTTTCATTTGTCTTTGTCAGCTTTTTCCAAATGTTTAGAGGAGGGTGAAAACTATAATAAGCAGAAGGATGGCTCTGAAATATACCAAAGGAAAGGAGAATGGATCTCTTATGGCTCATCTGGCTGACTCCTGGCCTCTAAAAGAATTCGTTGTTTGTGAGACAGTATTTGCTTTCAACTAAGTACATATCTATTATTCAGTGTGTGACACCTGATGAGTTCCCATGGAGCTTTTTAAGGCTGCACAAGACACAATTCACTGCTAGCAGAATAAATTGCAAGTAAGCATCCGGCACAGATAGGATCATCCTCTTAGTTCCATGAAGAAAGGGATAATGTCAGTCACACATGATTTTACTGCAACTATAAATTTAACCTATAATATTTTTCTTTTTATTTGTCAGTGTTTCTCTGTTCTTGGCACACAAACACCAGAAGCTTCACTGAGCTTCACATGAGGATTTGTACAGGTCTTATACCTCATCTCTCCCATTCTACCTTCCAGAACTTAGTTATAAGGCATAAGTGAACTACTCTTTTCAAAACTACTTTTTTTTCTGTCGCAAATTTCCTGCTTTGAGCAATTCCCATTTTGTTGAAATATTTCAAATCTTACTGGAAAAAGTGGGAAAAAAACAACAAAAGAACAAATCCATGTCAAACCATCTTCCTCCACTGAAATGGCATGATGTTTTTGTCAGATGTGAATACCCTTTAAAACCATTAAGCCACCTATGGTATTTTTTGACATCCCCTTATGGGAGTTGAGGATTAAGCACATAAAAATCCATGCTTTAAAAGTCCGGCATTCTCCTTCAGCGAATCTACATCTTCCGTCATGCCAAACTAGTGCTGCATAAGAACCATTCTGTTTGTTTGCTGACTAGCAAAATATAATCCCTTATCCTGATTGGTGTCTAGGGATGCTACTGCTGTGCAAAATATAATTAACAACATTATTAATGCACAATTATGTTAACATCCCCTTACCTATTAGAGAAGGTTTGTTTGTCTTGAGCTTTTTAAAACACAATTAAGTATAATAGTTAATTAAGGAAACCACCTAATAATCAACTGTATATCTATCTAGAGACTTTCAGCATGAAAGGACACCAAGCTAGAAATACAAAATCAAATACTGTGATAAAACTAATCATTAATAAAAACTACTACGGAAGTTATATTCCCTCAGTTTCATCAGTTTTATCCAACAATTATTTTAGAGATTTCACAAGGGTGTTCTGTAAGTTTCTTTAAAAATTAAGAATGGCAAAACTAGTCCCTTTGACATGATGAAAAGTTATCAAAGGAAAAATTAATCTCTTCAACAAATAACAGTAAATTGTGCATTGCTGCTAATTATAGATGACTCCAAATGGAAGAAAACTCAGGGACTGTCATCCAAACCCCTGCAAGCAGAGTGAACAATGAGATCAGTACAGGTTCTTCAGGGCTTTATCCAGTCAGGTCTTGAAAATCCCTAAGGATGGAGACAGTTCTATGTCTCCGGCAACCTGTTCCACTAATTTCTTTCATAGGGAAAAATTTCTTATTCCCAACTCTCCTGCATAAATAAATGTCAACTGTGTCTCTTCCTCCAACTAGGCAATGCTGTGCAGAGCCTGACTCCATTTTCTTCATGGCTTCCCTCCAGGCACTGACCAGCTGGTTTCAGGTTCCCCCATAGCCACCTCCTCCTCGCTGAACAAGCCCACTTCCCTCAGCACCTCTTCATACAATAAGTGCTCCAGCCCCGACCAGCTTGGTGGGCCTCTGTTGAACTTGCTGCAGTTCATTAATATCTTTGTTGTGTTTAAGGTACCCAGTCCTGGATGCAGTAGTCTAGATGTCATCTCAACAGTGCTGACTAGAAGGGAATACAGCCTAGGGTGTTGTTGCCTTACTTTGTTGCACACAGGTTCCTGTTCAGCTTGCTGCCTCCCAGCTGTTTTTCTGCAGAACTGCTGCCTGGGCAGGCTCCCCACAGTCCCCAGCCTTTGCTGATGCCAGGAACTCTTCTCTCCCAGATGCAGGACTTTGCATTTTTCCCTGTTGATATTCAAAATATTCTCCGTTGGCCCCATCCTCCAGCCTGTCTAGGTTGTTCTGAATGGCCACCTGGACACTAAGCATACAAGTTGATCCCTACAGTTTAGTATCATCTGCAAACTTGATGAGGGCACATTTCATAATCTCTTCCCCGTCATTGCTACATATCAAATGGGATGCGTACCACACAGATCCCTGCAGTGTCCTTGCAAGAACTTTTCAGTTCCTTATCAGGTAGAGAAAGTCCAGTCCACTAGCCACTACTCTCTGAGCCTGACCATCCAACCTGTGCTTTTACAATTTTGTTGTCCAGCCTTCCACTCTGTAATATTCCTACTTGGATATGAGAGTACTGTGGCTAACAGTGTTGAAAGTCTTGATAAAATTGAAGAAAATCACATCCACTACTGTCTTGTAATCTGAAAATTCAAGTATTTAGTCATAGAAGGCAATCAGGTCAGTCAGGGCTGATTTACAAATCATAAATCTCTGCTGACTATGCCAAATCATCTAAGATATTACAGATTTTCGTAACAAGAAAAATAATTTTCTTGCTAACCACCCTTTTTGTCTAATGTTATGTTTACCCTTCCAGTGTTTCTTGGACCCTAATATTAGCAGTTTCAGCATTCCTCCAGCAGATTGGGGAAGGGATAGGGGGAAATATGAGGGGTATGTTATTTCAGCAGCACTTTAATTTCTTTGTTAGTAGGACAATGATATTCACAGGAGTCTGAGAGTCCACATGGAAAGCTATCTTTAAATTTTCTTTTCACAGCCTACTTTTTTCACACTCTTTGCTCTCTCTCCTTTGAAAATTGCACAATATCATGCCCCAAACGGCATGAAGGATTTTTGTTTGCTACACAGTATGTATGTTTGTCAGGCCTGTTCCTTACAGTGTTTCCAGAGGCTAAACTCAAACAGCTCAGGCAACAAACACTTAACCACTAGACAATTACTGAAACAGGGCAACGTATGACCCTGCACTGTCAACACACGGCCTTTTATTAGGAATGGAACAAAAATCACATTCACTTGGCTCCCAAACACATGACACGAACAGTGGGAGAGCAGCAGTGTTGTTCAGCGACGAACACTTGGAGCACTCCCCGTGGGGTGCCGGGGCACCGCGGTCACCAGCAGGAACTGCGCGCTGTGCCCGCCGTGCTGCGGCTGCAGGCCGATCGCACTCCTGGCCTCCCACTTCGCCTCTCTTCACTGGTAGTGAAGCAGGAGGAAAAAATAAACAGCTCCCATGTCTTACAAACATGTTTGGAAGCTTTGTGACATTAGGAGTCAGAATCAATACCCTTTAGAAGTATTTTATGCTGTTCTTATGACAACAAATCCTGTTGTCCCAGAACAGGTTCTGTCCCTCAGTGTGCAAGTGGCCTATCCACACACAGAGTTGAGGCATTTGATTTATTTACAGTTCTGTGCGAAAAGGGGTGCTGGATGGCAAATCCACAAAGCCAGCACACAAACAATAAAGACTTTTCACTATTTATACTCATAATCTGGCATAATCTTTCACTATTTACACTCATAATCTGACATTATCTTAGTTGTTTCCCCAAGTGTCCTCTGTTTGCTCTTTCAGCATTCCGTTGTGTTTGGGTTCAGTTGAGGTATTGAAAGAAGTTTCTTTCTTCTATTCTCTTTTCTATAACTGCTCTCTATAGGAGCCATACATCACAGAGTATGTCAAGTGAAGTATGCTGAAATCAAGTATCACAGACAACTGAAGGCTGTAGTTTCTTTCTTCATTGCCTAATAAGAAAAAAAGACAAATCAGGAGTCAGCATGAATACAAGCTTAAGAACCCTGTTTACTTCTTCATCAAAAGTATCAGGGATCTGTACGTGCATACAACTATTAGCAATAGTTAGCCAAAGCACACAAAACAAAGTTAGTGTGCCATCACTACCACAATATCTTTGTAGACACACCGGCTTCAAACACATCCCGACACACCAAAACATAGAGTAGGGTAGAGAGACTGCTGGGATCTTGGAGCAAAAGACTGAATATCCAGCCTATCTAAACCGACTCAGTACTGGGAACGCCTGACTGGACCATGGGTGCCCATGGAAGATTTCTACGGAGTTCTGACAACTCAGACATCCTCTCTTAGAGGAAGAGAACGTGACTCATTAGCATCAAACTGCCACAGGCAAAAATCTCGCTATATGTCAAATGAAAGATGCTTGAGCCATGCTACTTAAAGAGAAAGTCTGGTGAGACTAGAGAAAAGTCTGAAATTCTTGTTATGTTTCATACTGTATTTCTTTTCAGGAATGGAATGACTTCTATGCATGTATTGCCATGTGTGCCTGTCTGCAAGGAGAGAAAGAGGGAGCAACAGAGTGAGAAAAGTGCCCTCCTCATGGAGCCCTCAGCCCCTGAAAAGACTGAGGTTAACTGCTGGAGAAGGCTCCAAGGGTGGATCTACTTTCTTCAAGCTTTTTCCTGATGAAGCTGGCAACAATTATGCCAAATACAAAAATAGGTTTGCAATATGGATAAATATCTTCCAGACTCCTGACTACAGTTTACACACTTCTTGGCACTGAAGAGTTCATGTAAATACATATGGAAGAAAAATAGGCATTTTTGAAGCTGATAGGTTTGCTTCAACTACCCTTGGATATGTGTAGAATCTAGCACTGTTTGCCATTTAGCAAATTATATATACAAAATACATTAGTCAAAATACATCCTCTTGAAAGAGGGATGTTTGAGAGTTCATGAATTCAAGTTTAGATTTCACATTCAGGAACTGGTATTAATTTGCTATGGGAATACAACATCACTTACCACTCAGAATAAACTGAAATATCCACTGTAATTAAAATAATTTAATTTAGCCATTGTGTGAGTGAAATTCCACACTGATACATGGAAAGTGTCAAGCAGAATTTTCCTTCCTAAAATAAAACTGATTTTCCTGACAGATGCCTGTGTTTCACAACAGTAGCCATGCTGCAACTATGGAAACTAACTGAAAAAGGCATTGAAGAAAATGTTCACTATAGGTTGGATATATGTCAGATAATCAATTTTTATAAATAATATCCTCCCATATTTGATACTATTCTTGACAAGTAGGAGACAGCAGAAAGAGGAAGGAAGCAATGTCTACACGTCTAAACACAAAATTAACTAAATTATCATAAAAAGAGAGTTTAAGTTATGCATTTGGGAAAAGCTTTTCAGCACAGAAGAAAGAAACAATTGGATGTATTGCTTCAGAACAACATATAGTTCTTATAGCTGGATTTTAAGTGCAAGTAGAAGATATATCTATTGGGAAGGACCTAGGAATAAGTAATTTTGGATTTGTGGATGGAAACTATGATTCCAGGTCATATTGAAGTCCCATTTTTCAGTTATTTATATGATGCAAAACACAGTGATTACAAGTCTAAACTTCCTTGAAGAGCAAGAGCAAAATAAGACTAAGTCGTTCAGGAAGTCACATGTCTACTGGGACAAAAAGCCTCCACATGATGAAATCTGGAGTGCAACGAATGGGAAGAATAGATTAAAGATGTACATATGTACAAACATAATGTTTGTAGCACTGTCAAAGTCACCTGACACCACACCTTTGAAGACCATTATTTTCAAAAGCTTTTAAACTAAATCAATATTTAGCAATTAAACCTTTCATTTCACTTGTCTGTGGAAAGTAAGGCACCTAATGGTTTGCTGCCTCTTAGACTCCCTCTAAAGACAACTGAGGGAGGTAAATGCTTCTAGAAGGTTGCCTTGTTTTAAGAGGACTGTTTAAGCTAAGTAGCTACCACTGATCTCCACTGAACACAAGGGCAGGCAGCTAAGACTAGGTACCTCTTCAGCAGCTGCTGATTGCATGAGCAGAACCCCTCCCAGAGACTGTGACTGATTTGTATTCTCTCATGTTAAAACATATTTAGGAGATCTACAAAGTATCTCTGAAGATATCTGAAATGAAGACTACTTTTAAGACATATGAGATATTCTTCCTAGATCTTAAACTGGAGTCATGTATTGGGCTTTGGTTGCTTGAGGAGTGTATTGTGGGTCTCTGAAGTTTCATCATTAGCATCCCTTGCTAAGATCTGGTTTAAAAAGTATTTACCTATTGCTGCTCTTCCTCACCTCTCAAGAAGCACCGTATACGTGGGACATCCTGATTAACTGTGTCCTCACATTCAATCAGGCTAAAGAATGTCCCTTTTCAGGTCATTTCAATTATTACATAGAAACCTGTTAAATTAAGTGAGAACATTTCTTTCAACTTCACTTAGAACTACTGACAGCTGAGACAGATTAAATGCTAAACCAAAGATGAAACATTTAATCAATCACAAAGTAGTTTTCTGTGAAGCTGGAAGAAGGCAGGATAGGTGACTACATTCTGTAACTATGATGCATTTGTGTGTTTTTATAGCATCCTTCAACCAAAGATTTTACAGGACTTCCTGGCAACTTTCAGAAAGCTTGTAGAATACAAAAGCAGTGAAGTCAAAGAAAAATAATCTGTTTCTTTCCTCTTCATCCTCTTATATAATACTTGCTATTGTCTAAACCGGATAAATCAGAGACACAGGTAATGAATTTTTTGGTGGAAATGAAATTCAGTTTTAACTGAAATGAGGCAAAAATTTTAAGGAAAGAATAATCTTAGAATATATGTTACAGACTGAAGCTAGCAAAATAAAATTAATGTCAGTGTCACTGGCGAAAGAGCAACAATTTAATTTCTTAAGGAGAGTTAATAAAAAATGAGATATCATCAACCTACATTCTGTTCAATTTTGGATTTATACATGCAAAATCCACTTATTATTTGGAGCAGCAGACTAGTGTACCTACTTCCAGGGCAACCTTTTCTTTACACACCTACCTTACTAAACCTTCTTCTTACCTTGGAAATCCCTTAAGACTATCTGCACACACCACTCAGAGTTCATAAAGAGACCTTCTGTGCTAAGATAAGAACACTCATCACAATCCAGGCTTGGGGCAAAAAGCACTGAAGCTTCATTTACATTCCTGGAAGTACTGAAAAGTTTATATCTGTCAGGACGACCACTAATTTCATTTGACATAGTGGTGACATTTCCCTTCCATGTAATCATTTCCTGGTTAGGAAATTTATTCACAAGAAAGTAATTTTGTCAGTTTTTAGTGGAGAAGTACTCAAAAGACACAGGTCATCTGGAAGCTTACCATTAATCATTGTTCAGCCCTGATTTAGTTATTAATTTTCAGGGGGACAAAATATGAGCTAGGCAGCCTGGTCACCTGAACTAGGATAATTTCATTAGTTTGCAGACTATTGTGCAAAAAACAGAAAGCCATATCATTCCTCTTCAATTCTTAGGGGAAAATTAAGTATACTGTACCCTAAATGGTTGGAGGCATTTGACATATAGTATTGGTTCCCTATATTCTCAATGTATGTAACAGAAATATGTTTTAAGTAGACTGGATCATTCTATGGAGACAATCACATTTCTCTGTAGTCAATGGATAGAAATAGAGAGGAAAAAGACACCCAAATACCTAAATTAATCCGAGAGTCCCCTTCAGTGTTTCTCAAGCATCAACCCCTTTCCTCTTCCACTCCTCCAGACATCTGCACCTAGGACAACTATGGAATCATACCGCCATAGAATGGTTTGAGTTGGAAGGAACCTTTAAAACTCATCTAGTCCAACCCCCCTGCACTTAGCAGGGACATCTCCAACTTGATCAGATTTCTCAGATCCCTGTTCAATCTGACCTTTTCTCTCTGCCCTGTGACAAGTTGAGGGACAACTGCTACAGAACTTCAGCCTGGACCAACCAGGTCAGACACAGCCAGGGTCAGGGCTGGAGGGTGGAAAAACAGGGCCCAGGCCCTGGGCAGGCTCTCTGGGCAGACATGCTGGGGACAGAGTGCTCTGGTGTTTGAGCAACTCATGTTTGCGTCCTGGTGGACAGAATGTGCGGTGAGGCAGGGATATGGCCGCTGGGGAACCTCTGCCCTGGTGGCCTTGAGGGAAGGAAGAACATTTGCTGACAGTTGTTGTGATGTCTGTGTGAGTGCTTTTGGTGTTTGTGTGGATGCCAGGAACAGCACTGCTTTCTGTACTCATCTCTGCAGTCAGACTTGTGTGCTCTGTGTGTGTCTGCAAGGGACAGGAGAATTCCCCTGAGACTAAACATTCACTACATGTGGCTTCCTTTAACATATTCTCTGGGCTGTGGCTCCGCTAATGGGGTTCCTGAAATTTCCTTGCTTGTAACTCAAGATCTCTGGTTTCTGTTAAGAATACTGTCAGTCCGCCATTGTCAATAGTTATACCACTACTAATGTTGATTGTAAATATGTTACACTGACATACATAAAGATTTCCACCTGGACACAGAGAAAATTACACCTTGCTGAAGCTTCATTTCATTAGGTCACCAATTTTAAGCTTATTAATATGGTTACACCAATGGGAAAATTGCCTGTAACAGTGCTTGTCTGTGAAGAATCAGTTACTTAAATTACTGAAAGATTTAATTTGTTTGTCTTCATTTTATTAGCCCCGGCGACGTTTTGCATTCTCAATGGTATGTGGTTTTGCCTAAGAGAGCTACAGAAAAGGATGTATGTTGTGAATACATACTTCCATCTCACCATTGTAGTAGTATGGAAACCTATTTGAAATGTTAATTGTCTTGTTTTTTAATTTGTCATGCATGTTATTCATTAAATATCTGGCATGGTTTAACTAACAGATGTTATTTTTTAGTCACTCTTTCATGATTTAACTAAGATTAGTTAGAATTATTAAACTTTTTGTAATGCATATGTATTTTTAGCAAAGAAGGAATAAAAAAAAATTCTTATAATTGAATGTACTTGAATTCTGGATTTTTCACCAGTTTTGACAAAGGTCAGCTTCTTTTTGCCCATACAAAGCAGTAGCACCAGAATTTTCAATTTATTCACTTGGGAACTGCAATTTCTGTTGCTTCTTTTTGCCCATACAAAGCAGTAGCACCAGAATTTTCAATTTATTCACTTGGGAACTGCAATTTCTGTTAGGCCTACACACATACACACATATGAATCAGGAAAGGATCTGCACAACTGCAGCTTTTCCATCTACTATTTGAAAATCTCCCACAGACAGGCATGAGTAGAAATCACAGAATCATGTGATTATTTGCGTTCAAAAGGACCTTTAAGATCATCCTGTTCCAAACCCTCGGCCATGGGCTGGGACACTTTGCACTAGAACAGTTTGTTCAAAGTCCAACCCAGCCTGACTTGGAACACTTCCAGGGACGGAGCATCCACAATTTCTCTGAGCAACCTGTTCCAGTGCCTCACCACCCTCACAGTCAAGAATTTCTTCCTAATATCTAATATAAACTGACCTTATTTCAGTTTAAAGCCATTGCCTTTGCCCTGTCCCTACAGGCCCTTGGAAAAAGTAGCTTTCCAGCTTTCTTATAGGCCCCCTTCAGGCAATAGAAGGCTGTTTCAAAGTCGCCCTGAAACCTTCTCTTCTTCAGACTGAACAACTCCAACTCTCTCAGCCTGTCTTCATAAGAGAGTTGCTCCAGCCCTCTGACCATCTTTGTGGACCTCCTCTGGACTTGCTCCAACAGGTCCATGTGAGCAAAAGGAATAAATGACTGGATAATTAATTTCCATTTTGAAAAGTGTTCTTAGCACTGGAAGCCTAGATGAAAACCAGTAAATCCTATCAAGACATGTTATAATTTTACAGAAACTCCTGCTATATGCTGAAAACAGAATGCATATAAGTTACTTTAACCTGAAATCTCAGGTACACTGTGTACTCTTGTGTCAGAGTTTTACCCAAAGTCCTCTACAGCTGCTAAGGACAAGTAAAATGCTGCTAATGAAACTTCAGAAGTACAAAATCTGTGGGGACTAAGGCTAAAGTAGGTATGCATAAACTCCATTATTCTGAGATTGTTTATCACCATCAGTGACATAGGCATGCCAATAATAAGCATGAGGAATTCTGAATGCTTTACATACTGATAAATAACTATTGACAAAAAATTTTGTCAGTGAAGTCCTAGAGATGGAGGAATATAGACATTAAAAGGTAAGACAACACCTACCTTAGTTTGAAAGCACAGACTGTGAAAAGGAAGGAAATCAGCTAATCCATGCATGGAGAAGTCCACAATTAAGGAAAAAAATCTCCAGGAAACTGAACCCATGAAACTCTCTGAAGTTTTCTCAATGTGTATCATTAATCCTTTAATTAATGCTAGAGCTTGTATGATTCGAAGATAAGCACAGGTTAAACAGAGGCTGGCCATGGCCTTCATGCAAAAAAGAGGTTTCTTCCCAGAGCTGGTGCACAGCAAGGTTTCCCATGTCAGTGCAGGAGAGGGAAGCCACACTCTCCAGGCCTGCCAGCCCTATATCTGCAGGGGGCCCGGGCATGAGCACCTGGGTCCCCTGTTCCCTCTCTCTAATGAGAATGGAATGTATTTACACATTCCAGCTGTGGGAACTGTTAACCATGAGGCTTCCCACCATGAGGCTTCCACCTATTTGTCACAATTTCTATGCAGGCAAAATGGAATCTTGAGCCATAGACAGCCTCATCCTAATCCTCTTCGGGTAGGTCTTCCAGCAAAATCACATGGTCCCTAACAAGCTATATGACTGGTCATGCATTAAGAAAATATGTTACTGTCCATAACTAATTTTAACAAGAGTAGATTTAGTTATGACTAAAAAAATTTTATTTGGTAAGGAAAGAAAATTACTTTCTAACATTTATAATTTGAAATTAATCTAGATAGCTGTCTGAAAATTCAGATAAGGGCTTAATGGCATATTCAGAAATACTCATCACTAGTATTCCCTAATTCCAAAAATCTCATTATTGGCACATGTTATTGCAGAGATGTTGCCATTCCAGGATGTATAGGGGACAGACAGAAGCTGTGGTTCCATCAACAGAGAAGTAGTTTATAAAAGATTACCTAGAGTCAAAGCAGACAACTGAATTTGCCATATCAATTCATAACACAAAATACCTATTACAGGTAGCAATATCACTACAATATCACTGCCTGACCAAGACAGCGTCAGATGCATTGCTGACATGCTGAGATAGTCCTAAAAAGTTGCAAATCTAAGAATTGCAATGCGTAGGATTGCTCAAATATATAATTATGAGACATCATTTCACAGACAATTCCAAGACCATATTTTTAGACTCTGTAAATATAGCAGCTAGGCTGAGAAGACAGCCAAAGACAAGCAATACCATTCCCCACAAATTCTAAAGGAAATCAATTCATGCCATATGTAACCATGCAGTTAAAACTGTCTCAGTATCAAGCATTGAAAGTAGTAAACATGATGACAGATTTTTTTAAAGGACTCTGGTACCCCCAGTGAAGTAAATCTGAAATTGTACCAGGCAAATTATTAGAAAGTATAATAAACAGTAGAGTTGATACTTGGATAAAAATATCTTGAGGGAGAATCAACACAACTTCGTAAAGAGATGACATACTCACAAATCAATGGTAGAAAAATCTAGCTGGTATAATCCTCCAGAATTCCCAGAACATTCAACAGGGTTGTCCACCAAAGCCAGTTACAGACTGTAACTGCAAAGCTGTTGTGAAATAAAAGGGAAGTCCTCACATGAATGAAGGTCTGCTTTAAAGCTATGAAACAAAAGTAATGCAAAAGAAAGAATTAGTTACTTTTTTACTCAGTGGAAGGAAGAAAACAACAGGGTCCTCAAGATATCTGTGTGAAGCTTTGTACTATTCAACATGCTGAAGAGTGATCCAGAAAATGGAATAATGCCTAAGTGACTTGGTTTTCTAATGCCTCTAAGTTATTCAGGGCTTGAACAATAACAGTGCAGTGGATGGGGTTGGGGAAATAACAGAAGAACCTCATGATAGTAAACAATAACAAATGAAAATCAGTCTAGATAAAATAAACTAATGCACAAAGTGAAAAATAATCTTACGCTTATATTTCCAGTATTGGATTCAGAATTACCTATCACTACTCGAGAAAAAGATCCTGGTGCAGAACTTATGAAAACTTGATCTCAGCAGAGGGCAAAACCCATACAGGTTAAAAAAAAAAAAGAAATAGAAAATAATATAGAAAACCTCATTATAAATCCAAAGTGCATCCACAGTGTGAATATATTGTGCTGCTTTGGTGTCTCCCCACTTCAATTCATAATGGGTAGAGTGTATTTGGAGAAGGTTGAAAAGGACAACGAAGGATGAAGAATAAGATGCTCAACTGCTGCTGTAGGTGCTTTAATCCAAACTCTCTCTTTCTTTCCAAATAACTTTGCTTCATAGAGATGCCTAAGGTCTTCATATGCCTGAGTTTTAACCTGGCACCCTGATTACCATCAGATCTGCTCTTGGTGTGTCCAGAAATGCTTCATGGTACTCTACCAAGCAAGCCAAGGTATGAAGGCCCCTGAGCTCCACGTGAGCTGTAGTCATGCTTCTGCAAACTTTGCACGTGTGCCAAATGCTATGGGCACTCAGAGAGCATATGCACCAGCTCAGCTCCTAAATCAAGTGAGAAGGAAATGGTATAGCTTCCATACATTCTCCCTGTGAACTCCACCTTCTACAGGCCATGAAGTAATACAAATCTTCATCAGTCATATCTCAGAAGAGATATATAAATATAAAAAAGAGCTAAATATGAAAAAAAGAATAATTTTATTATAGCATGAAATACAACCTAAAACTACCAGCTCAGAACAAAGCTACCAGTTCAGCACCACAGCTTCTAAACTTTCCTGTGTGTCTGCTGATAGTGGGAAGCATCTAAACTACTAAAAAAATTCTTTTCAAATTGCATAATGTAACAGCAGGTGGCACTGTCACATCAAAACTCAAACTGTTCAAGTTTAACCAGATTTCACTCATAGATAATGGAATGGAAAATTGAGTGACATGAAAACTTGCTCATTTTAATTAAATATAATTTCCTAAATATTCTACTTCATTTCTGATTAACCATTTGAGTCTTGCAATGTTCTAATCCTTTGATTTGAGCTATTACATTTGCCAATACATTTGCAATGATCCCTTTCTTTTTGTTCAGCCATCGTGGCAGTTCTACATTCCCAGAAGAAATAAGATGAAGCATACATAACTATTTCTTTCAAAACTGCTTATCATCTCCTAGCTAATAAGATACAAGACTGAAATTTCCTCTTCTTGCACATACAGTACTATGTAAAAAGCTGCGATGACATGGAAAAATCAACATTTACTGTATCTTGAAAGGAAAAGCTTTTTACTGAAAGATTTACCAAATGATTGGAAATACTTAAACACTTCATGAATGAGGAGCAGGAGCAGTCCATTCTGAAACACCAATATCTACAGCCATGACAGTGCTATGTAGAAGTATCAGCTGTAACCACTTCTGGAAAAGGCCCCAGAGTACATGCTCCATGTTTGATATCTACAAGATACTTTTGAATGCTTTTGCCCTTTGCATTTGTAATACGCTGATATGTGTTTAAACCCCTTATTCCCACACTGAGGTAAAAATTTCTTAATCACAAACACTTTGGAAATCACTGGGCCATGTGATGAATTAACTAACTACAGGTCATGATTAAGAAGCCTAAGCCAACTATCAGAGGAGCAACTTCTGTTAAACTGCCAGTTCCTCTCTGCCATGCAGAACCTTTCCTTTTCCCTTAGTCACAGATTAAGGGATTCAGATGCAGACCCTGTCTTCTCAGGGTACATGACTTGGACCATAATCTTGAAGACAAAAACAATCTGTCACAGACGAGAGCTCTCCCACCACAGAGCCACCCTGGCCCCAGGGAAAGTTTTCATATCAAAAATGTATTTCCAAATCGGGAGATTTCTGAATGGGAACAGATGTTTTATTTGTCTACTTTTTATTGGCTGGACTGGGAAAAGCTCAGTTTCACCTTGGGTCAAATATTCATAAAGTGTGAAACAGAGGACATTACATCAGCCTGTATAAATCTGTGACTGTGACAGTGACCCCTCCCTTGTTCCCTCACCACGGGACAGGGCACTCTCCAGCCTGCCCTCCACCATGAGGCCACCTGGAGCAGGGACCCAAACTTCACATCCTTCCCAGGTGGTACCATGCAAACATCACAGCAGGCTCCAGAAGGCAGTTGAGGAATGCCATGTAAACTGCTGTGTCAGCACGTGTAAAATCTTACAGGCTCTTTGAAAACTTTCAAAGCAGAGAGCCCTGAGCAAACCATCCCTTTCTCTTTGAGGCAATGCTCTGACTGCCACCTGGTTTAGCGTCAGCGAGGTCTGGGCCCCTGTGCAGCAGCACATGCTATGTGCCTCAGGAGACCGAAATAAGGGAACTGTGCATAACACTGTGGGGAAGGTAGGGACTCTCATTTAAATAAAAAGTGTGACATTCTTCCACCATTGCTAGATGTCTCCAAAATAGATCTAGGTCTCTTCAGCAGCATCTGTGTGTTCATTATTCTGTTTCTGCTGGCATCCAGAACATGGAATGAAGTGCAACAAACAGAAGCTGAGCAGGCGTTTGGACCAGATAACTTCCAGAGGTGTCTTCCAACTTCAATCACCCTCTGATTTTGTCATCCCAGATCTTTTCTAACTGAGATTTGCTAAATGAAATTACCAGATACAAGTGGCATCCTTATAACAGCGGGTAAATTTTGATGCATTTTTCAAGGGGTTCAGTTAGATTAGTTTCCCCAGGCTCTCTCTGTAGTTAATGTGTTGTCCCTTCCCCCATCTACTGTAAGAAGTCTAGAGGTGTGCTGTTCAAGCCAGCTATGAGGGTGTGAAATTCTTGTCAGTTGCCTCAATTTCTGGGCTGTTCAGCATCCAATATGAACATGCTGCCTGTGGAAAAGCAGCACAGGCAAAACTCTCCCTGTCTGTAGGATGTGGAGTGTACATGCTGTTATCAGGGCACGCGCCATTGCACAAGTGGTGCACAAGCGGAGCCTGTCCTCATTGGATCTCCCAGGGGAAGGCCAAATCTCACCAATGCTGCTGAGATCTGTTCTTCAACTTCTCTTAGTGAGGGTCAACTCTCTTTCTAGTGCCTTCAAAACTTGTCTTTTGTACCAAATCTCCTCTCAGAAGAAGGAAGTTAAAGACTACATAGAAAACCCAAGAAAGCAAGCAACCCAAGGGCTTCAATCTGTAAAACTAGGTCCCTTAAAAGCCAGTTCGTGTGGTTTCAGGAGTTTGACATTCTAAGCTATTATGCTGCCATACAAGATTAAATCAAAGTTTAAAAATTGTTCAATTTATATTTAAGGTAAATTAAATTCAAGCCCATGCTGTTTTAAATTTGTCACAGAGCATACAAACTGTTTGGGTAGAACAGCAGAAACAATTATTTGCTATCAGCAAGACCTTTCCTTCAGGTATTAGCAAGCCAACTTTCCAAATGCATAAAAGCAATGCCTCTAGACAAAGAAGCTTATCCTACTTTATTCCATTTTGTTCCAATTTATTCAAACCAATAATCTGGCCCACTACCTTTAAATTGTTCATACAACTTTGTCTCCCAATTATATTTCATTGCATGGATTACAGCATAGCTACCTAGTTAGGTGGTGTATTTAACATTAGTTCCTTTTTCTCTCTGACAACTTTGGAAAGAACAGGAATGTTCTTTCTCTCTTCTGTGCTCCAAAACTTGTACTGCTGTGATGCTTGTTGTAGTCTGAATCACACTGCTAAAATTACTAATCTTGTAACGTATGAGAGCGAGCCTTTGGGATTTTTTTTCCACCAGGACATTTTACATACTGCTTTGGTGCAATCAAGAGTCACAGAGATCTTTAGGGGGATAAACAGAAGATATAGGCCAGAAAAAAAAATAAGCATTTGCTTATTACTCTTCTGGTGTACTGTATTTTAAGAATTCATTCACTAGGTGAAGCTGGTATCTTACAAGCAAATAAAAAGACTGAAAACAGCTGAAGAGGAATTGCTTCAGTAAAAGTAATGGTTTTATTTCAAGGAAATTCTTTGGGTCGGGTAAAATTAATAATCAGTTTTAGATGAGAATTTTGTGAGGCCTGACTTCCAATATATGAAATTTTACTCATATAACTATAAAGTATTTCAATTCTTTTAACAAAGATATTTTTGATTTAAGTCACTTTTTGAGTGCAAGTATCTACTTCCATTTGATATTTCTAAGGGTGCCTGATGTATCTGCTGAGAACTAGCAGATGTGATGCAAAACCTATAAAATATCCACGCTTCTCCAAGGAAGCAAGTGGAGGCCAAGCAGAAGCACGTCTGTACATGTTGGGTGGTATGAGATGCACACAGATAAGTAACATTATGGGAAGATGCAGCTGAGCTGAATTTGTAAACTGCAGAAAAACAATAGGGAAAAATAATTTCAGAATGATCTTTCTCCTGTCTATTCAGGCCATAAACACTCATCTCGACAATTTGAAAGCTGATTTGGAACACAGGAAGGAAGACCTACTTTTTAAAAATCATATCAATTATCATGAGCCACAGCCACAGACAAAATTTGTTATAAACCAATTTCCAGAAAAATGGCGTGTCTTATATTTAGTTAATGACATTCAACCTAGACACTCCAGCCTGGCAGCTAGGATTCAGCCATACAACTTAGTTGAAGCCATGGAAAGGGAATTGTTGTGAAGCAAATAAGAAGTAGAGATTTCCCTCATGCAGAGGAAAGCATAAAGGGATTGGCGATCGTATTGTGTTGCTGAAGTAGCTCAAAGCAGTCAGCTCTGATGAATGAATTGAACTCTGAGTCACTGTAATGACCCTGGAAGTCATTAAAATAGCAGCAAGAAAGAGTTAAAATAGTTATTAAATCTGATGGTCTCATGACAAAAATTTAGGAAGGGAAAGGTCTGTTAGTCTAGAGGAGAGAAGACTGAGGGGATCTCATCAATACACATAAATATCTCAAAGGCGGGTGTCAAGAGGGTCGTGCCAGGCTCTTTTCAGTGATGCCAAGTGACAGGATGAGGAGCAATGGCTGTAAACTAAAACACAAGAAGTTTCACCTCAGCAAGAGTAAGAACTTCTTTACAGTGAGGGTGGCAGAGCACTGGAACAGGCTGCCCAGGGAGGTCATGGAGTCTCCCTCTGTAAAGGCATTCCAAACCCGCTTGGACACATTGCTCTGTAACCTGCTCTACATGACCCTGCCTTGGCTGGGGGATTGGACTGGATGATCTCCAGAGGTCCCTTCCAATCTTAACAATTCTGTGATTTTGTGAAAGGAAGGCAAGTCAAGGCAAGAAGGTGAAAGCTGACATAAGGAAGGGAACACAAAACTATCATAAGGTGCAGTCACTGGCTGGTTTAAAATTTTTCATGCAGATGGGAATTCAAGTGAAAAGAAAATATAAATGAAACCTGAAAGACACCACTTGTTACAAAAAACACAGATATCTAGCTAAAACTGATTAATTACATTAGAACAATTTTGTTAGTTTTATGAGTAGAATTTAAAGAAAACAAAATTTAGTTGAGGTCACTGAGGTTGTTTTGTGGCAAGCAATGATGATGTATAGAGAAGAACCATTTATAGTATCTATGAATTTACAGGGAATTCATAGCTTAGTAGCCTTTGCTCAATATTTCTGCCATTTAGTTTTAAAACATTTTTACTCATTAAGCAAAAATTATTCCTACTATAAATGATCAAGTAAAACACTAACAAAGGCACATAAATTTAACTATGCTTTCAAAGACAAACCAAAATTGATTATTTTACAGAATCACATCCCAATTATTTATCAAGCACACAATCTCTTTCATTAGGATTATATATGTTCAGTTAAAGAAAAACATATATGTGTGCTTGATTTTAAGACTTTTTCCTGAAATAACTCAGTTTATTTGCATGTTAAAGTTATACATTTTGTTCTTGATTATGAGTTTTACAGCAATCTTAGATGATGGTGTTTTTGTCAGGAATTATGCCACTGAGTCAGAGGTTGAGAGCTATCAAGGGCAGCAGCATGATTAAGGCCAATGGAAATCAAACTAGTGTGGAAAGGAAAGAATTTATGGAAAAAAACCACTTGTATGGAAAAGAGAAGGGAAAAACATGGCCATGAGCCTTTCAGGCTTTCCACTATTCCATTTAGGCAAAGTCTTTGTACATCACAAACAGGGTTACTGAAGAGGAGATTTGTATATTACAGTAGATTACCCTCATTCTTCTGGATTCTAATTCCCTTTCATCTGTCAGTATGACTTAATATTTTATGGTTATTCAAGATTATCTATGGTTTTATTGACACTTAAGGTTATTACTGCTATAATATACATTATTACTAATGGTTTGATTTAAAGTAGTGTTTAGACAGGAATTGAGCTGTATTTGCTCCCAGGCAACCTGAGAACAAGATTGCACTTTCAATGTTCTAAATACCAAACTTAGTTCAAGATACAGAAGGAAAAGACCAAGAGAAGTATAGGGGACTAGTAGAAGAGTAGAAGAAGAGGGTAGAGAGTACACATACAAAAGAGTATGTGCTCACACAATCACAGCAAAGGGCAATCACTCATTGGCCTAAATGGGCATTTAACCAAGATCTACACATACAGTTACCAGACTGTGGCCTTGAAATGTTCAGAAATGTATTTTAAACGGGTTATCATCATACAAGATCTGGCTAACCTGTTTTAGATCAAGATAAATAATCACAAGATTTTCTCAAGATGCTCAGAAGTCTATCGCTCTGGACAGGATTCATCCTAAGGTGCTGAGGGAGCTGGCAGAAGAGTTCACTAAGCCGCTCTCCATCATTTATTATCAGCCCTGGCTAACCAGGGAGGTCCCAGATGACTGGAATTTGGCCAATGTACGCCCATCCACAAGAAGGCCTGGAAGGAGCATCTGGGAAACCACAGGCCTGTCAGCCTGTCCTTGGTGCCCGGCAAGATTATGGAGCAGATTATCTTTAGTGCAGACACATGGCACATACAGGACAAACAAGGGATCAGACCCAGCTAGCACGGATATAGGAGGGGCAGATCCTGCCTGACAAACCCAATATCCTTTTATGACCAGGTGACCCTCCTAATGGATGAGGAAAAGGCTGTGGATGTTGTCTGGGCTTCAGCAAAGTCTTTGCCACCATCTCCAGGACACCCTCCTGGAGCAGTTGACAGCCCATGGCTTGGACAGGTGCACCCTTCCCTGAGTTAAGAACTGGCTGGACAGCTGGGCCCAGAGAGTGCTGGTGAATGGTGCCACATCCAGTTTGCACTCAGTGACTAATGGTGTCCCCCAGGAATCTGTGTTGGGCCCAGTCCTGTTTAGTATCTTTACGGATGGTCTGGATGAGGGGATCCAGTCTATCATTACCAAATTTGCAAACACCAAGTTTGGTGCAAGTGTTGATCTGCTGGAGGCTAGGAGGGCTCTGCAGAGGGATCTGGACAGGCTGGATAGATGTGCTGGGATCAACAGGATGAAGTTCAACAGGACCAAGTGCCAGGCAGCCGCTTTGGCCACAATAACCCTGTGCAGCGCTACAGACTGGGGGCAGGGTGGCTGGAAAGCTGCCCGATGGAAGAGGACCTGGAGTGCTGGTTGGCAGTGACTGCACATGAGCCAGTCTGTGCCCAGGTGGCCAAGAAGGCCAATGACACCTCGTCTGTATCAGCAATAGTGTGGCCAGCAGGAGCAGGGAAGTGATTCTTCCCCTGTGCACAGCACTGGTGAGGCCACACCTCGAGTGCTGTGTCCAGCTCTGGGCCCCTCAGTTCAGGAAGGACACTGAGGTGCTGCAGCGGGTCCAGAGAAGGGCAATGGAGCTGGTGAAGGGTCTGAAGCACAAGTCCTGCGAGGAGAGGCTGTGGGAGCTGGAGTTCAGCCTAGAGGAGAGAAGGCTCAGGGAGTACATTATCACTCTCTACAACTACCTGAAAGGAGAGTGTAGCCAAGTGAGGGTCAGTTCCTTCTCTCAGGCAACCAGCGACAGAATGAGAGGACATAGTCTTAAGCTGCAGCAAGGGAGGTTTAGGTTGGATATTAGGAAGAAATTCTTCACAGAAAGGGTGATTAGATGTTGGAATGGGCTGCCCAGGGAGGTGGTGGGGTCACTGTCCCTGGAGGTGTTTAAAGAAAGACTGGACTTGGCACTTAGTGCCATGGTCTAGTTGACGTGGGAGTGTTCAGTCATAGGCTGGACTCGATGATCTCAGATGCCTTGTGTAACCTAATTAATTCTGTGATTCTCTGGTAAATCTCCTGTGAAATTAACACATTTCCTTCCACCTCTCCCCGCAAAGATCCTCTAATGCTCCACAGGCTTTAAAACCCTAAAAGTCAAAATCAAGTGAAGAATTAGTCAGTGTTGCAAAATTCCTTCTGAAACTGTCTGTGGAGCCCAAAACCTGAGTATTTAGCTACATAGGTCTGTGAATTCGTTATTAGCACTACCTAAGGAGACTTCCTGTAGTCTGATAGATTATGAATTCTTTCTTATTCAAACACTACATGTTTGATCCAAGCTATACAAAATCTCACACAGCCTGAAAAAAGGACTGAAAGCGATCAGCACACCCATCACCATCCCTAGGAAAATCTGTCTGACAACAATGAAAGGTTTACAAAACTCGGAGACATTAAACAGATTTTTTTTTGACAGGCTCATACCCATAAACATACACCTACTGACATCTATAAAAACACCGCCTGTTGGGAGTTTAATTAAGTGAATACCAAAGCTATTGACACTAAACAACTGTAACTGGAATACCATGAATGAGGAGAATCAGCGCTAACATATCTAGTTTTATACATTTTCAAGGTGATTACTTTCATACATTTGCTTATACTTCGTTGTTTCAACTTGCTATATGCATTCAATAAAATCAAGAAAAAATTACTAATGCTGCATGGGAATTGCCTGTCAGATGATTTATCCTCACAGCAAGGTCTACATTAAAGAAGGTGGGGTTTAGTTATTGAACAGAAATTATCATGATTACTTATTACTCTGCAGGTGTAATAAGATGTGGCTGTATTATTTAGAATCCAGCCTTCTCTTTTAAAAAAAAATTACTGTGCTGGTTTTGGCTGGGGTGGAGTTAACTTTCTTCACAGTGGCTGGTACAGGGCTATGTTTTGGATTTGTGTTGAACAAAGTGTGATAATATAGCGATGTTTTCATTGTTGCTGAGCAGGGCTTACACAGAGCCAAGGCCTTGTCTCCTTTTCATATTGGCACACTGGCGAGGAAGTTGTGGGTGCATGGGAGTTTGGAAGGAGACACAGACAGGACAGGACAGGTGACCCAAACTGACCAAAGGGATATTCCAGACCATGTGACATCATGCTCAGTATATAAAGTTGGGGGAAGAAGGAGAAAGGGGGGGATGATGGAGTGATGGCATTTGTCTTCTCAAGTCACCATTACTGTGATGGAGCCCTGCTTTCCTGGCTGAACACCTGCCTGCCCATGGGAACCAGTGAATTAATTGATTCTTTTGCTTTGCTTGTGTGAGTGGCTTTTGCTTCACTTATTAAACTGTTTTTATCTCAATCCACAAGTTTTCCAGCTTTTACCACTCCGATTCTCTCCCTGATCCTGCTGGTGGGGGAGTGAGTGAATGGCTCTGTGGGGTTTGGCTGCTGCCAGGAGTTAAACCATGACAGTTACAAAACATCATTAGTTCCTACACCCACAGTCAGGTGTGCTTGTCACAGTGCATGAGAGGAGGACTGTTCCAGTGAGTGTTCCAGTCATGTTGTTGATCTAGTTGAAAAACCTGGGAAATTTACTCTGGCTAATTAATTAGGTACTATTTACACAAATATGACAGGCTGAAATAGAGGAATAAAGATTGCTTCTATCCATGAAAATTTTCTCAGAATTGCATTCCAAAAGCTCTCCAGAGGATGAGAAGTCCTTGCCCAGCACAAACAAACTCTAAGGCACAAGCTGAGAAGTCAACAAACACACTTTCCCTTCTATGCACCAAGAAGCAGTAAGGAATATCTCCACAGAGAAGTTCAGCACTTTTTCATGCAGTCCTGTAGGACCCAAGTCCCTCTAACCATTCGGTCACCTGGAAGCATGAAGTGTCCTGGGGAAGTACAGTATAATTTCACATGGCAGCAATTAACTGTCATCCTTTAATCATCACAATACTTACCTATTTCACAGTAATGTTGTGAGGACTAACCAAATGCTGCATTTCTAAAACTATTTGTGACATCCAGAACAAATTATGTTATTTCAAAAATACAAAGCATTTTCATAGTTATCTAAACAAGTGTGGGATACACTGGTAAGAAATGTTTGTGTTGGTAAGCAAGAACTAATAACTATACTTACTTTAGTAGTAGAGATTTTTTTTTTACCAAAAAGAAGAAAAAAAAGAATAAAGAACTCTAGGATGAGATTCATCTGACAAGCCATAGACATCTCCATTATTACTACCTTATCTGAACTGTTGTCTAGCCTTCCCTTTCCATCAGAAGAGACAAATGGACCGTTGTGAGGTGTGATTCATCCCATCCTAAAGCAGATGTGTATACAACAAATAATGAATTGCTTCTTTGAAGCTTCTATTTCTCTTCTTTGACTGAAGAGGCTAGAGAAGGCTAGCAGGGCAAAGAAATCTCTGCTTCTCACAGGCAGACAAAGTTGGTCAATTATGCAGTCAGTCACACAGGAAGTCAATTTACACATACTCACCACTTAAGAACCACAATTCTTCTTACAAAATTAATTAATCTAGTTACAGGATATATGTGAGGTTAGCCAATACACCAAAATTAATTTTGTAAATTTAAAGGCTCTTAAGCTAATTTGGATGACCGAGAAGATGATGAACAATCATCTTACATACTACATCAAGTATGGGGTTTTGCATTATTGACTGAAGGAAATTATTCAATATATAAAATGCAAACTGGAGGATTGTGGGGCAAAGAAACATCACTAAAAGTCAACAGATATGAAGTTGCCTGAACACGTTTCTCTTTTGCACTGAATGAAATTATCTATCATATGATGTTTGTATCTGTATGAAAACATGCCTGTTCTGGTTTTCCTGTTTGCTATCAGATGCTCAGCTATTCTGCCTGTTCAGTGCTGCAAATAAAATTATTAATTACGTAGACAGATGGATGGGATATTTTTCCATTAGTACAGATATATAAGTTATTACAATGAAAAAGTCTTATGAATTACTCAATATTTGAAAGTTGCCAGAGATTGGTAACTTATGTTACACAAATTCTCAAATAATGACTAGCTTTTCCTAAAACTAATTGCTTAGAGATTGCTACTGATTAATACGTATCATGGGTGGGAGTGGCAGCTTCAGACAAACTTTATTTGAGAAGCCCTCCTGTTGAGTCATGAGGTGCCTAAACGACCCCTGGCTTTCTAAACGCCTTCTCAATCTTAGCCTCAGACTTTATCAATAGTTTAGATAACTTTTTCCCGCAGGATTAATGATGACAAATCAGATATATTTTGATAAAATTAATTCTTTATTATGACAAATGACTAGGCAAAAGTGTTGCTCAGAATTATTTACTATACATTATAAAAGCTAAAACTTTTAGCTGAACTAGTTTTGTATGTATAGGATAGAATAGTGCACTATATTAGATAAAGAAATTATCTTAAACGTAGCAAAAAAGCCCAGTTATTGAGTAGGGACTGATATAACTCACCATACCGATGCTCATGGGCAGATCTCTTTTACTCAACCTTGAGGAGTATCCTTGGGAGGCATGCCCTACCCAAGGGAAGAATCTCCACACACTCCAAGGCAGACCAGACTTTTATAGTATAAAGTAATTGACTGTGAGACACATCTCCAGTTGCCTCACTATCAGGATGTTAACTTGGGGCTGGTGAGCAGACTGGTTTTAGCATAATTCAACACCAAAACTGGCACATGACACCCCCTCTCAATCCACTACTGACAACCTTGCAATAGGGCATTGTCCAAGTTGCCTGACCACATTCCAGGGCAGAGAATCCTGCTACAATAAGTAATATTTTTATAGGCTGGAATTGATCATATCGCTCTTAAAGAAGATATTCCTGCTGTTGAGTGTTACATTTTCTATACTTTTATAAGTGGGAAAAATTAAGGTAAAACTAAAACTTACAAAAAAAGGATCATTTTGTTATCCAGTGTGCCACCGGAAGATCATGATGTGTTACATAACACAATGAACATTCACAGATTTAGGAGCCAGTTTCTTTGATATGTATAGACATTATTGCCTGGGAGAAGTTTAAATTTTAAAAGATCATTATCTTCCATGGCTGCTGAAGTGTATAATGAGAAAGTAACTAATAGCAGAAATTCCTCCAAAAGCCTTCATTTTTGAGAATCCTCAAAAAATTTCCACTTAAAAGTGGATATGTTGATGTGTTGTTAACATTAACAATGCCAAGCTATACACGGGAATGTAACAAGTGTTTATGGAGAACAGCAGTTAGAATTGATGTTGATTTGAAATTCTCAGAAGACACCCCAGCCAGGTTTTTGCACCTGACAAGAGACTAGCAGTCAAGAGTGTGCTAGGGTAAGCACTTGCAATTCAGTTTAAAAATAACTCTGGTAATAAGGTATGAGTGGTCTTGAAGGAAAGCAAGTCTGTGTGGTAAATTAGCACAGGAGAAACTAATAAAGAAACACAAACAGTAAAATGTAATCATTGGAACAGACCACAGGAAAGAATGAATACAAAATTGATTTAAGAGCTGCAGAAATTACTTGAATTGCTAGCGGAAAGGAACTGATATTTGCCAAATTAAAACATTTTACCGGAAGGATAAATAATTTCAAGTTTAGTTAAGGAGAAGACCAAAAGCTTTGTTAGTTGACTGATGGAGCAGTGAGTTTAGCTGCTGAATAAAACAGCTAATCCTGGGCAGGGATAGTATCAGGAAATATACATAGATTGTTGCATGCATTTAATGTTTATTCTGTTTCCAATAATACGGATTTAAATCTCAGATTGATTGATTTATATTTCATCCTATAGTGAATGACTTCACTCTTTGATCTATTTTAAAAATTATTTTGAATAAGGCATTATTTTGCACAGTAAGTCACTGGAGCTTTTCTTTAGAGTAAAAGCATGGCCCTGTTTAAAGAGAAGTATTTTTTTCTCTTGATATTTATATTTAATCTTCCTTGACATTGCTGGGATATACCTGTTCAGTGATCAGAAAATGGAGTAACAGCTTCTAAAAAATGCATTGGGTAGTTCAACAGTCAGTTCAAATTGCATATCTTTTATTCATCTCTGAGGACTTTGGGGGTTTGGTATAATGCAGCTAAGATTAAAATCTGAAAATTCTTATTAATCTCCTTCACCAAGATAATAACTGTGAAAGTAACATCCAGCCTAGCATTAGGCATACTGTTTACCAAATTCAGTTTTACGTCTTAATGCTCATTTCCATTACAATTTCAGCAGAAAATAACAGCAACTTGCTTTCCTATGCAGTTGGTAGATGTAAAACAAGCCCTTATTCTGAAAAAAAAGACTGCTCATATGTGTAAGTTGCTCTATAGAACTATCTCCCCAGCTATGCCTTTTTTACTTCCTACCACATTGTAAAAGGCAAGAAAATAAATAGGGTCTGAAAGTGGGTAGTGTTCAGAGATACTGAAAACAGTTTTCTTAACATAGCCCTGATTCCATACTCTCTTAAACTGTTTTCACACAATGTGAACCAAACTGTGTATCTTCTTCTGATCTGTCTGTTCTGTGCAGCTAGCTCAAAGGAAGTGAGATCTGACTGGTTTCAGCTGGACCATTTCCACAAGAAGAGCAGAATCTCCCTGGAGGGAATAAAGCTGTGTTAATACGCTCTTCTTTCGCTTGCCAAAGGAAACAGCAGAGAGTTCTAGAGAATTTCTAGGTTTAATCTTTTCTCACCTGCTATTGCAAGAGTGACATTACAGCAGCTCCCAGACTATATGAAAGAAAGACAGGCTTCAGATAACCAGACTGTAAAGGAACCACAACTGCTCCTGAAGAGCACCGCTTCACACCAACAAAAGGGGAAGATTCAGCAGAGAATCTAGCCAGTACCACTGTCATTTGCAGGAGTGACTCTTGATCTCTGTGAAAGGAATGGAGTTTATGACACCGATTATGTCTAAATGCAATCAAACTCGGGGCTCAAAGGCTTGCATCTTGTACAAAATTTGCAACAGACAAATAGCGATACTGCCAACATCCATTAATTTTAACCCTTTTTATGATTTATTACTCACAAAGCTTGGATCCATAAAAAAACTAACAATATGTTATTGTAACTAACCACTTCCATAGAAACTACTGTATGGCAACAAAATCATGAATGGTGCTGGCAACATGAGTAAGACCCCATTATTCAGCAATCACAGCACCAGAACAAAGGCTGGTTTAACAGAACTGAGTGGCATCTTCACCCTGCACACAGTTAAATTGTGGAGAACCTTGAAAAAATGCTATCAGCATTGAAACATAAATCAGTTCCAACAAGAATTTCCAGCACCATGAAAAGTTATTAAACATGTTAGGCTCTATGTGGCCTCTCATTTATCAAAATCCTGTGCCACTGAAAACTGTGAAGGTATTCCTGGAGGAAGTTTTGCCTAGAAACTATCATACTTTTTTCCTAAACCTTTTCTTCTGTTCTACCGCATAAGGTCCAGGGGAGCCATTCAGATTTTAAGTTCCAAAACAGATTAATATGTGAGGTCAAAACACTTCAAAAATTTTGAAATATAATGTATCAGAAATGACGGTAACTAAAAACCAGTTGATTGTGAAGCACTACTCCTGCAAGAAGACAATCCAGGTTATTTGAAAAGTTAATGACAAATGTCGGGACCTGTACATTCTGGCTTTTTCCTGTGTATCATAATATACCATCTGAAAAAACTGACTACACAATTGCCATAAAATCATAGCTTTCAACATGAGTAGAGATGATCAGGAAAACATATTATAAAAGAGATTTTTGTAACAGCTGGCTTTTTTGCTGAAGTAAATTTTTCAACTCCCACAACAGACATACTGGCTTGTAACTCATATTTCAGCATTCCAGCAATTTTTTTTTTGTACTATGTCTCAAAATAATGAAATCTCTTTTTTCAGTCAGCGGTATCATATCAGGGAAATATCAGCTGGAGCATTGGTAAAGACAATAGTTTGGACAGATGGCACTAGCATTCAGTTGTTGCAGATATTCTGACACAACAAAGCAATACAATACAACCCCTGTGGTCTGAACCACAGATATGAACTGGGCAGACACAGTTCTATGCAACACTACAAATTCCATGAGCCAAACCACCTTGGATATGCCCCTGGTTCACTTCAGCAGCAGCATTTCACTGGCAGAGTGATTAAGACCAAATAACTTTTTGTCCCCTTAGCAGTTTTTGCCACTACTTCAGGGATATATGAATATGGTAGCTTGACCAGCTTTGCCAATGGAATCATAACATTATGAAAGTTGTTACTTTGGTTCCTCATGTACAGATGAGCAGGAACAATTAATAGCAGATCCTTTAAGAGTTCCCCAGAAAATGAAATATGCAGCAGTAGTGCCTGTTTCCAGTGTCTCTAGTAGTAGAAAAATAAATCCTCTATTTTTGAGCCTTTCTACTCATAAAACATTTTTCTCATTTGATATATTCCAGCTTTATTTTATTGGTACATTTGGAAATAATCTTCAGAACAGTTTTCTAAAATTTCCTTTTTTAATGAAAATCTAAATTTACAACTAGCAGAGAAATAGCACTCAGAAGTAAGATGTTTTATCAAATGCCTATCTCCTGTCTAATTGTGGTGGTGTGAGTTCACATTGTGGAAGCTGGGGACACTACAGAATTCTGTTGGTGATGTCACTTTCCTGCAGTGAGGAGTGAGTAGAAGAATGCATAAGACTAAGGGGAAGAGTATCCTTAATATATGGCTTTCTTCTAGTGCTTTGAGGAAAACACTGGTCTGAACAGTTGATAATCAGACAAAAAATGAACTTTGAAGTGGCATAAATATACCTGTATACAGATTATTCCATAAAGGACATAAGTAAACAGGAAAATGAACCTGGTCTCTCAAGGTCACATACATGTGCTGAAAATGAAGCATCGAAGTATTTTAAGAGCAAATGATCCACAGTTTTAAGGAGGCTGGGCATTTGATGCTTGCTTTGACTAGACAAAGTCAAAACTGGTAGCCAGGTTCTTAGAAACACCTGTGGATCTGAAGTAATGGGAAGCATCCATCCCTTTAATCATTGTGATGGGAGGGGATTGTTTTCAGATCTTTCCTCTAAAGGAGAAAATATTACTGAAAAAGTCATTCTGGCTGATGGAAAGAATGACTACTGAAAAGAGGTTGAGTGAGTAGTTTAATGACTGAGCAATTACAGGTCTATTACAGTTACTAAGGCACTTTTCTGTTCTGAGGTACTTCTCATTGAGGGTCTAACTGATGGTTTTAATTATTTTTTTTATTATTACTTTCAATTAAGTGCTGTCTTAAGCTTTTAATCCAGGATTGCTACTCAGGAGTGCAGTACCTCTGATGGATAGCACTGCACTCCTGAGTAGCAATCCTGGATTAAAAATGTGCGATTCCTGAAAGCTTGCTGCATAACTGCAGTTGTTGATAGTTTCAAAGGAAAATGAATTTATAGTTTTGTGTTTATTCATTTAAATTATATTTAAATGTGATTGGTTTAAACAATAAAAAATGAAACGTCTATGCAAATAAGTAATTATTTTTCTTTATGTCACACTTGAAATACAGAATTATAGAGCTGGAAGAGGTTTCAAGAATTCATCTAACCCTTTCAGACTGACTCAGGAAAGGCAGCACCACACCTCTGCTTTTCCTAACAGATCCTTGTCTAGTCAGCTCATTGATGACCTGTGACAGACACCAATGTACCAGATGACCTCTTTCACTGCTTCACCAATGCCTTCCAAATGGCTGCCCTAAATATCCTTCCTGTCATTCAACCCCATTACCTCTATGTCTGTTCATTTTCTCCAAGGAGAACAGAGTATATCATCTTCATCTTTGTGAGCAGCCCTTTACATGTCTGAAGACTATTATGATGCTCATTCCCTTCCACTGTAGCTATTCCACTATGTCTTTTCTTCTTGAGCCATGGCTTCCATCGCCACCCTTGCTATGTTCCATCGGGTTCTCTCTGATCAGTGTATGTTTGTGCCAAAAGTCACTCAAATAGATTTCTATGCCAGCAAGTGCTGAGTAGAGTGGTTGCTGTGGGTGTTTCAATGCTGCAATATGGTAAATGTTCAGCTTCATTTAAAATATGGATTACCAGTATTCAAAAGATGAAGCACTATGAGACTTCTCTGAAGTAAATGTTAGAAACATGCATAACTGGACACAGATGTATGCAACAAGCGATGTGGGATGAACAGCTGGTGGCACGGCACATGATGCTGGTGGCACAACACACAACGCCACATTTTGCATGCTTCACAATTTCCCCTCCTGGAAGGCTCCACGCAATGTCGGCAGCTGCCCACCCTGGCAGAGGCAGCAGAAAACGCAAACTTGGAAATGCAAATATTTGTCAGAAATAACTGCTTCGCAGGAGAAAAATATAATGAGGGTGAACTAAATTCTTGCACTGTTGAACTGAGGACCTACAAAGTCAGCACAGGACGGTGACAGATACTCCAGAGTATTTTTGAAAACAGGTAGAGTGCAGCTCGGTTAAAACAGGCTCGCTCACGCACACCGACCGGCCATTACAGTGACTGCTTTACGCGAGTGACCGCAGATTTGAACTGCGGAAGCAGTCTAAGTGAGGACACGTTACCTACTTAGAGACACGTTTGGGGTTACATACATTACGGAGGGGCGGCTTCCAAACCGCCCTGCGAACTCGCTCAGAGAAGTTTGCAAGGGCTGGTTTGTCCCGGAGGCAGCCCCCGGTGAGGGCATACGGCGCACTCCGACCGCACCTGCGGCTGCCGCGGCCCCGCGGCGCCAGGGCCGGGGCGGGGCGGGGCGGG